>PUFA01000306.1:600000-915000 GCA_003508835.1 Eonycteris spelaea | reverse complement strand
TGGCTATTGTAAATGATGCTGCAATAAACATGAGAGTAGAGATATCTCTTTGCGACATTAATTTTATTTCCATTGGGTATATGCTTAAAGTTCAATCCTGGATCATATGATATTTCTATTTTTAATTTCTTGAGGAATTCCAACGCACATTTTCATAGCAGCTGTACCAGTTCTCAACAGTGTACAAGGGTTCTCTTTTCTCTACATTCTCACCAGCATTTGCTATCTCCTGTATTTTTTTATAATAGACCTACTAATAGATTTGGGGTGATATCTCATTGTGATTTTAATTTGTATTTTGCTGATAATTAATGATGTAAGTTTTCTTCATGTAACATGTTGACCTTTTGTATGTCTTCTTTGGAATAATGCCTTTTTTTCATTTTTTTACTTTTTGCAATTAAGTTATATGAGTTACTTATATAGTTTGGATATTAACCTCTGATTGGATATGTGGTTTGTAAATATTTTCTGCTATTCCATAGGTTGTCTTTTTATTTCTTTGATAGATTCCTTTATTGTGCAGTAGATTTTTAGTTTGATGTAGTCCTACTTTTTATCTGTGCTTTTGTTGCCTTTGCATCTGGTGTTAAATTCAAGAATTCATTGTCAAGAACAATGTCAAGAGCTTACTCTTTTTTTTTTTTTTAGAAATTTTACAGTTTCTAGTCTTACATTCCGAACTTTAATCTATTTACAATTGATTTTTGTCAGTGTTATAGCATTGAGGTTTACTTTCATCCTTTTACATGGACTATACAGTTTCCCCAACACCATTTCTTGAAAAGAATATCATTTTCTTTATTCTATATGCTTGTTTTTTTTTTTTTGTCAAAAATTGTTCGATCATATATATATGGGTTTATTTTTAGGCACTCTATCCTTTTTGATTTATCTATGTGTCTGTTTTTATGCAAATACCATACTATTTTGATTACTATAATTTTATAATACAGTTTGAAACCAGAAAATGTGATGCCTTCAGTTTTTTTTCTTTTTCCCCAAGATTGCTTGGCTACTTGTGATCTTTCATGGTTAATAGGAATGTTAGGAATTATTTTTATATTTCTGTGAAAAATGCCGGGAATTTTGATAGTGATTTTATTGACTCTATAGATCACAATGGCCAGTATTCACATACTAACCATGTAATTCTTCCAATTCATGAAATAAATATCATTTCATTTATATGTCTCTTAATTTTATTTCTTTTACTTACTTGATTAAACTTATCCTAAGTATTTTATTCTATTTGATGCTATTATAAAATACATTGTTTTCTTTATTTCCCTTTCTGATAGGTTATTTAAAAATATGAGTGTATTCAAAGACACAGAACTGATTTTTGTAAGTTGATTTTATATCCAGCAACTTTACTGAATTGCTTTAGTTGTTTTTTTTATCATGAGGTTGAACGTCCCTCATAATCTCATTTGTCTCTGCCTTTAACCGTAAATTGTTCTTGCTCAAGGGAAGCAAACTCCTAACCCTCTGACTAAAAAACTAAGAATGTTAATGTAGTGGATATAAATTTCTTGCAAATATGTATTTATATATTTCTGAATGTGTGAATATTTGCCATAGGTGAGTTCATGTGTGTCCCTTGTGGGACGAAATAAGATATACTTTCTTTTCATTTGATGAAAAACCTGAAGCTGTTAACTCAAGACACTGGGCCAATAGATGGTCCTTCATGCCCAAGATGAAAATCAACATCTTCAAGCACAATAATCCAAGGCTGTCATTAAACAAAAAGTTGAGTCAACTTATGTGAACAAAATAATGTGCTTTTGTACAATATTGACTATATAGCATTGTGGGAGGATGACATAAGTTAATAATGTAATGTGCTTATAGTAGGGCCTATGACGTAAGTGATCAGCAAATTTTAGTTGTAACTATTATAATTACTATTACTACTACTACTACTATGCTACTACTACTGCTACTTTGTACTACATCTGCTCATCTCTAAAATGAAGAGATTAAATATTCAATGCAATGTATCCTGCCTCTAATTCCATTATATGATTCCCTTTATAGATAAATAAGACATTTTTATTATTATTCTGAATTACCCATAGCTAGAGATAATATTTCTTTTAAAACTTTTTTTTTCATTTTATAAGGGATTCTTAAATCATGCCTTTTGCGATTTAAATCATGTGTATATGATACTACCTGCTTTTTCCTACTAGACACTTTCTTTTAGAGAAAGAAGTATCCATTTACATTGATTATCCATACTCAAGTTTTTAACTGCAGAAACTTAGGTTATTCTTCTATATATGGCTACTTAATCCACACCACTCTCTTAGTTCTCAGTAGAGAAAGAAAATTAGCTCAAACTGAAATTATACTGTATTCAACAAAAATAATTATTCTTGAAATTAACAGCTTTTTCAATTTGAAAATAATGACTTTAAAGCTTTATTGATAACATAAAGTCATGAGACTTTAGCTAGATGGAGTGTAATGGTGATTGGAGAACTTTAGACATGGAATACCCAAAGATTCAAATAGCCAATAATGTTTAATACACAATAAATTCAAGTTTGAAATAATTAAATTAAAATAATGTCAAAGGAATAAAATAATTTGACATAGTTTGCTTAATTTTCAAAACAAATATTATAAATTTAAATATTGAAACACATCCATTATAACACAAACATTTCGGATACCTTAGATGAACAAGGTAGTTTAAAGAAAGGGCTTTACTAGTTGAGTGTATTTAGATTTATAGATATGAACCTACAATGCTCATGTTTTGCTCTGTAGATGCTCAATAAATGCTAGCCCACTGACAGAGCATTCTCTTGTGTGACCAATTAGTCCTGTAGAAGATTCAGAATAACCCATTTTCCCCCTCTATTTCTAATGCTGTTTAATCACCTGGAGGCCTTGAAAATGAGGCTTTGTCAATCTACTGGGTGAATGAGTTAAGCACATAATTAGTGGCTCCCTCCTGGGTAACACATTGATCTCATCAGAAAACAGATTTAAGATGATTATATAATTCATTATATAATTCATCTGCTTACCTTCCTCAGGGCCACAACCAAAACAACTGCTCAAAAACCAGTCCCTAATTCTCCAACACATGTGGTAAGTTTTCCTTAATATGCCAATTGGAAGATAATGTTTGTAACAAGCTAAGAGTTCCTAACATGTCCTTTCTTATTTCATGTGGTATTTTCTACAAAAAATAAAATGCGTATTTCAAATTCTGGAAACTACAGAAATAGTTGGGACAAGGGAATTGAGTTATAGCCTGGAGCCAGGAGACATGTACAGAATTTGTTTCTCTGTCACAATGATATCAATTTATTGCATGAGTTTGGGCAAGTAAGTGAACCTTGACTGATGTACTAATTGAGCAAAACAGTATTCTAAAACATATGAAAGGTGCATAATAAATTCCATGGATATGCTTATAAGGCATACAAAGAAAAGAATGGGACTTTCTGATAAATTAAAGCTCACGCTCTGTCAAGTCCATAGTAGAAAAAAAATCTATGTCTGAAATTAATACAACTGTAAATACAACTATTGGAGGCATACATTTGATCCCCTTCCCTATCTATTTGCTGCTTAATGAAAGGAAGATAGAAATTCTTATCAGGATTACTGTAGACTTATTTAAATTAATTAACATTAAGGGGCCAAGTTTTGTATCTGGATACAGTACACAATATTATTGACTCTCAATCTGAATCTCAGAGATGCTATGTTAAGATGGCAACAAAAAGTTTTATTTTTTTCTTTTTCTGAATTGAGTATGTTTTAGTCAAAATAAGTCCATTTTTTTTTTCCCTAAAGGTGAAAAAGAAAAATGTGCTCCATAGGGAGACACTTGATCAGAAGGAAGAACTTGGGTTTTAGAATAGGAACACAGGGAGGCTAATCCAGGCCCTGTGACCTCCTAGATTTGGGGCTTTGGGAACATGACTTTATCCCTTTTAGCCTCAAATTCTTTGTTGTTACTGTTTGGTTGTTTGTAGGTATAAACAAAAAGTTCTACTTTTAGGAAGTACAGAAACAGTATTAAAAACTTGAGCAAATATAGTATAAATCAAGTCAGAAAAACAAACAAAAATGTTTACATTATATAATCTCAATCCCCAGGGTTTGTGTGTGTGTGTGTGTGTGTGTGTGTGTGTGTGTGTATATCAAGGCTTCACCTGATAAAATCTATGTGCTAACTCTGTCTGGATTGGATTTATACCCCCGACTCAGGCCTCTCCCCTGTTCTCCGGTGTCCTAACAAGATCACCACTTGGATGGCTAACACATATATGAGTTTTAATGCAACCAAAATGAAATACCCAATCTTTTTCCCTACAACTTGACTTTCTCTCTGTCTTCCTCCTCCATTTTTAGCTGCTTGGGTCAAGTACCCTGGCACTGTTAGTGCTGGGGTGATGTGAAATCTGGCATTACCCCAATGGCATGGTGGTGGTAGGGGGTGGTCCTTGGTTCTTCCCCACCAATGCAGCAAAGAATTACATGTCATCAAGATTTAGAAGAAGTAAGATTTATTGAAAGTACATTTCAGAAAGAGATGACCACGCTAAGGAAGGCCGCAGCCCTGTAGAATTAGGGAAACGAAAAGATAAAAAAATAGAAGATGGAGTATGTTCCAAAAGAGGAGCAGGTTTTCAGCAAAGAGTTGTAACAATGCAGAAGTAGGAAGGTCTATTTATATTTGGGTCATGATAGGAGGTCCTAGATGATCCACATGTGAGGTCACCTCGACTGACAATTGGCTACCGTATAACCCTTTGCCAACTGTGTATATGCTTACCCAGAATGCAGTCTGTTATAATTAGATATATGAATTTCTGGCCATAGGTATGATATTATATGATGGTATAATAAGACTGAGTTTATGGGCAGGTTGGGGTAGTATTTTCTGAGTACACATATGTGCTGGCTAAGAAAGCAGTTCTTATGGCCATTATGCCCTAGAATTTGGGATAATTTATAACCCTAAAATAGAAGTATTTCTGGAAAGTCCTTAAGGAGGGTATTTAAGGGAGTTTTCTATTGTTACAGAGCTATACCTTCACTCCTGTCGCTCCTGCCTGCTTAACTACCTAACAGCACCATTTGATTTTTCTCTTTATTTTGTAACCTTCATCCAATCTATCAGTACATCCTAGTATCTTGATCTATAAAATATATCCAGAAATTTACCCAGTCTTTATTCACTCCCCAGTTCTACAAGCCAATATCATCTTTGTCTGGGTTGATTTCTAGATCCTTATGACAAATGTCCCTGATTCCGTTTTTGTCCCTGACTTGACATATATTATGAGGCAGACAGAAAGATCAGACACAACACAAATCAGATGTCACTCATGGGCTTAACTTCTTCCCCCTTCCAGTGCTTGCTCTCCTCACTCAGAACTACTAAGTGATGGAATCAGAATTAAACCAGAGACAGAGTTTATGTACCAAATTAATTCAATGCCTATATCATGAGCATCCAAGTCTGGTCCTTCCATTACAACAAGCTGCCCCCCAAGGGACAGGAACAAAACACAGCACTGCAAAATAAGACAACTGGCTGACAAATGTTAAATACAAAATGAATATAATAGAGAACAAGGAAAGATAAAGGGACCAGACATTTCAGGAAAAAGAAATGTCAAGCATGAGAAAATAGAAATAAAAATATGATAATATCTTCAGAAATATGTTTGGCAAGTAAGTGAAATTGCTATATTAGAGAGGATTCCTATGGTGCCAAGGGCAATGGGACTATTCCCCAACCTGTCTACAGTGACATGACAAAAGGCCCAGGAGCAAAGTTTCCAGTAGCTGTAATCCATGTTATAGCCTTATCAATCAGCTAATGTTGGATTTGAGCCAGTTTTCAATGATTTCAAAGGAGTCAAACAAATTATTCAAGAAAAAATTATTTCAACCCAATAATATAGCATGACTTTGAAAAACTAACATCCACCTTTCTGTCCTGCCACATGGCTGTTTTATTGTTCCTTTTTATGGGTGTTTTTGTACTGACTGTGAGTACCTGAAAGTCAGGGGCTGTGTCTCATTTTCCAAGTAGTCATAGAACCTAGCCAATGCTGATATATAACCCACATGAAGTAAATGTATAATTGATAAGTAAACTAATGCATGAGTGTAAAGCTATCAAGGCAGTAAAAAAATAAAATAAGCATAGATTGAAGTTATATTTGTTAAATAAAGTGACAAAATAAAGTATTTGTGGTAGAATATATGTTAGTAGCATAGTTTTATGTTAGTGGAGACCTTTCACACACATCTTAAGGAATTAATGAAGGGGCTTTTTGAAGAAGAAACAGTTTTGGTTAAGGGTAAGAAAGGAGACCCAGGGATGGCATCTGTGGTAGATAGTCTGTCTTCGAGTAATTTGAAATGTAGAACTAAAAAAATGTTTTTAAAATTAGTATTTTCATATAAGCAGAAAATACTACTTGGCTATCCATCGTCCACTGATTTGACTCCATCGAATCAGTCTAAATATATACTACCCACCACAGCAGTTCTTGTAGGACAGAATTGTTTTAGTGGCGCTGTCACTGTGTGGAAGCCAAGTAGAGAAAGTTCATAACAGAACAGCAATATGTATCCAAATGGAATGCTGTGGGAATTTATCAGAGATTTCTCCAATTAGAACTGGAGCCTTGGAGCTTAACTTTGAATTTCCTCCAGGGAGTGGTAAGAGTACTTGCGAAATAAATGATAGAGTTTTCCTAAACATACATGACATGCAGAGTTTAAGACATGTTCAGACTTTACCCCAAGGTAGTTGATGCTAAATAAACAAACCGATTGTTATCATAAATATCAGCACCCACTACTATACCAGCTGCCCTGTGTAGATGGAAATATTCCCAATTGTTACTGACCTTAAGGTATTAGCAGTTGTATATTGAATATAAAGTGATACAAGCATTAGACTAACATATAAGAATATCATTCCTATACTTTTTAGCCTCTCTACTATGAATACATGAAACATATACACAAAGATATCCTCTGATTTTTTCTACAGTTAATTCAATATAAGAATTTCTGAGTTCTATTAATCTTCCAAGGGAGCTATTTTAGACCATTTGCAATTGATATTTCATATCTTCATAATGAAAAAACATCACTTCATCAAATATTCATAATCATGAAAAGTCTCATACTGTGTATGTAGGATTAGATATTGAAATAGTCAAATTCCAAGGGTTTTAGTGTTAACATTTCCATTTAATAGGAAACATAATATTAAATTTTGAATAAATTAGAGATTTGCAGTGCTTCTCTTCAGGGTGACTTGACAGTGCCTTTTATTTAAAATGCCTTATTCTAAGTGAATACTTTATGAAAAAAAAGATTTAAAATATTTAATATATTCTATTATACAGAATTTTGGTTAAGAATGGTTGAATTTAGGTTGTGGTAATAATAGGTTGAATAAATTTGCTCACATAAAAATCCAAGATCTGTGCATAAACAAAATACATTTTAAAAACTACACACTTTAAAAACAAATACTATACGTATAAAAAAATGAAGAATAACAAAACAATAAAATAACAAAATAAAATTGCAACTAATATCATAAAGGATTAATTTCTCCTATGTATAATGTGCTCTAAAAACTGAAAAAAGGAAAAACCCAACAGAAACAGGAAGAGTTCAAAACAGATAATTTTCCAGAAAAGAAGCACATTTGCAAACTTGTAAAAAAGATGTTGAATGTCTTTTAAAACTAAAACTACAATGAAATATAATAACTCACCCACAGAATCGCAAAAATTAAATGATTGATAACGCAGAATGTTGGTACAACTGAAGAAAATCAGACACTTCTATTTCTGGTGGTATTGCAAAATGTTAAAATTAAGAATAATATATTTTTTTCAAATTTACAAATAAATTTATTCTTTAACCCAGCAATCCTGCTTCAGAGAATTTATCCTAAATATATATCTGCAAAAGTACAAAATAACATTTATAGAGGTTATCATGGCAACATTGTCATCACAAAATATTTTGAAGAAATTGTTTTTCTATAAAAACTACTTAACTATATAGTACTTCCGCACACAGGAATAAAAGTTTTGAATATATGAACATATGCAACTGAAGTTCTTTATACATTTATACTGAAAGTTCTGCAGAAACTGGCAGGTGCCTAAAGTCAATATGGTAAGCTACTGTTTGTGTAAAACAGGTAGAAAATAAGAAAACATATTCATGTGTACTTAAATTTGAATAAAGAAAAATAAAATTATACATACAAAACTAATAAAATTCCTTTATTAGGATAAGCAGTATAATGAGATGGGCAGAGTTAAGAATGGAAATAAGGGTTCTCAAAATATCTCTTCCTATGCAGTTTTATTTATTTGTTTGTTTGTTTGTGTTTGACATCTCTATTGTTCATAAAACGATTCCCCCAATTGCTTCCTTTCTCCCCTGGCCCTCCACTTAGCCATCCACTAACTGCATTCCCTGTTCCATCCTCATGCCCAACTATCAACTACTAATTTGTTCTTCTTTAATTCTTCACTCTATTCTCCCAAATTAAAACCACAATGAGATATCACCTCACACCTGTCATAATAGCTATCATCCATAAATCAAAACCAGCAAGTGTTGACGAGGATGCAGAGAAAAGGGAACCCTTGTATATTGTTGGTGAGACTGCAAATTGGTATAGCCACTATGGAAAACAGTATAGAGGTTTCTCAAAAAATTAAAAATGTATATACCTTTGACCCAGCATTGCACTTCTGAGTATTCATCCAAGGAAAACCAAAACAATAATTCGTAAAGATTTACGCACTCCAATATTCATGGCAGCACAATTTACAACAGCCAAGATATAGAGGCAACCTAAATGCCCATCAACAGATGATTGGATAAAGAAATTATGGTCCTATGCAGTTTTCTATATGGAGAGAATGCAAATATTACCTATTCAAAAATATACTTCAAAAGCTACAGTGCAATATGCATTTTAAAGGAAAAACAGAGAACACCTACTTCCTCTAGGTTAATTGCACACATTAGTCCTTTGAATTAAGATTTTTTCTTATGATGTTTCACAGATATTGCATTACCCACAAAGGCTAATATAGGATATTAATAATATAAAATATTAATAACAGGATATTAATGGACTGGTTCTTATGTTTAAATCTCTAAATTCTGTGAAGCCCGCAAGTGTTGAATCATTTTATAAATATTTCTATTATCTTGAATCATGCTATATATATTGTGTGATCATTACTTCTAGCTGGATAATTATATGAGTGTGTATTTTCACTGTTGTGTCTTTGGTTGATAAGATAGTGATTTGATTTTCTACTTAATTCTTTAGAGTACTGTTAACTTCCTGCAGTAGGAGTGCATTTATAATCAAGAAAAAAAATTACAGTTGCTGTCAAGATTTAATTTTATTGTCAACAAACCCAGTTCAAAGAAAGGTCATTATTATGAAAGTACAATTAAAATGAGTGTAAATATATTTTTGGACTGAGACGTGTTGAAAATCTAAGTCATTGCAGGAGGTGGCATACTTTCCTAACAACCTCAGGAAGCTAACACAAACCAACCAGTGTTGCTAGAAGCAAAAAGATTGCCTAGAAACAAGCAGTACTCTGGGCCCACCACTCAAGGCTGAATTCTGAGTCCACTATTGTACTCTTTGCTAATGATATAGGCAGCCCATTTCCTTAACAAGATGTTCATTGGAAAATGTAACAAATAATTTCAAGGTTATGTCACTCTTGGCAAGAATAGTAACACTGTTGAAAAAAGGATGTTTTCAGAGCAAGGCAAAAACTTAAATCTTGTTTGTAATCACAAGCTTACAAAGCCTGCAGTAGAACTATAGTGTTCAAATTCACAGACGTCTCTGCTGCTCACAGATATAGAATGTCAATGCCTTTTAAAAAGATGTAAGTTAGAAGAGATTAATTTTTTCAATATCAGCTTCTACAAGTAAAAAAATAGTTTTGGAATGTACATTTTGTTAATGTGTCTTTCATTTAAATGTTTACTTGGTAATGATTACATTATCTTAGCTTCTAATCATAGCCAACTTTTGGTTATTCAGGAGAAGGTTGTTTGCGCAAATTTGAGTTCTGAATATTTGTCCCTTTATCTACTTTTATAATTTTACTGTTTGTCTTTCTTTCATCCTTCATTTATAGAAGCAAAGAAAGGAAAATTGAGCTGAAATAATTGGTTTGTTTTAAGGCCAATTCTATGTTAAATGTGCTATTCCCTCTTCATGGATAATTGCTAGTGCTTTTAGGTCAATTTTTTTTTTATTATTATTAAATCTATTGAAACACTTTTTTTTGTGGATAAAAGAAAGAAGAATGATCCTGTGCACTGACTTAAGCGATAGATTCTGCCCTTACTTTTGTCTGAAGTTACTTGGTGACTCTGGGTGACTCATGTACCTCACTGTGTCTTTGTGTTTTAGAGGAATAGTTGCCCTGCTGACATTTTTCTTTTTTTGGTCTGGCTTCTTACAATTAGCAAAATACATTTAATCTTCATTTGTGTTTTTGTGTGAATCAGTAGATTTTTAAAAATTTTTTCTCTTTTTCTCAATTACAGTTGACATTCAATATTATTTTGTATTAGTTTCAGGTGTACAGAGCATAGTGGTTAGACATTTATATGATTTACAAGTTCATTCTCCTGATTAGTCTAGTACCCACGGAATATTACCTACTATAAAAAATGAAACCTTACCATTTACAACAACATGGATGAATTTAGAGTGTATTGTGCTAAGTGAAGTAAGTTAGACAGAGAAAGACAAATACCATATGATCTTACTTATATGTGAAATCTAAAGAACAAAATAAATGAACAAACAGATAGAAACACACCCATAGATACAGAGAACAAACTGATGATTGCCAAACAGGAGAGGGGTAAAGGGACTGGGTGAAAAAGGTAAAGAGATTAAGCAGTAAAAATTGGCAGTAACAAAATAGTCATGTGGATATAAAATACAGCATAGGGAATATAGTCAATAGTATTCTAATAATTAGGTATAGTTCCCCACTGACTCTTTAAAAATATCTTGAAAAAAAAGTAGGGAAGATAATTTAAAATGTCTATGAAATACACAGACTCTACAAAGGAATATTAAATAAGATTCAAGAGCACATGCAAACAAATTTGCTTCTTTCAAGGAAAAATAAACTGTGGTCCCTGCACAGAACTACTAGCCAATTAACCATGCATGTAAATCTTGACTTGCTCCATAGCCTAAAACATTTAATTTTTCTAAGTTTCTGTTGGGGTGTATTATTTTTAGATAAAACCACATTATAATCAACTTTAATTATGTCTAAAATATGATTATATATGCTGTAAATTACAACCCAGTGTAAGGAATTATATTTTCAGATTTTTTTTGTTTATAGTACGTTCTATTATTTAATCATTGTTGCTGTAATTATAATGGAGCCTGACAATTAAATTTAGTTAGAGAGCTATCTTAAATCTATACTCTTAAAAAAATACATGACCTCTGTTGGCTCAGAGGACTCACCTAATATACTTTTTAAAAAATAAATAAATATTTATTTATAAATAAATATGATTTTAAAAAATAAATAAATATTTTAATTTAAAATATGTTCATTTACTTATAGAAAAGGAAGGACTATTAGTTTCCTTTTTCTATCAGAGGAAACAGAAGGTATATATGTACACATGTATATACATATGTGTGTATGTATATATATGTATATATGTATGTGTGTGTATACACACGCACACACACACACCTAAAAAATGAAAAAGTCTTTATTTATATGGCCTATAGCCCTTAGTTTTCCTTATGTGACAAGACAATCCGACTTCATCAGTGAGGATTAAGGACTGGTGAGTACAAAGGATGGCTGGTGACCATCACAGTACTGAAGTATTAGCCATATTATTCACAAAGAATGGAAGGTTATAAAAAGAGGGTGAAGAAAGTATGAAATCTGCTTTTACATTTTTCTTTTCTTTTCTTTTTACATGAAGAGTTCTATCTCTGTGAAGCAGATTGAGGTAATTAAATAATAAATCATGTTTCTTAACAATATGCAATATGTGTATTTACCAATATCTCTCATTTCCTGGCTAAATAATTTAGTAAACATTTTAGAGAAAAATTAGCTGTGTCTATCTTGTTAGACTGCTTAGTGGAATGCATTAACTAAGAATCTATTTAATTTCCTCCTTCTGTCTGTTAGTCATCTTACTCATAGTTCTGTATCCTTTTGTCTTATAATATCAGGAAGAAACCTCCTTCAGTATTTTATGCAGATCTTGTGGTGGAAATTCCCTCAGCCTCTATATGTCTGGAAAGGTCTTCGTTTCTACTTTATATCTAAAGAAAAACTTCACTGGATATATTATTCTTGGCTGGTAATTGCTCTCTTTTAATAGTTGGAATTTTGATTCCACTCCTTCCTAGTTTGTGGAGTTTCTGCTTAAAAATATGATAATCTAACGGAATTTCTTATATAGGGTACCATTGTTTTTTCCCTGACACTCTTAAGAACTCTTTCTTGGTCATTAATTTTTGGTAGTTTTAATATAATGTTCCTTGGAGAAGACCTTTATGTGACACACCACATAAACAAAATGAAGGATAAAAGTCATATGATCATATCAATAGATGCTGAAAAGCATTTCACAAGATATAATAATTAAAACACTTAATAAAAATGGGTATAGGAAAAAAATACCTCAACATAATAAATGCCATATGTGACAAACCCTCAGTTAATATCATTCTTCATGGTGAAAAACTGAAATCTTTTCCTCTAAGATCAGGAACAAGACAGAATTCCCTTTCATCACTTTTAATCAACCTAGTATTGGAAGTCTTAACCAGAGCAATCAAGCAAAAGAAAAAATAAAAGGCATTCAAATTAGGAATAAAGGAGCCAAATTGTCACTTTTTGCTGACAAGACATTTTTAATATAAAAAACCCTAAAGACTCCACTAAAAATAAAAAAAAAAAAGCTGTTAGAAACAATAAACAAATATAATATAATAAAGTTGCAGGATACATAATAATGTACAAAAATCCATTGTGTTCCTATATATTAACAATAAAATTTCAGAGAAATAAACAAACAAATAGACAAATAAGTAAATAAATAAATAGATTGCTTTTGCAACAAAAAGAATAAAATATTTAGGAACAAATGTAACAAAAAGTGTGAAGAACTTATACACTGACAAAACATTATTAAAAAAAATTAAAGACATTTAAAATATGAAAAGATTTTCAATGTTAATGAATTGAAAGAATCAACATTGTTAGTATGGCCACAACACTCAAAGCAATATATAGATTTAATGCAATCCCCATCAAAATCACAAAGGTATTATTTTAAGAAATAGAACAAAACAAATTTGTATAGCTTTGTATAGAAACTCAAAATACTCCAAATAGTAAAGTAATCTGGAGAAAATAAGAACAAATTTGGAGGTATCATACCACCTGACTTCAAATTATGCTATGAAGCAACAATAGTCGAAACGGCATGGTAGTGGCAGAAAAAACAGGCATGCAGGCCAATGAACAGAGTTGAGAACCCAGAAATAAACCCAAATATATATGAGAAACAATTTTGACAAAAAAATCCCAAAACATACAGTGGTGAAAAGAAAGACTTTACAATAAATGGTGCTGGAGAAATTGGAAAGCCACAAGCAAAAGAATGAAACTAGACTTTTTTTGTTACCAAAATTAACTTAAGATGGATCAAAGACCTAAATATAAGACCTGAGAGAACAACACACATTGAAGAAACATAGATACCAAACTTATGGACCTTGGTCTTAGAGGGATTTTATGAACTTGACCTTAAAGGCAAGAGAAGTAAAAGCAAAGATAAATGAAGGGGGCCATCTCAAACTAAAAAGCTTCTGCACAGCAAAAGCTCATCAACAAAACAAGGACAACCAACCAAATGAGGGAAGATATTTGCAAACAACACCTTTGATAAGGGGCTAATAACCAAAATAAATATAGAACTCATACAACTCAATGACAAAACAAAACAACACACACACACCACACACACCACACACACACACACACACACACTAATCTAATTTAAAAAATGAGCAGAGGACCTGAAGAGACACTTCTCCCAAGAAGGCATACAAATGGCTAACAGACATTTCAGAAGATACTCAACTTCACAAGCTATTCAGAAAATGAAAATCAAAGCCACAGTGAGGTAATACTTTATACCTGTAAGAATGGCTGTCCTTACAAGACAAGAAACAAGTATTGTAAAGGTTGTGGGGAAAACAAACCCTCATACACTGCTGTTGGGAATGTAAATTGGTATAAACACTGTTAAAAACAGTATGGCAGTTCCTCAAAACATTAAGAATTGAATTACCATATGACCCAGCAATTCCTTTTCTGAGTACACCAAAATTTTGAAAACATTTATTCGTAAAGATATATATACCACAATGTTCAACGCAGCATTATTTATGGTGTTCAAGACATAGAAATAATCAAAGTGTCCCTAGCCAGATATTGGATAAAGATATGGTACATATGCACAGTGGAATATCACTTAACTATAAGAAAAGATGAAATACTGCTATTTGTGACAGCATGAATGGGTCTTGAGACTATCTTACTAAGCAAATTAAGACATGGAAAAAGTTGAGAACCATATGATTCACTCATATGTGAGATATAAAACTTTCAGCAACAAGTGAATAAGACAAACAAACAGAAAAAAATCTCATAGACACAGACAACAGTATAGTGGCCACCAGAGGAAAGGAAAGGTAGAAAAATGTAAAAGGGGTCAAATATATAGTGATGAAAGATTTGACTTTGGGTGGTGAACACACTGTGCAATATACAGATGATGTATTAAAGAATTGTACACTTAAAACCTATATAATTTTGTTAACCAATGTCACTCTAATAAATTTAATTTTAAAAGAATCTATTTAAGAAATCAGTTGCCTTGGTAATTGAATAATAGCTTCTATTGATAATTCATAAAATTTTAGAAATATTTTATAGCTTCTGGATGAGGGAAAAGAAAATCAAGTGTGGGACTATTAAAAAATGTTCTACCTATATAACTGCATAATCTTATTTTAATAGAAAATATTAAAATTTAAAATAATATTGGAAAAACTGAAGGCAAATAAAACATAATGCAAAATGGGCTAGAGGATTAGGCAAAAATCCTCTTAAATATAAACTTCATTTCTGGCCTATAAAATGTTTGCTATATTTTATTATATCTTATGTTTCATATTACAATTCTGATAACCTGACACATAGTTTAGATTTTAGGTAAAAATCACAATCTAAATAAGCGTTCTATCCCTCCTCATTTTCCCAGGCTCTGAAGTGAAAATATACATTAGTTAGATTAGGAAAAGATGTGATAAGAATATAAGTTAGTAGCAAAAGAGTATTTATATGTTCATTGTCTTGTAATGAATTACAAAGTAATATAAGCCACTTGAAGTGGAATTTTTTTATTAAAGTGTTTTCATATTTACTATTTCATTTGCCTTTTTTCTGTTTATTATTACTTGAAGATTGTGCATTTGGGTTAAGCAAAGAATATTTTAATCAGACTGGAAATTTTTTGAAATCACTCTTCAGCCTGTATTATGAAAATAAGTGTCACCATGCATTGTATAAACCCTAGATATTTAAAAAAATTAGGATATCTAATATACAATCCTGTGATTCATTATGATATATAAAAGGAGAGATATACTGAGGCTTCAAAAAATTTAATTCTGTTGGTATTTATGATATAATTTTTATGACCAATAATTAAGAAATTGTGAGCTCCTTGGAAACAGATCATATAAGGGTATATTTATATGTTTTAAACATGGAAGTAGTGCTTTACACAGCTTATAAGTATATTTCCATACATATAAACAAAAACAAAAAGATGTAATTTTAGGGTGAAAAACTTAGAAAAATGGTATGTTAGAAACAACCAGGTGATAACTGATTAAACAAAGTTGTTGAGCAGACATTTTGAGAGGTGAGCCCATGAGCACCAGAAAGATTTCCTTTCAGTGAAGAGAAGTATGTAAATGAAATCCCTGGACATTAACCCCTAGCTCTAAATACAGAAATCTAATCAAAACTTAACTGATTAGGTCAAGTAATTTCAGTCAGATCAACTAAACGAGGATACTCATCAAAACAGCTATTTCACATTTTATATTTGTAAGTTATGAGAATGGAAGGGGTAAAATTAGCAACTTTTAAATTTAGTTTTAAAGATGCTAGCAATAGCATTGAAATTTAGATGTAGAATGTGAAGCCAGGCTCACCAATGAACAGATATTTGAAATCAGATCTTTCAAGAAAATTAAAGATCTGCAACTGCTAGAGTGAGTTTGCTGTCTATATGGGAATATTTACAAATTCCTCTTTCCCATCATCATATGCTAGGCTTGAGCACAGCATGGCATCATATGGCTGCACCCAAATCACTAACCTTATTTGAGGCCAATTTTTTTTTTATATTGAAATGAGAACATTAAAATAGAGGATCTTATTTAAAAGAGTTTTTTAAAATCCAGACATCATCTAGTCTACGCCATACAGACTTAAGGCAAAAGAAGAACAGATATAGAAATGATACAAGTTTTTTGATGAATATATCAAAATTTACAGATTTGATTGAGTGCTATTTTTAAAGTAATACTAATGTAATAATAATAAAATGGCTAGATGTGAATAATGCTAATTGTATGTCAGATACTGTCCTTCTATACACATACATATGAATTCTCATAAAAATGTAATGAGGTTAACAAACAGGTCACTTGCAGAGTTATGTAAAAAGTAAATGACAGAGCTGAGAGTCAAATCCCAGCAGTCAGATGCTAGAACATGTGCATTAATCCTGAGTTTCCCTGCTTCTCTCAGTAGGCATTTTATGCAATTACGTACCCATTCCAACCTCTGTCTTTTCAACATGAATTAAACCATATTTATGGTACACCTTCTTTCTTACTTTGCTTTTAGTCTTACCTGAACCCTCTTCCTCAATTCAATTTGACCAGATTATATAATTATCCTTTAGGACTATATTTCAATTCATCTCTTATCCAAATTTCTCCTCAATATAGCCACAAGGCATAGTGATTAAGGACTGGTGCTTTTCCTGGAGTCAGCCATAACTGGTTCTCTTCACACCTACATCTTTAAAATAATAATAATAATAGTAATAATATAATAATAATAGTAATTACTACAAGTTTATTGATGAGATTTTATGCAAATAAGCCTAAGTGGAGTGCCCAGTATATAAATAGTGCTAAAAGCACTTTCACTATCTTATCTGATTCTGCCTATTCAAAATAAACATTTCCACATTTGTAGGTATGCAGAAATTTATTAGAACTTAAGACATGTCCTTTGTGATTATATTAATATATATTTTTTTAGTCAACAAACTTTCTTGAGGATATAAACTGTGAAAAAGGGAAGCATAAGATCACCTTTGGTCAAGCTCAGTCTGTTTGAGGAGACAAACTTATTAAAAGTATGATTCTTTGTTATGAAAGATATAAAAAAGTGTCAAACAGTAGAAAGTAGGTTCTTTTTGAGGTGCAGAGGAACAGCGCTTTGGATCTAGTCATTCCTGAATCAAATCTGACCTCTGTCAATTTCAGTTAGAAATTGATTTGAGAAATTTATTCTCACTGAGCATTCGGGTTTCTTATCAAAAACCTGTGTAATTTTTTATTCAAGTAACTTTATTTTCATATAATAAGCAAGCATTTGTGTCAGGTCAGCTATAATGATCAACAACTTGATGTCCAGAATGACATCTAATGGATATTTTGTTTTCCATGGGACCTGTTATAATATCAAACTCATGATAGGTTCTCAATATTTGAATGTTTGTGTCAGTTACCTTGGTCTTACATACCTAAGACCATTTACTTTGTTCTTCAGTGCTTACATATAGCCTTCTCTGATGAAATTTGTTTTAAGTTCATTGTCACAAATGGAACTTATCCTTGTTAGAAATCATGGCTTCTCATTTGCATTATATCTAGGTAAGTTCTACCAAGTGAGGGAAAAATGGTAATGTTAAAAGAGTTTAAAAGTTCTGTCATTGATCTCTTTTATTGTAAGAAGTCTTTGAGTGAAATCTGTGAGTGAACATAACAAAATAGGAGCCTGAAGTAAGAGTGATGAGAAAGAAAATAATAAAAAGCTATATTGTTTTCTATGACAACTCTTGGACTCCTGCTAGAAGGTATTTATCATCACCCAAATGATACTGCTAGTTAATAGAGGGCAGAGGCTCAGAACTTTGAAACCTGGAAATCTGGGAAAATTGAAGGGATGAATTGGTCTATCAACCAGTTGGCTGATGGTGATATGTACCAGTGTAACCAATGGAATCAATAAATTCAAAAAAGAAGTGATTAGCAGTAAAATCATTAATGCCACTAGAAAACCCATAAGTAATAAAATCATTATTCTACTAGTGAACCCAAAAGGAAAACTCTTAAACTTGGCAAGGATGTCACTAGCCCTGGCTTTGAAGTCTCAAATTAGAGTCCCTTCAAAAAGACAGCAAATGGTCATAAAAGTCATATGACCCAGAGAGTAGTAGGAGATCAGAGAAGGAAAAATAATTAATTAAAAAAATTTTTTCAATTTCAGTAGATGTTGTATTATATTAGGTTCAGGTATACAAACATAGTGTTAGATATTTATATACTTTATGAAGTGATCCTTCCTATAAGTCCAGTACCCACCTAGCACCATATATATTTATTATAATATTATTAACTACATTTTCCATGCTATAATTTACATCCCCATGACTATTTGGTAACTGCCAATTTGTACTTCTTAATCCTTTCACCTTTTTCACCCAGCTCCCTAAAGTGCCTTCCATTTGGCAACCAAAACTTTGCTCTCTTTATCTATAAGTTTGTTTCTATTTTGACTATTTACTTTGTTCTTCAGTGCTTTGCTATTATCTCACGAGTAAGAAAATTATTATGGTATTTATCTTTCTACATCTGACATATAACTTAGCATAATACCCTTTGATCCGTCTGTGTCATTATAAATGATAAGATTCATTTTTTAATGGCTGAGTAATATTCCATTATATATATATGTACCACATGTTTTATATCCAATTGTCCTTTGATAAACACTTAGGTTGCTTTCACACTCTTGGCTTGCCTATTGTATGTGAAATATCCTTCTTTGACTTTTGTTCTATCTTTTGTTTTAAAGCTCTTTGTCTGATATAAGTATTACTACCTATATAATTTTTTCATTTTAATTTGCATAAAATATCTTTTCCATACCTTTACTTTTAGTCTGTATGCATCTTTCGAATTGAAATGGATCTTTTGTAGACAGCATATGTATGACTATTGTTTTCTTTATCCTTTCAGCTATCTTATGTTGTTTGATTGCAGCATTTATTCCATTAACATTTAAAGTAATTATTGATAGGTACGTAGTCATTGAAATTTTATATTCATATTTTTTATCATTTTTTCTTCTTCCTAAGAAGTCCTTCACATTTCTTGAAATAATCGTTTGGTGATGATAAACTCCTTTAGCTTTTTCTTGTCTGGAAAGCTTATTTGCCCTTCAGTTTTTAAATGGCAGCTTTGCTGGGAAGAGTAATATTGGTTGTAAGTCCTTGCTTTTCATCAATTTGAATATTTATGCCAATCTCTTCTGGCTTGCAAAATTTTCTGTTGAGAAATCAGCTGACAGCCTTATGAGAGTTCCCTAGTATGTAACTGATTTTCTCTTGCTGCTTTAAGATTCTCTCTTCATCTTTAACCTTACAGTTTTAATTATGATGTGTCTTGTGTGGTCCTCTTTTGGTTCATCTTGTTTGGGAATCTCTGAGCTTCCTGGACTTATATATCTATTTCCTTCATGAGGTTAGGAAAGTTTTCAGTCATTATTTCTTTCAATTTTGCTTTCTTCCGCTATCCCTATTAGGCAAATGTGGCACATTTGATGTTCCAGAGGTCCCTTAAACTATCCTCATTTTATTTTATTTTATTTTATTTGCTATTCAATTGGGTGTTTTGTGTTACCTTGTCTTCCAAATATCTGATTCAATTTTCTGCTTCATCTAGTCTGCTGTTGATTCCATCTAATGTATTCTTTATTGCAGTGTTTTTTATTTCTGACCTATTTTTAAATGTTTTTGCCTTTTATGTAAGTTCTCACTGATTTTACCTATTCTTTCACTAAGATTATTGAACATCTTTATAACCAGTGTTATGAACTCTGTATCTAGTAGATTGCTTGTCTCTGGAGTTTTGTACTATTCTTTCACTTAGAACATGTTTCTTTGTTTCCTCATTTTGGCTGCCTCCCTGTGTGTGTTTCTATGTATTAGGTGGAGCTGCTATGTCTTCTGGTCTTAGTCAAGTTGCTTTACATAGTAGGTGTCCTGTGGGGCCCAGTGACACAGTGTCCTTGGTCACCTGAGCTAGGTGCTCCTGGTAGGTGTCTTTTGTGAGTTGTGCATGCCTTCTTGTTGTAGTTGAGCCTTGATTGCTGTTGGCATATCAATGGAGGGATTGACCCTCAGGTTGACTGACTGTGAAGACTAGCCATTACTTTGATGGAAGTGCTATTGTGTGAGTGCTGACACCATAGAGCAGAATTTGCTTTAGTGCTCCTTTGATCCCTGCTGAGTCCACCTTTTAGGTGTGTCATTTGTGGAGATGGTTGGGTGGTGCTCTGCTATGATCTCAAGTGGGCCACTGAGTGTGTTGATTCTGGAGCCTCTTGGGAGGGTCTTTGGTGCAGGCCCAGGTCAGCTGCTACCTGTGTTTAGCCTGGGGTCACCTGGTAGGAGCTGTAAAGTGCTATGTAATTGGTATCTCCCTGATCTGGACTTGAAAGTGTCTGGGAGATGCTATGCTGTGAACCAAGGCCAACAGCCATTTAACTGTGTCCACCCAAGAAGCAGTAGTGAGCATGCTGAGGCAAATTATTACTTGTTTGGGGTTTCTGGACCTTTGAGAGATTTTAGAAAGGTTTATAGCATGAGACAAAGCAGCTTGTTAAGAATAGCCACTGAATGAAGTTCAGTCTGATGTGCAGTTTGGGTAAGGTGAAGTCTCAGGGAATCACCAGGGTTTGTCCAGCAATGTTAACCAAGTTGATGAAGATTCATTGACTCAAAAACTTGCTAGCTGTATAAGGGAGAGCTCAACAAAGGAACAATGGTAACTTCTAGCACTACCCTCTGGAACAAAGCTCTCCATCCAATTCTTGTCCTGAAGCCAAACAATTTAGATCTTCCTTCTATTACTCAACCCTTTGCATTCTGCTGTGCCAGTACTCAAGCTCAGAGTGAGTGAGTTCATCAGCAAGAAAATTTGTGTGTCAGCCCTTTAAAAAAATGACTGGGACTCCAGCAGCCCTCTGTCTCACCCAGATGGAATTCCCTCTGATTTTCACAGCCAGGTGTTGTGTGGACTTCTCTTTCTTGTACTAATGATCCAGCATGGGGATCCTGGTATACGGATAGAATCCTATGTTCCTCAGGGAACCTTTGCAGCAGAGATATCTCTTCCAATTTTTAACAGCCATACATGGGTATGGAACCAGCATTTTTTGCATCTTTGCTCCTCCTACTAGTACCTAGGGGCTTTTCCTTTATATTCTTAGATATAGGAGTTCTGTTCAGCTTGTCTTCAGGTGGTTCTCAAGGGTGGTTGTTCTGTAATTTAGTTGTAATTTTGATATGGTTGTGGGAGTACTCAAGCACAACATTTACCTACTCCACTATGTTGTCTAGAAGTTCAAACAATGAGAAAAAAAAAAACAGTAGCAGAAATAGCAGTGGCAAGAGTAGAGAAATTTATAGCAAATAATCAAGTTCTAGCTCTGTAACAGTTAAATACTGAACTCATACAAACCTTTGAAACACACAACCCAATGGGAAAATGTGTGAATGAGTTAAGCAGGCACCTCACAGAAAAGAACACCCAAATGACCAATAAGCATATGGATAAATTCCCAACCAATAAGCAGATGGATAAATTCCCAACATCATTAGTCATCAGAAAAATATAAATTAATACCAAAGTGGGATCACTACAGAACCAAAGAAAAGGTAAATTTAAAAACAATAATTAAAAAACAACATGACAAAACCAAGTAATGGTGAATCTTCATGGCAACGCCATTCATAATAGCTACAAACTTGAGACAATTCAAATATCTGTCACTAATAGAATGACTATTACAGTACAGACGGATTTCACAAAATTATATAGAGTGAAAGAAGATAAACAAATAAAGTACCTATTATATGATTCCATTAATATAAATTTTAACAAGAGGCAAAACTATTTCATGGGGCAAGAAGTTGGAAGAGTAAGTACTATGAGGAAGTATTGATGGAAAAGAATACAAAAGGAACTTTCCAGTATGTTGGCAAAGTTTATTTATTGATCGGAGTTATAACTACAAGAGTGTTTAACAGTGTTATAGGAGTAAAATGTATTGTGATGCACATTTAACATTTGTGCGCTTTATGTATGTTATTTGTAACAAAAAAACTAAACCAAATAAGAAATTTTAATCAAGAATTTACTGCTGCCAACCCACAGGGAAAAATATAAACCTCAAGAAAAGGACAACTCAAAAGAGGATTTAGTTGTGTTGAAGTTTGCTTCTAGACACATGTATTTAGATTTCCCACTGGCTAATGTTAAGGCATTGAACAAATGTACATTATTGCATGCATGCAATAATTAATTGCACATGTACCTAAGATAAATAGTTGCACCTGAAAGTTTTGGCTCATATCAACTAATCTATTTTGTTTTTTCAAAGTTCTAAGTTAAAGAATAATAGTAGGTTATTAAATGAAGAACGAAGCTCTAATGATTATTTTAACAATTCTCTAAAAAGAAGCGTTACATTTCTACTTGTTTACATTTCCAATTTTCATGGTAATTCTCTCAAAAATATAAACATCAAAATTAGTTAAGTCAGTATATATGTTAAGTTCCTTCTAGAATGAAAACCAAATGACCAAATTCTGCCTCCAAAATCATTCACTGACAATTACTACTATTTTAATACCTTTGGGTGATTTGGGCAGGTTATATCCATAGGGCACACTGTGAGGTTGTCCCTCAATTATTTCACTTTTTGTATGACACTTCAGGCATTCTCCCATGAGACTTCATTCCTTTGAGAACCAAAACCATTCTTTATCTGATACTTATTCTCCTTAGGTTCTAGAGCAGCTATTATATCTTGTGTTTTCTTCACTTAATCTCATTCCACTCATGATTCGCAACAGCTCACTATGACATAGTCACAAATATAGATAAAGAGGACATTATTGATATTTTAAAGAATACTAAGAAGAAAAAATTGTATGTAAAATTGAGTCAACATGAGATTTACAAGGTAAATTCTAAAATGCCATATACTTCTATGAGCTTCACATATACCCAGTTTTCTAGCAGCCAACTCTGATGGTAGTCATATGGTTAGTGCTCAATACATGTTGAATAAAAATTAGGATGGGGGTCCAAAATGGTGGTGGCATAGGAAGACACTAAACTCTACCCTTCCCATGAGCACAGTAAAATATACAGCAATATATAGTTCAGCTCTTCTTGAGAGACAACTGAGGGTTGATTGAATAACTTCTGCACACACACAAAAATATATATAAGAGAGATGCCATATAGAGAAGACTGAGAAACTACAGGAACTCTTTGGGATCTGCAGGAACCTCCAGGATTAGAGGTTCTGGTAAGCACAATTGTTTATGACCCCATTCACCTCAATAGGAAAAACAAGAACTCTATCTAGGTACTCCAGCCTTCCTGCAAGTCCACTGAAGCACACTGAAAAAACTAGACCACTTTCTTATACCATAAACAAAAATAAACTCAAAATAGGTTAAAGACTTAAATGTAGAATCTGAAATTATAACATTTCTAGGAAAAAAAAAAACATACATAGTAAAGCCTTTGGCATTGGTCTTAACAATATTTTTTTGCATATATCTCCTCAGGCAAGGGCAACAAAAGCAAAGTAACAAATGGAACTACATCAATCTAAAAATGTTTGCACAGTAAAGGAAACCATCAACAAAACAAAAAGATAGTCTATTGAATATAAGAAGATATTCACAAATGATATATCCAACAAGTTGTTAATCATCTAAAATATATAGGAAACTCATATAACTTAACAACCAAAAAAATAAACAATCCAATTTTAAAAACTGAGCAGAGAAGCTGAATAGAGATTTCTCCAAAAAGAACACATAGATGGTCAATAGAAATATGACAAGTTTCTGGACATCACTAATAATCAGGGAAACGCAAATGAAACCTTAATGAGATAGCATTTCGTATCTGTCAGAATGGTTATCGTTGATAAATCAATAAACTTGTTGGTGAGGATGTGAAGAAAAGAGAACTGTATTGTATTGTTGGTGGGACCAAAAATTGCTGCAGCCACTATGAAAAACAGTATGGAGAATTCTCACAAAATTAAAAATAGAGTTGCCTTATCATATAGCAATACCACTTCTGGGTGTTTACCCAAAGAAAACAAAAGCACTAATTTGATAAGATACCTGCACCCCATGGTCATTGCAGCATCATCTATAACAGCCAACATATGAAAAGCAGCCTAGGTGTCCATCAATAGATCAATGGATTAAAAAAAAAATGTGACACACACACACACACACACACACACACACACACACACACACACTAGAATATTACTCAACAATAAAAAAAAAAACAACTGAAATCTTGCCATTTGCAACAATGTGGAGGGGCTAGAGAGTATTAAGCTCAGTGAAATAAGTCAGATGAACAAAGACTAATACTGAATGATTTTACTTATGTGTGGAATCTAAAAAACTAAAACAAACAAACAAACAAACAAACAAAAAACAGATCCACATATAGAGATTAAGCTGATGGCTGCCAAAGGAGATGGGAGGTGGGGAAATGAGTGAAAAGAAAAAAAGAAAATTAGAATGGAGACACCACAGATATAACTGGAAATCTATAACTACCTAGACTCTTTCTTTTTCTGAAAGACGTCTGATTTCCCTTTTCGTAACATTTTTATTTGTGAGCTTAAACTGTTCTGGTACCATGAACCCTCTTGCTTGTGATCTCTTGACTTCTTGCTTCCAATTTACCCAGAGCTCACCCTTCTGTTTCTGGTTTGTTTTAATTCTTTGTATTTAATAATTTGGCTTTGGGATACTTGGGCCTATACTGGTGAATAAATATCAATAACTCTCTCTCCCTTTGCAAATTAACTGTGATTTAATATGTGTAGCAAACATACAATTCAGTTTAGTATGCCATGCCAAAGTGACTTTTTTTAAATAACAATGACAAAATAAAACACTACTAACATAATTTATAACCTAGCCTCAGTTACCTTGTGCAAAATTATGTAAGTGTTGTACATGATATTCTATATATTTTTATTTCAAGACATGTGGGTTAATTACATAAGAGGTGAAAAAAAGAGAATGAATTGCAGGGTGTGCACTCCAACATTTTAACAATTTAACAATTGTTATCTGATAAGTAGGAATAAGAATAATTAGTATATTTATTTGTATTCATGTATTTTTAAATTTTTTGCATAGAATTTGAATTTTTTGTAATCTGAAAGTACGTATTAAACAACAAATACTCATTGATGACATAGTACATCAAAAAAGTCTTTTAGCCCACAAATCTTCAATTTTTATGGATTATCTAGAAACCCAACTTTTATTGTTATTGCTTGATAATAGGTCAAAAAGGATATCTGAGAACACTGTAGAAATGAATGAATCAGACTATCTCTCTACATAGCTGCACTGTCTACGTTCATCCATGTGCCCAATAACATTTGATTCCCTCTCTCATGCTGTTTATGTAGATAGATGACAAGATTTTATTTTATATTTGGCTGATTAGAGGTTAGCACTCAGGTGCAGCAGTGCCTAATGTGGCTGCCATTAAAGTTTTATTCAGGAAATTCTATGTGTGTGTGTGTGTGTGTGTGTGTGTGTGTGTGTGTGTGTATACATACACACACACATATATATATGTGTATATATATATATCTCTATCTATCTATCTATCTATCTATCTATCTATCTATCTATATGAAAAAAAGAATGAAGAAAGATAAAAACTAAGAGCCCTATTCTTCCATTGACAGAGCAGGATTTAGAAGACAAGTCTCAATGAGTGTTAATGACAGTTATGGGCCTGAATTTCACCCCATGTTCACTCAAGTTAAATGGAACATTTGAGACCCTATTCCCAAAAACATATACAGCCACAAAAAAATCTTGTCTTTTTATATGTGTCTTTATGTATCCTCCAGAAAACTCTGCATATAATATGTTGCACTTATTAAATTTGTTTAGAACAAAGTCAAATGATTTTTTAAATTCTCATTTTTTTTTTCTTAATTGAGTAATTTGTAATTCAGAAAGATGTTAGATTTCTTGTCAGGTAGGACTCAGCTCACAGTTACTAATGAAAGAAAAGTAAGTTATAGAATTGAGTTTCAGAAATCAATACAAATAATAAAAAAATTAAAGTAAAGAAGCAGTCTGTCAATAAGACTGTTGTAACAAAGGTGGCTTACTTTATATTGATTAGCTAATGTTAAATAATGCATTGCTTTTTCCCAGCAGTACAGACTCTAGTAGGTTTGTTTTGGGCAAAGAATAGCTGGACAGACTCAAGCAATCAATACTGGAGCTATAAACGCACTTGGTAATGCAATTCTACAGCACATGCCAAAGTAGTTCTCAGGCCATGAAGCTGTAGTGGCCCAGAAGAAAGTAAGTGGACCACCACTGCACAAAATTCTTCACAAACCCTCCAGAGAGCACTAAGGTTTGGTTTCTATTAAGATGTAAATAACTCAAGGTATTATATCTGAATACCCTCCTACCTTTCATTTACTACATGGCATTTACAGATTTAAAGCTTAAATTAGTTATGAAGAAATCAGCCCCTTAGAAGATATTTATCAAATGCATTTTCCACTATTTAGTTATCAATTATGTTGGCAGTCATTTCCTTTGAAAAACCACCCTACAATTGGACATTTAAGTCAATGGTTCTTTCAATTTGATTATTTTATAGTAATTTAAAAAAGAATAGTATACACTGGAATTTAAAACTAGGTATATCACTATTATCTTCAAGTTCCAAAATTTTAGCAATATTTAAAACTTGGCAGCAGTAAATGTTTTCAACTCCCAAGAAAAATAACCATAGACCAAATAATATCTGGTGCACTTTGATCTCCTAGAAGAGATCAGCAGGAATTATGATTTGTTCTTTGGGGTTTTAATAGTATAAAAGCAGAGCCGGAAGTTCTGTTACTTACAAATTCTATAACTTTAGGTAAACTCTTTAGACTTTTGAAGCGTTTTTATTCATAAAATGAGGATAGTGGTAGCTTTCCTTTCTGATTCATAGGACTTTTGTGGGAAGATAAGTAAGCTAATGTAATAGTAAGATTAAAAACTGTAGAGTGATATACTTAATATTGTATTATTCTTTTTTGAAGAAAGTGCTGAAGAAAAGAACTAAAGAATCCTTCACAAGAACTATATCTTTCAGTGGTTAGTGCTAATGAAACGAAAGATGGAATTTAGATTTGAATAAGTATTACAAAAGTTATGTATTAAATGATTTTCCTATTAATTAGTTAATTTTATTTGGTGTTTAATTTATTTAATTCTATCCAGGGGAAAAAACTTAGGTGCTTTGCATATATGTGAACTATATGGAGTAATGTGATAAAAATGTGATGAACAACAACAACAACAACAACAACAACGACAACAAAAACAGGCAAAAGAACAAGGGTAGAAAAAGGTGAGACCAGGATAATACTTAAAAAGCATAGGATTAAGGCATAAATCTTATAAATGGGCTCAGCAATATACTGGAGCTAGTTCACGCCAGCTTACAAATCCAGCTGCATACCTATTCCAGCTCCATAAGTTGTTACATTACGTTGGTAGCTTGAAATCAATTTTAGTGGAAAAATTTATACTTCAGAAATTGAGAAATATTATAAATCAAAACTTGTCTTTTTACCTAGAGATCTAGCTGTGGGTCATTTACCAGCACTATGGATGGGCTAAATAAATGTTGAGAGTACCAAAGAAAGGAGAAATGCTGTCCATTACACAGTTTGAAGTCATACGATGATTTTTATCTAATTTGTAAGGAGAATTTGTAACTGAATTTGTTACTAAGCATGGGTACTTCTTGCTCAGGTTTTTACAATGAAATTACTAACTGGATCATAGAAAATCCTCTCCAACTTCCTGTTCTCCCGCCAAATTCAGCAGAAACAAGCTACAAGTAGGAGATTTTAAAGTCACTTTTAAATTACTATTGTACTACAAGTTATAAGGGAAACTAGACAAGTTTTTCTTTTTCAGGAAAGAGCAAAATTATTTTTTAAAATATACTATTTAGCAAAATAATTTAACATTAAGTCTAGTAACAGTGAGAAATTAAATAATCTCCTTATAGAAAGGAAACACCAGGAAAGAGAGGAAGATAAAAGTATTACTGCTATGAGTACTACTGTTTCTCACTGCCTGACATGTTTCTTGACTGAATGGTTAATACTTGGTTATTAATTTGATGACTATTATTTCGAGCAGGCGTCTACTTCTATCTTTTATTACTGTCAGAAAATTTCAAAGTAGTTTAAAATTTTCTGCGTATATATTTACACTGACATATGGCATAATTTTTAAAACACAATTTCTATTCTTACTAGAAATAGTAATCTGTATTTTAAAAAAACGTTATATTAACTATATAATTCATTGTGTTTGTGTGCATGTTTTCAAATTACTTTACCCTTGTAGGAAATATTTTACATCTTTTTCATCAAACCAATTTTTATAAAAGTATAGAGAGAGAGGGAAAATAAATTTCATGATGTTGATAGACTTCCACTTATCCTATAAACTGATTTATTTTAGCTAAAATTTTTTTTTTTCAGTTTTCAACAGAAGTGCTATTTGCTCATACAAGGGTGTCAGCATCATTGAGATTTCAGAAAAAGAAAACACTGTCAACATTTTTACTTTCATTTATTCTCACTCTTTTTTGCATTACAAATGCACCCATGGGCACACAAACACAGAAACACCTATCTTCTCTGTCATTCACATATAACTTTATTCTTTACTCTGTTAATTGTTAAACTACAATCCGTTAACACTCCTGATAAAAGAACACTGCTTAAAACATTGGATAATTTTCAACTCTACCTCTTGACATTATAACAAGTGATTGGGTATGAAAAATATCTTTTAGGAGTTTGGTAAGCACATTACTAATTAGAGGGATATAATATGTATTTTAACAGCATTATTGGTTCTGGAAAAACAATATGTACTCATTATAACAAATTTTTAAAATACAGAAAGTACCCCCAAATAGCTATAAAACAAAATTATAAAACAAAGAGATAATCACTGCTAATATTTTAAGACTGGTCATCCAAATATCTCTATGCATATACACAGAAATATGCCTTCAATTTTACAAACTATGATTATAATATGTTATATAATATTGTAATATAATATTTTGTAAAGGTTTTTTAGTAAACTATATAGACATTTCTTTATAGTATTGGTTTTAAAATTTGGTTTCTAGATGTTATTGATGATGAAATCTCAGTGCTTTTTGCTTCATAGAAAAGAAAAAGATTTTTAGATATTTTAATAAAAATAATAATCTGTGGTTAGAAGATTCTAAATTTCTTTATCATTCAAAACATTTCTAAACTGGCTATTCTGTGGTAGCAACAAGGTTGGGTCAGAAAGGAACTTGCATGGTTCTGTTTTATTTATCAGAATAAAAGAGTTAAGTTTATAACTGATGAATCACATAAAACAAATGCCACCAAGTCCTCCCTTTAAATATGTATGGAGCCATTTACCAACTGTTGATTGAGTTTACACTAGTGTAAGGAATCTAAATGCCTGATAGAAGCTACCTTCAAAGAATTTACAGATGAATGGGGAGATAGATGTGAAAATAGAAAATTTAAGATAATTTAAAAGAAAAATTGAAACAAGACTCTTCTGGGTAGAATTGAGAGAATTTATTGGTTGATTAGGTGATAGTGTTTTTCAAAACTAAATTTTCAGTTTCTAGCTTTAGAGACTCGTTTTGATGAATAAATAATACAGATAGAAATAAAATTGGTGTGAAAAATAGACTTCAGCTTTGGGTTATGTAAGTTTAAGATGTCTATGGGTTTTTAAGCATTATAAAGAGGTTGAATCAATCACATGTTAAGTGTTCTTATCACAGTAACAATAATAAAAAAGAGACCTATGAAAGTTCCAAGAAGAAATTTTTAGTGGATATTTTAAAATATAGTTTAAGATTACAGGAAAGAGTTCAGACCTAGAACTAAAAGATAAACTTAAACTGGAGCACACTGATAAGAGGAAGTGTCCAGACATGAGACATAGACTTGAGTAGGAATAACATGATTTGACTGGTCTTTGTCTGAGGGAAAGGAAGACTAACATAAACAGATGTTAGAGAGATCATTCTGAATTCTACCTGAAGAACCAATGGGGCAGAAGACAGAAAGTAGGAAATCAGTTAAGGGGCCATCATGTTAATCTGAGTGAAAGATTGTTATCACTAGTGAAGTAGGAACAGTAGGGATGGAAAGGTATGGGCCAGTTTGCCAAGAATAGCCACAGACTTCTCTAAGTTCATGCTATTAATTAGTATCCAAATTGGGCCCAAATACAAATTCTTTCTAAATAGAAATCTAATGATCTTCTCAAAATATTGCCTATGTGCCAGGCTGGTAATATTTATCAGTTAATTTGGCAATTTCTTGCAGCAGTTACTGTCATTACCAATTATGTAGCTTCTCACTCTGGTCATTAAGAAATCATTAAAACAGGTGACTGAGGGACTTGTTTCCAGAACACATCTAAACCAGAAATCTGAAAGACTTGTTCAGGATGTTTAAATTTAAGGTTATTACAAAACACCACACAGTTGTTATAATGTGTGAAGAAACAAAAATTGGGACCTGTCAGTGTATTTTGACCAGTACACAGTTAGCTGAACTCTAATAAAAATGTATTATGGTCTTTCTAAATGCCTTTCAAAATTATTTCACCTTCCGGACCTGTGCCACCCCTGTATCCACTGCCTTTCTGAAACCTTGGTCTCCTGGGAGTCCTCACAATGCCTCAATGCCTTTTTCCCCATATAACAACCTAGAGAGATGACTGCTGTAATTCTCTGAGGTCTCCACATTAGGCATAGGGTGACTTTATTTTCTGAAACAAACACTGAAACAAATCATGCAGTATAGTTTGTTTAAAAGACATCATATGAACACAAAGCTCTCCTTGAAAATCAGAATATGTGATTACCACAATACTGTATTTATCATACTGCTAAGTTACAAAGTTTGGACATAATAAACAATTATCTGAATTTTTAAAATCACAGATTTACTAGCCAAAAGAATTAATAATTTAATAGTAGAATTTCAGACTATATAAAAGATCTTCCCACAAAAGAGTTCACTTTTGTACCATTTTATATGCACATAAGGTCATCCCTGATTTAAACACACACACACACACACACACACACACACACACACACACACACACACCAGTCTTAAGGCTTTTTAGGAATGTGGCACAATGTATGTGTGTGTGTGAGTTTGGGGTATACAGATACTAACCATTAGAAGAGTAGGCTTTCTGCTAGATACTATAGACGAAAGCTAATGTTTAGCAAAGACAAGGTCCAGTTCTCAAGAAGAGGTAGTTAAATATCTATTTATACAAACACACCAAAATAAATCAATCATTTATGTAGAGATGTCTGAAGGTTGTGATCATTTGTCATTTGTTGAGGACAAATATAGGAGATGTACAGCCTAGAGTCTAATTACTAATGTGTCAAAAAAACAGAAACATAACATGTCTAGGGTAAATCTATAAATAAAAAACAAGAGATTGTGTCTGTTAAATGGATTACTGAGTGTTAACATATTTTTTAAGAAAAGAAAGGAGTGGTCTGGCTAGAAATTTTAAATGCACATTTGTTCTTTAGAAGTGCATATATATTTATGCATACTCATTGAGGCCTTAGAGAATATAGTAGTATTACCTATAATGAAGAAAGAAACAGACCAGAGATTCTGGTCACATTTTCATCAACCCACCAGTATGAAACCTTATTTTATGTGTATTTCTGTTTTAAGATACCTTATTTCATATATGAGGTTAATTCAGTAACTTTAAATTCATGGCCAACAGCAGTATAACTCATGTTTGTATGAAGCTTATCCAACATACATATTTTCTCCTTAAAGCACATCTCAGCTTTTCTAGTTTTAGGAACAGTAGATTGTATTTCAGCACTATGTTTGGGGCCATTTTGAACAGTGAAATCACCACCACTCAAAATTTTTAAAAATACAAAAAAAAAAAAGTGATTATAAACAGACTGGGAAAAGAACACTTGCTTACAATATGAGAATTGAAATGGAAAGATAGAGTGTACTCTTACTGGGCTTCAGCAAAGAAAATGTGTGTTGGGTAACTTTAACTTCTCCTGACTCTGCATGGCTGCCAATGATTTCAAAAGCACCACTAGGATTTATTTGGGTGTTACAAACATATTTTAGCAAGTAGGTAAATTAGCAAAATGGAACTTGTAAATGAAAAAGTTCAGATATATATGCAAAAAATTTGGTCAGACTTTGGACATTATGCAGCACAAAAGGAAAAGAAACAAGGAAACAAGCTTGTTTCCTTGAGGCAGTTTTAGGCTGCAAGGCAGGAGGGAGAACTTAAATGGAGTGGGGATGGCTTGCCGAGTTGAGGAGAGAGAGACAATTTATTGAAGCTGATGCAGCTATAAATTATGAGACAGAATACCAGAAAATAGGGATACATGTGCACACACGCACGCACACACACACACACACACACACACACACACACACACACACACACACGAGTTTCAGAGATCTGCTGAGGAATTCCCAGTGTCTTTGGCTGAGTATTGACCTAAGTAGATGTGAAGGATATCTATAAGGTCAGAAAAAAAAAAATCCAGAAAATAGTCAACCAAATATTTCTCAGAGCCAGCACAAAGATGGGAATAATTTGTGTTTCTTCAACCAAAATAAAGAGACATAAAAAAAATTGGGGCCCCAGGAAGAATCCTTTAAAAGTATAGCCATTGCACTGAGAAAAGTAGGCCCAAAGTAAAGATTGCTATGGATATGCCTTACCCAAGACAAAAAGTATGCCTTAACAGAGTAGAAGCAATCTGCAAATAGTTGTGTGCCAGTATGGAATTCAACACTTTTTAAAGGAATAAAACAAAATCCAGCATTCAGCACATACATTTGCTATGTATGTAGGGACTTACTAGACTTACAAAGAAACAAAAACATATCCATAACATGTGGAAAGTTAATCAATAACAACAGACACAAAAGACAGAAACAATGGAATTATAAGACAAAGCTTTAAAACAACTGTTAGAAATATGCTTAAAAATGTAAAGGAAAATGTGAACACAATAAGAAAATAAATGGGAGATATAAAAAAATTAAAAAGAAAAATTTAAAGATGAAAAACTCAAAATCCAATAGAATGTTTAAGAGAAATAGACAAAAATAGAGATTTGTCTATAGAATGAGTAGTCAAGAAAATGTGCATGGACAAAGCCTTGTAACTATTAAAGTAGTTAAGTTCATAGTTTAAAATATTCCCCGAAGAAAATTCCAAACTGAGATAGCTTAACTGGTGAAGTCTAGAAATATTTATGAAAAAAGTTTACTAGGTCAACAAATTTTTTTTTTCAGAAAATAGAATTGGAGGAAAAAATTTCCAATTTGTTTAATGAGGTCAATATTACCATGTTAGAAAATGAAACAAAACAAAAGATAAGAAATGAAAACAATAGATATAAATGTAAATGTATAACAAAGAATTAACAAAATAAATGCAGTAATATATAAAATAGATAATGTAGCATGATTAAGAGGGGTTTATACCAGGAATGCAAGATTGGTTTAACATTAAAAAATAAAACAATATATTCTCTATACTAATAGAATAAAAAGAAATATCATACAATTACTTCATTAAGTGCATCAAAGTATTCAAGAAAATTTTAACACATATTCATTGTAAAAATTCATAGAAAAATGTGAATAGAAAGAAACTTCTTCAAATAGATAGAAAATAAAAATAAAATTTACAGTTAACTAGTTAGTGAAATACTGACATACTGACTGCTTTGACTGAGAATAAGAAAAGAGTGTTCATTTCCATCTTCTCTGTTCACAATTGTACTAAAGAGCCCAGGCAGTGCAATAGGAAATGAAAAGAAACCAAGAACATATTGATAAAAAAGGAAGAAGTCAAAGTTTTTTATATGTAGGAGACATGATTTTTTTACCTAGTAAAGCATAAGGAATCTGTAAGCCAACCATTAAAGTGGGAAGGTACAAAAACCAATTTATTTCTATATACTACAAAAAATGTTAAAGTTAAATAAATAATATTATTTACAACATTTCAAACAAAATGTTTAGATACAGATTTAACAAAATTTGAGTAAGACCTGTACACTGAAAACTTCAAAATTTTCCTGAAAAAAAATGAAAGCCTAATTAAATAGAGGGTTATAACATGTTGATGAAACAAAGTGTTCAATATTGCTAAGATGGCAAATCTCCACAAAACTTATGCATAGATTCAACACAACTGCAATCATAATACCATTAGGAATATGAAAACTGATTTTTAATAGAAATTTATTGAACCTCAGGTAGCGAGGAAAAAAAACAAATTTGGCAGACTCCCAGTACTTTCTTTTAAGACTTTCTAAAATACAATAATCAAGACAGTGTGGCAGTAATGTGAGGATAAATAAATAGACCTATGGGGAAAACTAGATTTGGACACAGACATTTAAGTATTTCAAAAGTGAAAAGAATGTCAATAAATAATTCTGAAACAAGTTGATATCTATATTCAAAATAAGAAAAGAAAGAATCTTAAAGATTATCTTTTATCACATGTGAAAATTAAATAAAAATTTATTATAAGCTGAAATGTTAGAGAAAACAAGAAAGCATCTTCATGAACCTGGGATAGGCAAGATTTCTAACAGGACACAAAAAGCTTGAACTATATAGTAAAATATTGATAAACTGGACTTTAACAAAACTAAAACCTTTTATACTCCAGAAGACAATTCTAAGAAAATGAAAATGTAAACCACAGACTTGGAGAAATATTTGGACTGTATCTAGAATATATAAAAAAATTATTTAAAAAAATTATTTTGAAACTTGTTAAAATAGTAAGGAAGAATTTATTCAGGACATTTTAATAGGTGTCAAGGTTATTGAAATTGGGGAGAGAGATCAGGCTTACCTCCAACTATAGCAAAGATAGCCAGAGACTTAAACACTGAGCAGAGTAAGAGTGTAAGTGGTTGGAAGATTATAATGAAAAGACATCAGTGGTAGGATTATTCTTGCTAAACTCACTTTACAGGATTCTTGCTGAAAGCTAGACAAAGGTTTAGACATCAAAGATAGAGATGAGGAATTTGGTTTATGTCAATGGTGATCAGATATCAAGGATAGAGGATTCCCTCTAAACTGACTTAGCAGGATTCTTGCTATAATTGGATTGGGAAGACTGAAGACAAGGCCCAAAGATGACACTTAGTCAAAATGAGGCCAGAAGAGTCTGTCTAATGTTAAGAAAATAATTAACTGGATTTTTAAAAAGAAAGATTTGAACAGTAACTTAACCAAAGATAGTACAAAATGGCAAATAGACCATGAAAGATGTCCAACATTATAATTCCTTAAGTAAATATAAATTAAAACCACAGTGAGATACTGCTTAATTTGTGCTAGAAGGGTTTAAATTAAACTGTTGAAATAGCTATGGAGCAACTAAAATTTTCATACTTTGCTGTTGGAAGTGCAAAATAATACCTGCTTTGCAAAATGTTTTGGTATTTTCTCCCCACAATTAAACACATACCTACCATATTAACCAGAAATTCCATACTTATATGATCACCAAGACAAAGAAAACATATGTTCACACACAAACAAAAATTATAAATGAGTGGTTAAAGCAGCTTTATTAGTCGAACCCATAAATGACCAATGCTAATCAACCAATGAATGGATCAATATATTGTTGTATATGCACACAGTGGAATACTATGCAGCAATCAAAAGGAATGAACTTGTTTGATGACAATTTTCTATGGAGCTTCTAGACTTTTCGTGACAACTTTTTCCCAGACTGCCATTTAAAAAATGTTTATATGAAAAACAGCCTGGAAAAATGGAGATAGTGTCTGTATTGTGACACTCTGTTTCCTGACTATCTTAATAAAGATAGTGTATTCTTCCAGGGTTAAAACTAGGCAAGGTTCCTAGCAGATTTGCTGGAAGATTCAGAAGCTCAAAGTTTCTCCCTTATGACACAGACCCAATGAACTTGGAGACTTAGCCAGAAAAGAGAACATGACGAAGTATATGCTTCCTGTTGTGTCATAAGTAATAAAGTCCTTTATCTTGACCCAGCAGTGTACTGTCTTCTGTCAGAATCTATAAAATTGTGACAGTCTCATGTATTAGCAGACAAGCAGTGTAAAATTTCAAACCCTCCACAGTTCTTTACAGAACTACCAATAAATGAAGCAGCATGGATAAATCTCAAAAGCATTTTGCTAAATGATAGAAACCACATAAATGACTATATACTGAAAATTCTAGAAAAAGGGAAAATTGTAATAAAGAGATCAGGTCAGTAGTTATCTAAGGCTAGGTTTAAGCAGAAGGATTGGCTACCAAAGAGCAGAAAGGAATTTTGGGTGGTGTTATATATCTTGATTGTGGTGGTGTCATAGCTGTACTTTTCATCAAAATCATTAAAGTGATGAGTTTATTGTATTTAGTTTATATCTAAATAAGTCTGAAAAATATTTTTAAAATGTTAACAAATACTAACAGAAATATTAACAAAATATTAACAAAAGTAAAGCTAGACATACCTATATTTTCAACATTCTGAATTAACTTTTAACATATTTTATATTTTGGGGGTTTTTTTGCTTAATTTTCTGGGGGTCAATAATTAACTTCTCAAATTCAACAAAACTGCAAGGTAATTTAAATAAGGTAAAACATATTAGTTTTATGTATATATGTATATGTGTGTGTGTGTGTGTGTGTGTGTGTGTGTGTAATGGAAGACTACAATATATATACAATATACAATATAATAGAAATCTGTTTGTTTTCTACAAATTCTCTCAATTTAAATCAGCTTTTACCCTCAATATTCAATTCTAGGCCTATTCAGAGCCAGCAGGAATTTTAACCTCAAACATTTTCAGGATTCACTTGTATTTTCACAATGTTTTTTTTTTTTTAATCTAAGTGTGCAAACAGAGCAAAACACATAAACACACAAATAGCTTTTTATTTTCTTAATGCTACAGGAATAAAAACAAAATAAACATTAACATCTCAATGTATTTTCCTTCCACATTCTTGTTTTTTTATTATTATTATTATAGTCTTCCATTAAACAGCTTATTAGCTCTTTATTCTTGGTCCTGTTTCTCAATACATTTATGAAGATAGTATATTCCTTCAGGGTTAAATCTGAAATCTTTTCAACAGAGACTCTCTAAATTAAGTATTCCTGTGGGAAGCAGGAGCTCTCCCTCTCCCCCTCCCCCAACACACACACATAAAGTATATGTTTAAGTTGAATAAAGTATTTTGACTTTGTAACATTGCAAAGCCAAATATGCAGAGATTAGTAGGTTCTTGAAAAATTAATGTATTTTAAGATTATATGGTCAACAGAATAACTCGAGTTTCCCTCTCAACCTTGACATTTGCCTCATTCTTCACAAACCACTGCTCTTAAATTACATGCTGTCTGTAATGGTCATGGATATAATAATGGACAATCGGTCACAGCAGACAGAAACAGATTTATCCAAACAACTTATTACTTTCAAGATATCCTTCCCTGTTTATGAAAAACAGGAACTTTGGCTGCATTTGACTAGTTCTGATTTTTTCCATGTATTGATACTGGTTTTAAAAAAAATAGGAACACTTTCAAGAATAGCAGCTATAATGCAATATAATTTGATTCTATGTACTACATTTAGGCACTAAATTATAGTAACTCTACTTTAATTTGTGAAGTACCAGAAAGTTATGTGGAACTTTCCAAACTAGACCAATAGACAAATCCTGCCATGAGAACTTGGCTTCATTTAATAGAGTGCAAACCCTCCAGGACATGACTCCTTTATGGGGTAGTACTTATAATGAGACATGTCAAATTCTAACAGTGGAATACAATTAGAAGAAAACCTGTGTGTGCTATGACTACATGATAGTTGTCTACATCTCTACCTTTGATTGTTTATGGTTGATATAAAAAAATGGTAATGTGGTATCCCAGGAATGTGGATGATTGGAGTGCTGGGAAATCTGAGTACTAGAGCTAATATACACACCAGCTAGCTGTCAACTTTGTGAAAATCTTTATATTATTCTTAACCTCATTTTTCTCACCCATAGTAGAGAGATTACATAATGCCTAGGGTCCTTCCCAATGCTGAAACTCCAAGGGAAAAAAATATATACACAATTGTATAAGCCAGCAATTATTCTTATTATTTTATACATATAAACACAGTCCTCAGAACCATCCTATAAGTAAGTTATCATAGCTCCCATTTTACAGATAAACAGAAGTATTATAATAAAACTTCTAGTTATAAAGTAAACTTGCCAAACACACGGACACTTTATTTGTATTACCTTAGAATCCTCCAGCCCACCCCTACCCAGCCTCATCCCACACAGCCCAGAAAATTATCTCTTGGATCACTAAAATTGGGTGGATATGCACTTGGAAAACATGAATAAAATTCAGAAGAGAGTGAAGATTTTAAACTGATGGACTCATCAGCTTCCAGGAGGATTTCAAATCCTGGCTGTGGGTAAACCATCATAAAGACCATACACATAAGAAAGAAGAGATCCAGAGCAAAAAAACAAACAAAAAAAGACCAAAAAACAAACAAGCAAACAAACACCAGCAATAAGCCTGTGTACAAAAGGAGAGTAAGGATATGGTAGGGATATGGTAGTATTCATACCAATATCTATTTCCCCTGAATCTAAAGGAGATTTATACTTCCTTGCCCCAAGGGAGTCATGCTTGGTCAAGTGACTAGCTTTGCCAATGAAATGTGATGGAAATGAAGTAACAGAAGTCTATGTGAGTCTATGTGACTTTTTTTTTCCTTTGCTAGGCTCACTTTTCCCTCTGCCACTGTGACCTGATGCTTTAGAAAAGCTTCCCTGGGTCCTTGGCTACCATAAGAGATTGGACATCATGATGACTACATAGTCTAACTTTGAAATCAATATTTTTTCTCTTTAGCACTGATATATGAATGCATTAAAATGAATAAGCACAGACTGAAAATAAAAGTATAAACAAAAGATATTTCACAGAAATGGATTTTTTTTTAAAAAGCCAGGGTAGCAATACTTATATCAGATAAAATAGACTTCAAAACAAAGGCTATAATAAGATACAATACAGGGATCAATATAAAGGGATCAATACATAAAGAGAACATACCCTAGTAAACATATATTCACCCAACACAGGAGCACCTACATACAAAAAGCAGTTATTGACTGATATAAAAGGAGAGATCAACAATAATACACTCAGAGTAGAAGACTTTAACACCCATCAACACCATTGGAAAGATCTTCCAAACAAAGAATCGACAAAGAAACAATGGGCCTAAAAGACACATTAATAGAACTTTCAGAGTATTTTACTCCAAAGCAGCAAAATACACATTTTCTCAAGTGCACATGGAACATTTTTAAAGGCAAACCAAATATTAAGACACAAAACAAGTCTCAATAAATTTAAGAAGATCAAAAGCATATCAACTGTCTTCTCTGATCACAATGGTATGAAACTAGAAATCAACTACAAGAAAAAAACTGGAAAATTCACAAACACATGGAGGCTAAATAACACTTTACTAAACAATAAATAGGTTCTCAATGAGACCAAGTAAGAAATCGAAAGATACCTTGAGACAAATAACAATGAAAACACAATGACTCAAAATCTGTGAGACACAGCAAAAGTGGTTCTAAGAAGGAAATTCAAAGCAACACAGGACTGCCTCAAGAAACAAGAAAAAGCTCAAATAAACAATCTAACCTTCCACTTAAAAGAACTGGGAAAAAGAACAGCAAACAAAGCCCAAAGTGACTAGAAGGGAGGAATAATAAAGATGAGAGAGGAATTAAACAAAATAGACTCTAGAAAAATAATACAAAAAGCCATGAGCTGGTTCTTTGAAAGGATAAACAAAATATATAAACCTTAACCAAACTCATCAAGGAAAACAGAGCGGACTCAAATAAATAAAATCAAAAATAAAAGAGGAGAAATAACTGCAGAATCCACAGAAATACAAAGGATCATAAGAAAATACTACAAGCAATTATATGCCAACAAATTGACAATCTGGAAGGAATGAATACATTACTAGAAACGCACACTCTCCCAAGTCTGAGTCAAGAAGAAACAGAAAATCTGAACGAAACAATTACCACCAACGAAATCAAATGAGTAAAAAAAAAAAAAAAAAACCTCCCAAAAAACAAAAGTCCTGGACCAGATGGCTTCATAGGTGAATTTTGACAAATAGTCAAAAATAATTAACTCCTATTCTTCTCAAAACTATTTCAAAAAATTCAAGAAGAAGGAAGGCTCCCTAAATCCTTTTATGAGGCCACCATTACTTTGAATGCAAAACCAGATAAACACCACAAAAAAATAAAATTATAGGGATATATCTCTTGTGAACATTGACACAAAAGTCCTTGACAAAATATTAGCAAATCCAATTCAGTAGTACATTAAAAATATCATACACCATGATCAAGTTGGATTTATTCTTGAAATGCAATATCTGCAAATCAATTAAGGTGACACACACTACATTAACAAATCAAAATATAAAAAAAAATGATAATATCAATAGATATAGAAAAAGCATTTGACAAAATGCAGCATCCATTTATAATAAAAACTCATGGCAAAGCGGAAATAGAGGGAACATGTCTCAATATAATAAAGACCATATATGACAAATATATGGCTAACATACTCAATGGGGAAAGGCTAAACGCATTTTCCTTAAGATCAAGAATAAGACAAGGATGCCCACGTTCACCACTCCTCTTCAACATTGTTAGGAGTCTTAGTGACAGCAATAAGACAAGAAAGAATAAAAGTTATCAAATTTGGAAAGGAAGAAGTAAAATTCTCATTATTTGCTGATAACATGATACTATATAAAGAGAACCCTAAAGATTCCACCAAAAAAAATTGTTAGAACTTATCAATCAATTCAATTAAGTAGCAAGATACAAAATTAATATTCAGAAGTCAGTGACATTTATACACCAATGATGAAAGAGAAGTTAAGAAAATAATCTCATTTGCAATTGCATAAAAAACAATAAAATACCTGTGAATCAAACTAACTAAGGAGGTAAAAGACATGTTCTCAGAAAATTATAAGTTATTGAAAAAATTGAAGATAATAGAAATAAATGGAAGCATATACCATGCTCATGGGTAAGAAGAATCAACATCATTAAAATAGCCATACTACTCAAAGCAATCTATAGATTCAATACAATCTCTATCAAAATATATTTGGCATTTTTCAGAGAGCTAGAACAAATAATCCTGAAATTCATATGGAACCATAAAAGACCTCAAATAGCAGAGCAATCTTGAGAAAGAACAAAGTTGGAGGTAGTATACTACCTGATATTAAACTACACTACAAGGCTGCAGTAATCCAAGCAGCATAGTACTGGCATAAAAATAGATACATTGATCAATGGAACGAATAGAGAGCTCAGAAAAATATCCACACCTGTATGCTCACTTAATATATGACATAGTAGGCAAGAATATACAATGGAGTAAAGACTCTCTTCAATAAATGATTCTGGGAAAATTGGACAGATACATGCAAAAAAAAAAAGAAAAGAAAGAAAAGAAAAGAAAGAAAGAAACTGGGCCACCTTCTTATACTATACGCAAGAATAGATTCAAAATGGATTAAAGTCTTCAATGTAAGACCTGAAACCATAAAACTTCTAAAAGGAAACGTAGGCAGTAAACTCTCTGATATTTCTAACAGTAACTTCTTTTTCGATATGTCTCCTCTGGCAGGGGAAACAAAAGAAAAATAAACAAATGGCACTACATCAAACTAAACATTTTGTACAACAGAGGAAATCATCAACACAACAAAAAGACAACTGACTGAATGTAAGAAGATATTTGCTTGTGATACATCTGATAAGAGGTCAATATCCAAAAAATATAAATAACTCATAGAACTCAACAACAACAATCCAATTAAAAACTGGGCAGAAGACCTGAACAGGTATTTCTCCAAAGAGGAAATATACGTGGCCAGTAGACATATGAAAAGATGTTCAAGGTCACTAATTATCACAGAAATGCAAATTTAAACCACAATGAAATATCACCTCACAACTGTCAGAATGGCTATCATCAATAAATTAAAGAACAATAAGTATTGGCAAGGATGTTGAGAAAAGGGGACTCTCTAACGCTATTGGTGAGATTGCAAATTAGTACAGCCAGTATGGAAAACAGTCCAGAGGTTTCTCAAAAAATTAAAAATGGGTATACCTTTTGACCCAGCAATTGCACTTCTGGGTACTTATCCAAAGAAAACAAAACAATAATTCATAAAGATCTGTGCATTCCTATGTTCATGGCATTACAATTTACAATAGCCAAGATATGGAAGCAACCTAAATACCCATCAACAGACGATTGGATAAAGAAGTTATGGTTTATATATAAAATGGATTACTCAGCCTTGGACAAAAAAGAAAAACATGAAATCCTACCATTTGCAATGACATGGATGGACCTAGAGGTTTCATGCTGCGTGAAATAAGTCAGACAGAGAAATATAAATACCATATGATTTCACTTATATGCATAATTTAAGGAACAAAAAGAACAAACTAATCAAAAATAGACTCACAGATATAGAGGACTATCTGGTGACAGCCAGAGGGGAAGTTAGGGAAAGGGATGAAGGGTTAAAGAAGTACAAATTAGTAGTTGATAAATGGTCATGAGGATGGGGAACATGGCATAAGGAATGGAGTTAACATTAATATTTTAACTAGGTTGAGAGCCAGAGGAGAGAAAAGCAATTAGGGGGATTGTTTTATAGACTATATGAATGTCTAACCAATGTACTGTATACTTGAAACTAATAATAAAATAAAGTTTAAAAAATAAAAAAAATTAAAAATTGTTATACAATCAAAAAAAAAAAAAAAAAGAGTAGGAAGGAGGGCCCAGAAAGGTAAAGGCTAAATAAATGAATTATGTCACCAAAGTATACATTAGAAAACATGGGGAGAAAAGTCAAGAATGTTAAATGCTAAGAGGTGGAGTTAGAGAAGACAATGGTACACTCTTTTAATCTTATTGAGAGCACTTTTAATAGAAGAGTAGGGACAAATGTCAGACTACAGCAGTTTGTTCCAGTGAAGGTAAATGGAAATATTAATACAGAGAACTATTTTTAAAAATTAAGGCAATAAAACAGATAAAGTTACATAGGAAGATAGGAAGAGTTGGTTAACACTAGAGCAACTCACACACGAAGTGGCTGGGCATCTCACATTTATTGGGCAAGCATTCAAAGGACCTTAGATTTTAATATGTGATTTAGAGTATGAAAAGCAAACATGAAAAATGATGGGGTTACTTGCGTCCATAGTGCACAGCAATCATTTTTCCTAAGCACACACATCTCTTCCCTTGTACTATGTATATTCCTGGATGCCTCCTCCATACCTAGTCACATCCTCATAATATATAATGGGTTTATCTATAGTTATACTTCAACACAGTTACACGAGGCTACAAGGTAATAAACATGCTATGAAAATTAAATATTTTTTTTCTTTGCTATCTGAATCAAAACTTCATCCAAAAGGATCTTAAATGAGTTACAGACCAGTATGCAGCCTGAAGTTTGAATCAGCAATCCACCAGTTAGTATTGTGTTCCCATAGTGAAAATTTTACTTCTGTTTATCTACTACCCAGCCTCAACCAAAACACACACGCAAACATATACACACACACAATATTTATATAATTCCATTTTTAAATGTAAAGTTTGTTTACATATGTCAAAAAAATTCCCATAAGAGATTCTATCTACCTATCTTTTAAATTATTTGTTCACTGGTAGAAAGTGGAGAACAGATAAAGAAGAAAACGCTGAAAATGCAAGTCACACAGGACAAAGGCAGTTCTGAAGGCTCCTGGCCCTAAACACACTTTCAATGTCTGAAAAACTTGTGATGGGAACTGCATGGGTCAGTTTTTTTAAATTTGTGAATAGAAAGCCTAGATGAAACATGAAAAATATTCATTTTATAATAATTATACTAACATTTTTGTAAATAATGTATACTTAATCCCACCTGTAATAATTCCTGATTTTATGACATACTGCTTCCTTTTCCTTAAGAAATACTACATGACTAATTTGAAATATATAAAAATTTAAGGTAATTTTAATTTATGGTTAGCATCTCAATTCTTGAAATATTTTAAAACAAAGTTGACAAGAGTAACAGCTTTTTAAATGTGCCAAATGTGTGTGGTCCTAGGGAAAGAATTACCTAGATTTATCTTAACAGTTGAGAATAGAAACTGACTCAAATTATTTTATTGCATTGTCCCAAAGATAATTATTAAATCTTAATTCCAAAATTATAAGAATATTTTTGACATTGCATAAACCATAGAACTGTCACAACAATTTTAATGTAAACGAGAAGGTGCTTTAGAAACCATTCAGTTCCTTAAATAAGAGGACACTGAAGTTCAGAAACAATAAATGACTTACCCAGGGTCCTCCTTCTCGGAATAAAATCAATAAATAGTGCTAAATGTAAAATAAATGATTACAAATAGTTTTAATATTACAATCTCATAACTATCTAAAGTGAGGCTATATTCTTGCCCAGCTTTAATGTCTACTTACAGCTTTTTCAGTTCTACTTTTGCCTCATATAGAAAGGGTCGTTTAAGCTTAAGAGTTATTAAGATTCACATTCATGATGGTGCCTTTTTTGTTCTGTGGTTTTACCTCCATTCTTCAGATAAAGTTTCTTTTGGATGCACAAGATGCTGTGCATATTTGATGTATTGTATATGATGTATTTACCCAACATTCATGAGATCATAATTGACAGATGATTATTTTGAAATAAGGAGGGTATGAATTATCAAACAGTAACCAAGCACACAGGAAACTAGACTTACCCATTAGTACACAAGGCACAGAAAAGACAAACAGAGGGTATAGAGGCTGGGGAGGGCTTCCATAAAGAAGTACCAAACTGCCCATGAAGTCAGAATCGTACATTGGCTGATGTTAATGTCTACATGCATTCTCTTGTTTACAGTTTCTGCAATCAAAAATTTGATTAATACGACATATTTGACACATTTTCGCATATAAATCCTTCCAAAGAGTGAACTACAAATTTCAAAGAACTATATCGTTATCATCATCATCATCATCGTTATTGAAATGGGAGGTGACAAGATGACATTTAATTTATGAGTACAACCACTGAAAAGAAAAATGTCCAGAAAGAAGGCATTGAAGGTGTTTGTGTCTTTTGTTACTTACAGTCCAAATGAAAGAAGTGCTAAGGCTCATACACTGCTTGAGTGTCCCTCACAGAATGCCAATTAGCATCAGTGCCCAGTGGCAGCCCAACTTCAACACAGTCTATACGCACTCACCCATTACACACAGCAGGAAGTTGTATTGCTCTAAAACCACAGCCACTACTTTGATGGTTCAGGAGATTCTGGCCTTTTAAAGGTATAAACAAGCTTTCTTTTCTAATCTGGGCCATTAGAGAGAAATGCTGTGAAAGCCTGTATTCTGAAATAACCAGGTTTGCTCAGAGTCATGACAGTTTTCAATTTTGCTTCCAGTAACAGAAGAATAGCATTAAACTAAAAATAACATGGGTGAGGAATGTGCCTTGGGCACCTACTGAGGCCTAAAGGGTTTCAAATTAATTTGAAATCAAGCAAAGGCAGATTTTCTCTATGCTTTGACTCTTTTGTGGGTGTTATAATCATGGGGGAAAATTCATCTGTGTAATGAGCTCTAGGCATGGAAAAGAAACTGTTTAAGACCAAAGCACTCATGAGGCAACCATATAGCTTTTCTTTTCTAAATTATAAGTATTCTTTATTGATTCTGTGTCATTCCTTAGTAAGACTTCTCCATCTGCAACATATTCATTTGCTATTAAGCATTATAATAAAAATAAATTAACTATTAAATTAATGTAGATCAGTTTTAACATTTGGAATGTGCTGAAAAAATTAAAGATAGTTATAAGAATCATATTCTGGATACTTTATAAGACAGATTTCTTATAATAAATCAAGTTATAATTTTCAGATTCTTTTCATTGCTTTGGGGTAATTGGACTGATAAGTGATAGTTCAAATATTCAAATAAGCTGTTGAATGTTCTGAAAACTTTGAAACTTCAGATGTTGAAACCACCTTTTAAAATTTGGAGCTATTTCTTACTTCTCATGTTATGCCCATGAGCTCCATTTTCATCTTTGAGAGCCCTACCTTTGGATGTGCTAGAAAATGAGGGGGGGGGGAATGCTACTTTCTTCTAAAAACAGAATCAAGTATAACTCAATACCCAACTTTCAGGAGGAAAGACATATAACAAGAGAGCAAAAGAACCTCTGCTCCTGTGGGCTAACTATGAAACTTTAGTCCTACAGTTCAAAACAAACTTTTTTTTCAGGACAATGGGAGAATGAGGGAGCAGTCCCAGTATTTGAAGTACATGACCCATCATGATTGAATCTACAGAAAGAAAAAAAAAAATCCTTTTGTCTAGGTTCAATGATTGATTCAGATGTTTTTATCATTTTTTATTGTGTTGGTCAACTCAGTGCATATTTCATTCCTTAGTTTTCATGTATTTCTCTCCAAAAGCGAAATGTCAAAAGAATCTAGGATATCAAAAAGCTAATGTACACAATTTGTTTTATGACACTAAATATACAACTTCAGATGGTGAGAAACTTAAGAATGTTCTTAAAGATTATAGACTAATCTATAATGACTCGTTAATTTATGATACAGGAAAGTAATTACCCAAAGACTTAGAAAATAAATAGCCTAATTAAGTAAGGGTTACAGGTAGAACCCTTGTTTTATTAAACTATGGTTGAAAATCTTTCACAAAGACTAACAACATGAATATATATCTTAATCATCTTTGTATATATGGAAGTTAATATAATACTGATAAACAGTAGGGTACTTAATAAAATATATGTCGAGTTAAATAATTAAATTTTTCTGATGATCAACATTTGTGAAATGCCTCAGCATATATAATATTGACTTAAATATGAATTATTTTCATAAACAACAAAAGATTTTATATGTAATATCTCATTTTTTTTCTGTTCATTCTTTTATAACAATTCCTGTAAGTAGAAAGGACAAGTTTTATTATCCTATATTGCATTAGGGTTGATCACATATATAAGTAGCAGTTTATGTTGAGAAGGCATTTAACATTGCTTTGTTTTATTATTTCCTCTTATATTTAATCAAAGAAAATACAGGCCAATTTTAATTCTTAAACTTTTTGGTCTTAGGTCCCATTGTTACCATTAAGGATTATTGAGGACAATGACAAGCTTGAGTTTATTGTGGGTTATATCAAGCAATGCTTATAATATCAAAAATAAACTCAGAATTCTTCTTAGATATTGCATTAAAATTCGATAAGTGATATAGTTTTCTAAATGTTAATTGCAAAGTATATTTGAAATCCTTTCAATCAGCTTCTTCCTTCTTGTACATTAAAATCCAATGGTCTGTCTTATGCTATGAAGGAATCTTTAACTCAAGTGTGATTTTCTAATGTCCTACATTAATAATTTGGAAAATATTAGTTTGCTAAGTTATACAGATTTTCCAAATGTTGACATAGGTCATTATTTAATATTTTAAATCACAGTTGTTAATATTGCCACTGATCTCATCAGAATAGTGTTTAAGTCTTGGAAAGCCATCAAGCTCATAGCGGAAGATACAAATTGTCCAAAATTCTGTTGCCTTGAAATAACAGGCTGATAGCAAAATATTCAAATTAAATGTGAGGTGATTAATACATTAATTAATTTAATGAGGGAAATCCTTTTACAATGTTTAAGTATATCAAATCACCACATTATACATTTTATATCTTATAATTTTGTCAATTATACCTCAATAAAGCTGAAAAAATTCTACCTCAAAAAAGAAAATACCTATAGTTTGTCAGTCATTCTTTCATGTAAAATTGTGATGCATTTTTAACGACTGCTAGTTCAGCTCATGACTAAGTCACACAACTGTTTTTTCCTGGAGAAAATCATTATTCTCTTGTGTGTAACATATATGCTTTATGAATACCTTCCATTTGGTCCCATAAAATACTAGAAAATGTACTCAGGGTTTGAGATTTAATAAAACTTATAATTGTTACTGCTTCCTCAAGGGCCTTCTTCAAGAGTGATACTGGCTCTTTACATCTCTGCAAGTAGGTGGTGAAAACTGGCTTTTCACATCCCTGTGAGAATGTGGTAAAATATGAGTACACTATATTTTAATGTTGCTTCCCTGTTTGCACTCAGGTGCCAGCAGGTTCATAGCTCCCTTTCTTGCATTGCTTTTTCATTATCATTGCAAATGTCATCATAGTGAAAAAAACAAAGATTTTATATTATAATGAGAATAGTTTTGACCTCATGGAACCACTGAAAGAATTCTATAGATCACACTTTGAGAACCAATTGTCTACAAAAGAGAAAGGTCTTTATCAAAAACAGGCAATATAATGTAGTTGAAAGAACTTGGAATCATACGACCTGAATTAGAGCTTCAGCAGCATTTCTAACTAGTTAGGCTACTTGGAATTTTTTTTTAAATGTTCTGGAACTTAGTTATTTCATCTATTAAGTGGAATCTCAAATGTAACTGATCTCTATGGGGTTGATCAGAGCCCAAACCCCTCTACAATTTTTTTTAATTTAGCCTCAAAGGCACTGACTCAATCAGTATTTTATTATAAGCTATCATAATTCTCAGTACAATTTAGTTTACAACATAAATGCATATTTCAATACTAAACAATTGAAAGAGAAAGAAAAAATAGCCTTTCTAAATTCCTAGGGTTGTGCTGTCCAACATGATAGTCAATAATCACTTGTAGCTGTTGAACAGTTGAAATGTGACTAGTTCAAATGATGTGTGCTTTGACAGAAAACTTTATATTTCCTTACAGTTTTGTGTGTTGGTGTGCCACCATTTCATGTCAGCATGAAGGGTTCCCTTTAGTATTTCTTGTAGAACAGGTCTAGTGGTAATAACTCTCTCAACTTTTGTTTATCTGGGAAAATCTTAATTTCTTCATTTTTAAGTTTAATTTAGTTTATTAAAAAAATTTTTTTGGTTATAGTTGACATTCAATATTATATTAGTTTAGGGGTATAGAAGAATGGTTAGTCATATAACTTACAAATAGATTCCTCCTACAAGTCTAGAACCCTCCTGACACCATATATAGTTATTACGATATTATTTACTATATTCCCTACGTTGTATTTTAGATATCAGTGACTATTTTGTAAATACCAATTTGTACTTCTTAATCCCTTCACTTTATCATCCAGCTCCCTAAGCTCCCTCCTATCTGGCAATCATCAGTTGTTCTCTGTAGTAATGAATTGGTTTCTATTGTGTTTGTTCCTGTATTTTGTATTTTAGAATCCACATAAAAGTGAAATTAGATGTAGTTGTTTTCTCTGTCTAACTTATTTCTTTTAGCATAATACCCACTAGGTCCACCATGTTGTCTCAGATTTTATTATTTTTATGGCCAAATAACATTCCATTGTATATATGTACCACTTTTTCTTTATCCAATCACCTATTGAGGAACACTTAGGTTGCGTTTATATCTTAGCTATTGTAAATAGTGCCGCCCTAAATATAGAGGTGCACATATCTTTTTGAATTTCAAATTTTGGTTTTCTTTGGACAAATCCCCAGAAGTGGAATTGCTAGGTCACTAGATAGTTCTATTTTTAATTTTTTGAGGAGATTCCATATAGTTTTCCATAGTGATTGCACAAATATACAGTCCCATCAACAGCACACAAGTATTCCTTGTCTCCATATCCTTACCAACACTTGTTTGTTGATTATTGATGATAGCCATTCTGATAAGTGTGAGGTGATATCTCATGGTTGTTTTAGTTTCATTCTTTTATGATTAGTACATTGAGAATATTCATACATTTATTGGCCATCTATTTGTCCTCTTAAAAAATGTCCATTCAGGTGCTCTATCCATCTTTAATTGGAGTGTGTGTGTGTGTGTGTGTGTGTGTGTGTGTGTGTGTGTGTGTGTGTGGTATTATGTGGTATGAGTTTCTTAGACATTTTGGGTATCAACCACTTATCTATTATTGATAAATATCTTCTTTCATTTAGTAGGTTGTCTTTTTTGTTTTGTCGATGTTTTTCTTTGCTGTACCAAAACATTTTAGTTTGATGAAGTCCCACGTATTTTTTATATCGCTTGCCAAAAGACATACCTTACAAAATACTACTAGGAGTGATATCAAAAAGCTTATTGCCTCTGTTGTCTTGTAGAATTTTTATGGGTTTAGATCTTACATTTAAAAAGTCTTTAATCCCTTTTGAGTTTATATATATATATATATATATATATATATATATATATATATAAGTATATATATATATAGTATATTATATATATATATAAAGTATATATATATAAGTATATATATATATAGTATATATAATAATATATATATTTGTATGTATCCGTTAAGTTTTCCCAACACAATTTATTGAAAAGACTGCCTTTAGCCTATGGTATACTCCATAGATTAATTGATAATATAGATGTGAGTTTACTTCTGGCCTCTCTATTCTGTTCCATTGATATATTTGTCTTTTTATATTAGTACCATAGCGTTTTGATTATTGTAACTTTGTAATATAGTTTTGAAATCAGGAAGTGTGAAACATCCACTTTTCATTCTTAGGATTTCTTTGGCTATTTGAAGTCTTTTGTGGTTTAATAGAAATTTTAGAATTATTTGTTCTAGATCAATGAAAAAGCCATTGGTATTTTGATAGGGATTACATTGAATCTGTGTATTGCATTGATAGTATGGACATTTAACAGCGTTAACATTTTCTATCCATGAGCATGGAATACGCTTCCATTTATTTGTATCTTCTTTGATTTCCTTCTTCAATATCTCATAGTTTTTTCAAGTATAGATTTAATTACGTACTTGGTTAAATTTATTCCTAAATATTTTGGGGGAATATAATTGTAGATGAGATTGTTTTCTTAATTTCTCTTTTTGATATTTTATTATTGGTGTATAAGATGCAGCAATTGCTGAATATTAATATTGTAAACTGATACTTTAATGATTCACTTATCAGTTTTAATAGATTTTTTGATGTAATCTGTAGGGTTCTTTATATAGTATCATATCATTTGCAAATAATTACAGTTTTACAGATTCCTTTGAAAATTCGATGCCTTTTTTTTCATTTTCTTGTCTGATTGTTGTGTCTAGGACTTTCAATACTAGTTGAATAAAAGTGGTAAAAGTGGATATTCTTGTCCTTGTTCCTGATCTTAAGAAGAACACTTTCAGTTTTTTTTTTTTCTGTTGCATATGTTGTTAATTGTTGGTTTGCTATATATGGCCTTTATTATATTAATGTATGTTTTCTCTATTCTCACTTTGCTGAGAGTTTCTTCATAAATGGTTTTGGTTTTGCCATTTTTTTTTTTGCATCTATTGATATGACCATGTAATTTTTATTCTTTGTTTCATTTTGTGGTGTATCACATTAATTTGTGGAATATCAAACAAAACTTGCACTCCAGGAATAAATCCACTTGATCATAGTGTATGATCTTTTCATGTACTGCTGAATTTATTTAGTTTACTAATATTTTGTTGAAGATCTTTGCATCTATGTTTATCAGGAATCTTGGCCTGTAATTTTTTTCCCTCTGATTTTGGTATCAGAGTAAACCTGGCCTCATAAAATGAGCTTGGGGGGGGGGCATTCTTTCTTTTCAGTTTTTTAAATAGTTCAAGAACTATTGGTGGTAATTCTTTTTTAAATGTTTGGTAATATTCACATGTACAGACAACTTGTCCAGAACATTTGTATTTGGGAATTTTAATACTGATTAAATTCCACTGGTAGTTATGAGTCTATTCAGATTCTGTCTCTTTTTGATTTAGTATTAAAATAGTCATTTTCTATTTATTCAGTTTTTTCCAGGTTGTGCAATTTTGGTATATAGTTGTATTTTCTTATATTTCTTTATATTTCTGTGGCGTCTGTTGACACTTCTCCTCTTTCATTTCTGATTTTATATATTTGGGTCCTCTCTTTTATTTCTTGATGAATGTGGTTAAAGGCTTATCAATTTTGTTTATCTTTTCTAAGAACCAGAACTTGGTTTCATGGACTTTTTGTATTTTCTTAAGACTCCACTCCATTTATTTTCCTCAAATATTTTTTTTCTTCCATTAACTCTGGATTTTGTTGTTTTTCTTTTGTTAGTTCCTTTATGTGTAATGTTGATTATTTATTTGAGCTTTTCTTATTTTTGAGGTAGGCCTATGTTGCTATGATTTCCCTCCTGAAGCTATTTTTGGTAGTGTCTCATAGATTTTGGGGGGTTGCTGTGATTCATTTTAAGTTGTCTCAATGTATCTTTTGATTTCTTCTTTGATGTCATTTCATCTCATTTTGTTTCAGTAGCATGATAATTAATCTCCATGTGTTTGTGTATTTTTCAGTTTTCTTCTTGTAATTGATTTCTAGTTACAGACCATTGTGATTGGAGAAGATGCTTAAAATGATATCAATCTTAAATTTATTAAGATTTGTTTTGTGACCTAACAGGTGGTCTACCTGGAAAATGTTCCATGTGCACTTGAAAAGAATGTATATTCTGCTATTTTGGAGTAAAATGTTCTGAATATATCAATTAAATCCATCTGTTCTGATGTGTCATTAAAAGCCACTATTTCTTCGTTGATTTTCTGCCCGGACGACCTAGTCACTGATGTCAACGAGATGTTAAAAATCCCCTACTATCATTGTTTTACTGATGATGTCTCCCTTTTATGTCAATAAATATTTCCTGTGTATATTTAGAATATCTTCCATTGGGTATGAAATGTTTAGAAAGGTTATAGCCTGTTGTTGAATTGATCTTTTTATCATTATGAACTGTGTTTTTTTTTTTTGTCTCTTTATATAGACTTTATTTTAAATTCTGTTTTGTTTGATGTAAGTATTACTACCATAGGTTTTAAAAAATTATTTGCCTGAAATATGTTTTTTCATTCTTTTACTTTTAATCTGTAATGTCTTTTGATCTGAAGTGAGTCTCTTGTAGGCAGTATATGTATGGGTCTTGTTTTCTTATCCATTTAGCCACCTTAATGTTTTTTATTAGAATATTTACTATATTTACAGTTAATCATTACAAGTAATTATTTGTAAGTATGTAGTTATTGGTATTTTATTAATTGTTTTCTGATTGTTTTTGTAGTCCTCTGTTTCTTATTCTCTTGCTCTCTTCTCTGTATATTGATGGCTTTCTAGAATGTTATGTTTGGATTCATTTCTCTTTATTTCTTGTATACCTCTTATAGATTTTTGGCTGTCGTTACCATGTGTGTTATATATATCAAGCCATGTTTATAGCAGTCTGTTTTTAAATTGATGATCATTTAAAACATATCAAAATCACTACTATTTTTTCTCACCCCTTCTACGTTTAGATTTTTTGTTAATTATTTTTACTTCTTTTGTGCATGTGTGTGTGTGTGTGTATACCTTAAGTTACTGTTGCAATTGCACATGATCTTGTAATTTTTGTCTTTAAAACTTTGTAGTAGCTTTATATGTGGTTGATCCATTGTATTTAAAATGTGTTTGCCTTCATCAATGAGACTATTTTTCTTTGAGATATTTTCTCATTCATATTTTTGATTTTTTTTTTTTTTCTTAGAAAAGTTTCTTTAACATTTCTAGTAGTATTAGTTTGGTGGTGATGAAGTCCTTTACCTTTATTTGTCTGAGAAGCTATTATCTCTTCTTAAATTCCAAATGATAGTCTTACTAGATAGAGTAATTTGGGTTGTAGGTACTGTTCTTTATCCCTTTGAAAATACCTTGAAATTTTCTTTTTATTTAACTTTTTTAGTTATCTCTCTAAGTTCTCATTTAATCATTGAACATCTTTATGAACATCTTTATTTTAAATTCTTCTCAGGTAGCTCATAGATCTGTTTCTTTATAGTCAGTTTCTGCAGTTTTATTTTGTTCACTTGATTAGGTCAGGCTAACCTGCTTCTTCCTATGCCTTCCGATTTTTCCTGGGATTTAATAATTAAATATATATATTTATATATATAAACTTTATGCAGAGGAAGAACATCAAGAACATCAAACAGCCCAGCTGGAGATTCTAGAGCCACTCAAGTCTTTTATTACTTCTTGCTCCTCATGGTCTCTGCCTGAGGAACTGCAATTCTAATGTGCTAAGTGTTTATCTTTGTTTTCAAGCTCTGGCACTGATCTGTCAGCACTCTGAGTCAGGTGAGATAGAAGCTAGTCAACTCGCAGCCTGAAGACAATCCAGAATGTTGGCTACATAATCCATTATTTTGTTTCCATTCCAAAGAAGGCACCCCTTAGAAGAGGTTTCCTTGAGTTGCTCTGCATTAGGCTGCATAAAAGAAGGAGAACAGACATATATGATGAATGCTGCAAATTTTCCTACCTCTTTCACTGGAATCCTCTTTTGGTTTTATATTGGCCTGAGTGCTATAGCTTCTCAGTTGGTCTCTAGAGTTCTCACAGAGAAATTTTAGTTCATATGTTATTTTTAATTGAGGGTCTGCAGCTTCTTATTCTGCTATCTTGCTGTCATTTCCTCTACTACTTATTTTTGTAAATAAAGTTTTATTGTAAGAACCATTTCCATTTATTTTTTTTAATTTATTTATGGCTATTTTTATACTACAACTGCAAAGTTGGGAGTTGTGAGAAAGACTATCTGTCTGACACAGCCTAAATATTTAGTACTTCATAAGAAGTTTGAAATGCTTGAAAAATAAGATAGACTTTCTATCTCTTTCAAAGTAAAAGCCAGACTATTTACCATGTACTGTAAGCCCTCTGAAGTATGGCTTATGTTGTTTCTGACCATATTCTTACTGTAACCCAGTTGGTTCTGTCCACCTCAACAACACAGGTATTTTTTGTTGTTCTTCAAACACTTCAAGCACACTTCTACCTCAGGCCTTTGGCATATGCTATCTCACTGCCTGGAATGCCTGACCACCAAATATCCATGTGTCTAGCTCCAAAGCCTTCAGACCTTTATTTAAAAGTCTTCTTTTCAGTGATTAGCAATCAAATTTAAAAAAAATTTAATTCTTACTCTAACATTCGGGTCCTCATCTTGCTATATTTTCCATCATTTACATAATTTATTCATTATCTTACCATGCTCTTCTTTTCAAAAATTTCTCTCTCCCCTCATAGAGTATAATCAAGATGTTTATACATTTTATTTACTACAATATCCCTAACACCTAAACAGTGTTTGGTATACAGTAGATGTTACAAAAGAATATTGAATTAGTAAACAAATAAATGTGAGAGTACTCATGTTATTACAGGAGCTGAAAAGACTAGGTTACTATCACTACATACTTAAAATCAATATGCTTGTCTACAAAGAGGTTCTAGTATGCATTGGAACAGTTAAGAGACCAGGAACCACAAAAACTAAACTTTAAGCTTTAGTTTTGAACTAAAAGTATCTATTTATCCTACTTACAATCTCAAAAAAAAATTTCAAATCATATAATCAACACCCTATACAAATAGGGAAAGTTTATTTGGTTTTCTCTTTTTAGTCATCCAAAAAAGAAAAGTTTCACATACAAAGAGTAAAATAGAATCTAAACAAGGGCTGTGATTTAATTATATTTTATATTTTGGGTATTTTACTTATTCTGTAATCTACCCTTTATAATGCTATCTTCGGCATCTGGAATGGTCAGATTGATTAGGATTCTGAGAGAGTTTCAACAAAGTGTTGAGCATTGAATCCTTTTTTTTTCTCAAAATATCACAGTATTCACAGCTGAGCTCCAACTACATATCCTGTAAGCCATTTACCTCAGACCTCAGAGGAACAACTACGTTGTGTGTGACTTCTCTTACAGCCCAGCCATTCAACTTCAATAAGTTTTTTTTTTTCTTTTTTGTTTAATTTTATGTCACAGGTTTAGTTTCTCCTTAATTTTTGTATGCACATTGGATTCTGTAGGAATGCACCAACTTTTAAGATGTACTTACCCTCTCTTTTTCTGAAGAGAATATATGTTTATAAGAAGAAGAAATATTTAAAATTATACTTGGCATTTGAAACACAACAAAAGATAGCAGTAGTTCTGTTTTATTGTACAGCAATCATGTAAACTCCAGCTGTCAAGTCGTCTGATCAGTTCTTCAATAGGAAAAAGGGGCTTCACTAAATCCTGCCCACATGCTGATGTATACTTGCCTTCTTTATGAATTTCATTTACAATTATTCTGAGACTTTTGAAGAATATCTTGAAAGAAAGACATGACTAAATTGCTATAGTAAATATATTTTCTGCTGAGATTGTGGAGAAAATATATTTGTTACTGAAGTGAAGTGATGAAAACCTATCTGTTGTCTTTGAGACAGTTTTCCAACATAGTCTATAAAGACCTTCTCTTTCCTTTATTCTTGCATTAAGGATTTGTTAGGGGCTGACCTTAAGACATCACAGAGTATAGTGGGTAAGCGACCTAGAGGACAGGATCTTTGGAAATTATTAATTATAGAAACAAAAAGCAGAAACATGGAACTCAAGTATCTTGCTCCAGAGCCCCCAGAATTTGCTGTGTTTTATTCTAAATCTAACCCTAGGAACCAGATCTTGAGAATTACAATTCAAGTTCAGTTACTTGGATCATGCAAACATACATACACATACACACACTGGTGTGTATGCACACACACATTACAAAAAAATCTTTGTAATAGGAATGAGAGGTAAACTAGAAAGAAAATTTTATTATTGCTTTCACTGCTACTATTGTTATTATTACTATTATTGTTGTTGTTATTATTACTTGCAACTTAACGAAAAAACACAAGGAAGAGACAATGCTTCCCCAAGAGAAATTAATTGCTAAAGGTAGAAATTCAGATTCCAAGCACTTCTCAACTTGGCTCAAGCCACCCATACACAATCTGACTTTAGTTAAATCTACATGCTTAAAATAAAATGAGATGTGAATAAAAATTATCATTGGTTTATTTAAGTGAAAGTAGACTGTCTGGTCCTCATGTGGAAGCACCAAATGATTAATCATTAAAACTTCATCTTTTCAGTTGCTTACAATTTTCATTCCTTACCAGGCAAGCTAAGACTTCAATTAGGATAACTGTCCATTAGGAGGCATATTTCTTGTTTTGTAAATTCCCACCTTATTTTAATTTCTTGCTTTTCTAAAAAGAAAATTAACTTTCTTTTTTCAAAAAGAAAATCTAGCTAGAATTTCTGTATCCCACTGTCTGAGACAATTTACCCCTGTTTTACATTTGTCATAGATTAAATGCTATATTCCAAAAGGAGATGAAGTACACAGTGGTTAAGCACTCACACTTGACAATGATATGGTATCATCATATTGATACCAAGTATTGGTATGTAACAAACCAGAAAATCCTGAGTAAATCAGTTTGTAAGATCTGTGAGCAATTATACATGATAAAACTGTGAAAAATTTATAGAATTATAGTATTTTATGCAAAGTACATAATTTCATGTTCCAATTCAGCAAAAGTAAACATATTTTAAATATTCTTATGGACCTAAATCATAGACCTAATATAATTTGTTTCTATTTATATCCATTTTGTTATAAATCAATTTAACATTTAAAATATTATATTTCAGTTTTTTGTACTTTCAAAATGGTCAGGATTATTCCATTGTGCTTAATACATAATTTATTCTTTAAATTCCTACAGCTTTCATATTTACAAAGTAATTTATGCATGTTATCTATTTATTTTATGAGGTAGTCTTGTGAAATTTGTAGAATGAGTAGTCATTTTCTTTATCTACAGAAGAAATAAGTTCTCAGAGGTCAAGTCAGTTGTAAAGATCACCAGCTACCTCATGGCAGAGGAAGGGCTGAAATACAACTGTTAGGACTTCCCAATTAGGTGACTTTTCTTTCTACCTTATGCCTGTCAGATATTCCAGATAATCTAAAGTAAGTTCTGGAAATGGATTTAGTTAATGATCACTGAGAATGAGGTAGTTATTTGCCACACCACTGGATTTTATATTCTAAATTGGCCGCAAACAAACAAAAAAAAGTTATTAATGACACCATTTCCACAAGAATAGTGTAAATTTATTTTTTTTCTTTTTAAACACAGAAACACTATATACATCAGATTCTTGTACTTCAAAAAATGATGTAAAACTATTGACAAAGTCCCAGGACTGACTTTACTGTCGGAGTCAGAGCCTTAGCTGACTCTGCAAAACCCACTGAAATAGACCTGAGTCTGTACACATGAACCAAGAGCCCTCTGTGTCCTGATGTGTGTGGTGGTCACCAGGGGCTTTAACGAGCCACTAACCAAGGGGAACCAAGGACACATATGCCCTACAGTTTTACTATGATTTAGCAACCACCCGCTGAGGCATTTACCTAAAATACTGTCCTTGGAATGACTGGGTCCACAAAAATAAACATTACTCAAGGTTTCATCTCTTTTCCTTTAGGATACACAGAGGTGAAAACTTAGCTCATCATTTTAAATTTGAACTGTCCCTAATTTGGATTTGTTCTTTTGCATTCCAATACCTCTCATGTAGTAGCATCCTGACTTCAAGGGAAAATTCCAACACCTCAGAGCCTTCACTTACTTTCCTTAAAGAGGGGCTTGGGTTTCACATGACAAATATGATACATACCAGCATAGTGTGTTTTCATTATCTGAAACTTAACAAATTAATGTACATTTATAAAGCCATTTGTTTCTTGAAAATTTGGCTCAAGAGGATTTTCAATAATCCATCTGGATAGTGGCTTAAATAACCAACTCCAGCATCTGTGCATCCATAAGCCAGGAAGCAAAGTAGAGAAGAAGAAAGAAATGTTGGCAGACAGAGCTTTTTCTATTTGGGAGGCTCTCTCAGAAAAGCTGCTCAGTGCCATGTTTTTAACTAAACATGCTCTCTTGTGAGAAACAGGAATTGCTATACTCCAAACAGCATGCACGAAAAAGTAGTAAGAGGTCAGATTTGCAAATTTCAAGTTGCTTAGTAGATGTAGTGAGGTGATAAAGAGGAAATGTTTTTACAGATTTTTTCTACAAAGAACAGGTTTGTAGGAAATTTGTACTGGAGTGGGGTGGGAAGTGATGAGAAGAAAAGGATGAGAACAATAAAAATGGGAAAGTACAAAAGAGATTCTTTAAAGCTCATTCTGAAATTGCTATGTAACTGACAAATTGTAGTTGTATGATGCATAGGAGAACCTGTAAACTGGTTGTAATTACCTTCTTAATAATATCTAATATGTGTCATGATGATAACACTGAATCTGAATTAGGCACATGATATAATGAATTTTTTTTTTTCTGATTTGTGGGATGAGTATTACAACCTTGTGTAAAAGTAAATCACCTTTAGTAATATACTATACACATCACATTTATCAAAAAGATATATTACAGAGGTTTGGAGAAACATAGCAGAATGAGAGACATCCAAGATCTCCCCTTGAAACAACAATAAGCTGAATATCTAAAACTCAATAAAAAAAAACACCCAAACTGTACACCAGCACATCTAAGCTTGGGATCTGTGCATAAGAACTACCACAGGTCATAACCCTGGGTGTTGGGTAATGGACTGGGAGAAATAAAAAATTTGCCTCTTGCAGTTGCTGGAGCTCCCTATAGAGGGGAGAAGGAGTGGCAATTTCCCTGAATGGGCCTGCCTGGGAGAGTTGGGCAGGGCGGAAAGCAGAGAAATGGACAGCAGAGAAACAACAGTTGAACTTTACCTGCCACAGTTGCAAAACCAAAGCTGAGCGGCACTCCCAACCCCTAACCCAGGGGACCCCTCCCCCTATACCCTCTGAGACTGATCACTGCGCACCCTGGGGGAATCTGAGCAAACATTACTGAAACTGTTGCTAATACTGACAGGGACTGAAACTGAGAGTAGTGAGCGTGATTAAATATCTACAAGAAAATGAAAAGGCATTACTTAGTCTTTATATAAAGCAGGGATTCAAGAAGCTTAGATGCCACCTACTGGAAACCAAAAGAAAAGTGCCTTCTTTGCAGCAGGCTAAAGAGAGAACTCTATATAATAAATCTCTTTCTGAAAATAATAAAAAAAAAAAAGCAGAATACATTTCCATTAATATCCAGGTGGAGAAATAGTCCATTAAACACAGTGAACAACCAAGGTAACAAGGCATCTCAGAAAGAAAGAAAATTCTCCAGAAAATAAGCTTCAGACATAGAACTATGAAACTTAATGATGCAGAATTAAGGGTGGTACTTATGAAAAAACTCAATGAGTTCCGAACAAGTCATATAACAATTTCAAGAACTGAAAAAAACTTCTAGATGAAAAGAACAAGGAGATTGAAACCCTCAAAAATGATATTATAAGAGGAAAGTTCATATATTACAGACCTATTTCCAAAAACAAGAATGAGTCCAAAATAACCTAACACTTCATCTTAAAAAGTAGAAATGAAAGAACAAATGAAGCTAAAGTCAGCAAAAGGAAAGAAATAATCAGAATTAGAGTAGAAATATTAAATTGAAAATAAAATATCAGTAGAAAAATAAATGCAACAAAGATTTGTTGGTTTTTGAGAAAGTCAATAAAATTTACAAACCCTTGGCCAGTATTATATTTCTCTACTAAAGAAAAAAGAGAAAGGACAAATTTTTTAAATCAGGGATAAAAGAGGGGAAATTATGACTAACATCGCAGAAATACAAAGGATCATACAAGAATACTATGCAAAAGTATATAACAAAATTTAATAACCTAGAAGAAATGGACCTGTACTTAGGAAAATACAACCTTCCTAGATCGAATTAAGAAGAACTGGAAAATCTAAATAGACTGATCTGCAGAATGGAAATTGAGACAATCATCAAAAACCTACCAAAAGTAATATTCCAGGACAGATGGCTTCACCAGTGAATTCCACCAAACATTCAAAGAAGATTTCAAAACTATTCTCTTTAATACCCTTCCAAAAAATCAAAAAGAGGCCATCCTTCCAATACATTTTATGAGGCCAATATTACTCTGATGCCAAAACCTGGTAAGGATAACACACAAAAAGAAAACTACAGACCAATATCTCTCGTCAACACAGATCCAAAATAAGATACTGGCAAACTAGTACAGCAACATATTAAAAATATTATACACCATGATCAAGTGGGCTTCATCCCAGGAGCACAGGGATGGTTCAACATACACAAATGGATCAAATGATACACCACAAAATAAATAAGAATCATACGATCATATCAATAGATGCAGAAAAAGCCTTTGACAAGATATACAGTATCCATTTATGATCAAAACACTTAACAAAATTGTATAGAAGAAAATACTTAACATAACAAAGGCCATCTATGATAAACACTCAGCCAACATTATACTTAATGGTGAAAAACAAAAAACCTTCCCTCTAACATCAGGAACACGGCAAGGCTGTCCACTATTGACATTGTGATTCAATATAACATTGGAGATCCTAACGAGTGCAATCAGATAAGAGAAAGCTATAAAAGGCATCCAAATAGGAAACAAAGAAGTCAAACTGTCACTATTTGCTAATGACATGATTCTCTATATAGAAAACCATAAAGACTCCACAAGAACACTACCAGAAACAATAAGCAAATACTGTAAAGTCTGGATACAAAATTAATGTTCAAAATCCATGTTCCTATACTTTAATAATGAAGTGTCAGAAAAAGAAATGGAAAATATTATTCCTTTATAAATTGCAACAAAAAGAATAAACTACCTAGGAATAAATTTAATGAAACGTGTGAAGTTTCTGTATAATGAAAATTACAAGACCCTATTAAAAGAAATCAAAAATATACAAAGAAATGGAAAGATTCCTTGTTCTTGGATTGAAAGAATCAACATAGTTAAAATGACCATATTACCTAAAGCATTATACAGATTTAATGCAATCCCCATCAAATCCCATTGGCATTTTTTAAAGAAATAGAACGAAAATTATTATATTTGTATAGAAGCACAAAAGACCCAAGTTGCCAAAGTTATCATGAGAAAAAAAAAATGAGGCTGGAGGTATCACTCTGCCTGACCAAATTACACTACAAAGTGACAGTAATCAGAACGGCATGGTATTGGCAACAAAACAGATGCATGGACCAGTGGAACAGAATTGAGAGTCCAAAAGTAAACCCATATTTATATAGGCAAATAATTTTCGACAAAAAAAAAAAAAAAAAAAGGCCAAAAACATACATTGGAGAAAGGAAAGCCTCTTCAATAAATAGTTCTGGGAAAACTGGAAAAGCACCTGAGAAAGAATGAAACTAGACTGTTGTCTATCACCACACCTCAAAACTAAACTCTCAGACCTTGGACTTAAAGATGATAATACATTTGAACTCAAAAGAAAGGGAAGTAAAAGCTAAAAATAATTGAATGGTATTATATCAAACTAAAAGCTTTTGCTTAGCAAAATAAATCGTCATCAAAGTAAAGACAACCATTCAAATTGAAAAATATATTTGCAAACAATGATTCCAATAAAGACCTAATATCCAAAATATACAAAGAACTCAAACAACTCAATAACAACAACAACAAAATGATTTAATCAAAAACTGGGCAGAGAACCTGAACAGACAATTCTCCCTAGAGGACATACAAATGGCCAATAAATATTTGAAAAGATGCTCAACATCACTAGCTATTAGGAAAATGCAAATCAAAACCACAATGAGATACCATCTCACATCTGTTATAATAGCTATAATTGATAGGACAAGTAATAACAAATGCTGGAGAAGATGTGCAGAAATAAAAACCCTCATAATTTACTGGTGGGACTGCAAATTAGTACAGCCACTATAGAAACAGTAGGGAGGTTCCTTGAAAAACTAAGAATTGATCTATCATATGATCCAGCAATCTCTCTACTGGGTATTTACCCCAAAACTTGAAAACCCATATACCGAAAATATATTTGCATACCAATATTCATAGCAGCAGGACATGGAAGCAACCAATGTGTCTTACAATAGATGATTGGATAAAGAAGCTGTAGTACATATACACACTGGAATATTACTCAGCCATGAGAAGATATGAAATACTGCCATTTGCAATAACATGGATGGACCTCGAGATAATCATGGAAAGCGAAATAAGCCAGACTGAAAAAGTAGGAAATTACCTAATATCACTTATATGTGGGATATGAACCTAAAGGCAACAAATGAACAGGACAAACAAACAGATTCATGGACATGGACTATATACTAGAGGTTGGTAGAGAGTAGGGAGTGGGGGAGGAGCGGGGAGATAGATGGAGTAAAGGGGTTAAATATATAGGGAGTAGAGGAGGATTAAGTGAGTAAAGGGGATTAAATATATGGTAACTGAAGGAAACTGGACTTTGAGTGGTAAACACACAATGGAATATACAGATGTCAAATTATAATGTACACCTGAAAAATTATATAATTGTATAACTAATGTTACCCCAACAAACTTAATTTTTAAAAAGTTGAAAAAAAACATATTAAATTAAGATGAGACCATTGCTGAAAGTTCGTCATGAAATTTAATATGAGAAGATTATAAAAGACATATGTCATATTAACTTTAAACAAAATTGCATACTTTAGGCTCTCTGACAATATTAAGCTTCATCCCAATTCCTGAGTTTTATGTGTAATCAAAAGATAGGTAATACAGTGGAGACCTACTAAACAGAGAACATGCAATGGAATACTTTGTTGTGAGAAACAGGAGTTGGGCCGTTTAGATGCTAGATCAACACATACCCACAGCCTGGACAAGCTGGGGTCACCTTTTCCCTGGTCTCAGTTTTTCTACTTGTAAATGAGGGAGTTGGATTTGTCCATCCTAAGTTCCTCTTCCATTCTACCTTACTATTATTTGTGGCTCAGCTCACACTGTGAATGTTAGAAATCCCCATCTTTGGCAGCCAGCCTCTATTTGCATCATTTTTCAAATTGGATTCTGATCCCTTTCTTCAGACCCCTGAATTGGTTATCATAAAGGGTAAGTCTTCTAAAGAAACCACTTCCCCATATGTTTCCTCTGAGTTATTTTTGTTAACCAGATGAACGTGTGCAAAAAATAGGCAATGCAAGCTATTTGTATTGTCAATGAAGAGAGAATTAGAATCTTATTAAATTTTATTAGAAAATATCATTTATTATCTTACTCAAAGACATTTTTATAAGGCTAGACATAAAATTTCTGTTTGTGCTTAAATTCAGGAAAAAATGTTTCTGTGGACAAACTTGCATGTATTCATCTGTCAGGAATAGATCTATGTGGTATGACATGTTTTCCCTTTCACTTAAAGCTAGATTAAGTAATAAACTGTATTAATCTGACCATCTTGAGTGTCTAGTAGTATTTTCTCTGCTCTCTTCAAACTACATAAATCTATTTTTATTCCTAATTGCATGCTCGCTCTCTCTCTCTCTCTCTCTCTCTCATTGTTGCTTGTTTGTTTTCTTTATTCCAAACTTCCATTTTAGTTTCTTTCCCATTACTCTTCAAAATATTCTTTATGTTTCAACAAACTAAACTTTTTCCCTTCAACTTCAGGACTTCATTCCCTTTATCCCTCCAGTGCGGACTGATCAATATAAACCATCTCAATGAAGTGAAACTCTACCCATTTTTCACAGTCCAACTCAAATCTTTTCCTACCTTGGGCCTTGACATTTGAGAAACGACATTCGAATCATAGCTTGGTCACTTCCTACCTATATGACTCTGAACAAGTTATCTAACTTCCAGCTTCTATTTTTTTTCAAAATCATATGGAGTTAACACTTACCTGGAAACTTATTTCCAAAGTTACAAGAGATAATATGAGTAAACTTCTTAGCAAAAAAAAAATGGCACATGGTAAAATTCTGCAACTATTTGCCACCATCATACTATATTTGCCAGTAATACTAAAAGTTAAAATGACCACTTCCCCCACAGCAGAGCAGGTATTTGTCCTTTTCTAATGTCTTTTGTTAGTGTTCTTGCTGCCCTGGTTATTTCTTCTCCTATATTACATTCCCTCAATATGTCTTGATATTGAACAATATGATCAATATATGTACATTGAGTATTTTAATGCCCAATTTCACAAATTAGTACTTTTGTTTATTATCTCGATAGAAATATAATGTATGATTTTTTAGAAACATACTTGTTTAGACTTCTCTCCTCCAGAAATACCCACTTTATGCTGCCCCACTAAAACCCTCTTAGTTATCTTTCTCCAGCTCAGATTTATTTATCTCCCATATAAAGCCTTTGTTTGACATAATTTTTTGTTTTGTTGAGTAATCACAAATCTTTGATTTTAAGGCACTATCATATCCTGTTTCACTGTATAGGGGTGTGTGTGTGTGTGTGTGTGTGTGTGTGTGTGTGTGTGTGTGTGCATGCATGTGTGTGTGTATTTTTCCTATGCCCTGATTCATTATAAAATCTAAGCTTGGGAAATACTTCTTAATTTTTTTAACACCTTGCATTTCATAGTTAGTCCATACATGAATTTATTCCTTAATTTATTCATTTGTTCATCCCCTCTCTCACACAAAAACCATGGCTAAAAGCTTACAGTTGTTGAGTACATGACAAAGACTGCAGAGCTTGAGCCCCTTTGCCACTTGCTGTGTTGTCTAGCTTCTCTGACATGGTTTTCTCAGTTGTTTTTATGTGTGTTGAAATATATATATAAATATAAAAATGTTACAGGATCACCTTGTAGAGTTATCATAGATGAAAAGTAAATGTATCTTTCTCTTGCCTTCTTCAAATTATTTGTTAAAAGAAATCCCAGGAATCTTATACTCAAGGTAAACTATTCTTTACTTCGATGGGGATTCTCAATTGTACCACATGCTGTAGGGTATGTCCCTAGATTATTACTTAAAACTTTTTTAAAGGTAGCCATTGGGGAGGGGAAAAAACCTCGGGGAAAACAAAACTGAAAAACTAATACAGCAAATATCAGCTCCTTTGTTAATTGTTTTTTGTTTATTTGTTTATTTGTTTTGTTTTATTTTGTTTTGTTTTGTTTTTAAAGAGCAAGTAAGAAAGTAAGTTGGACTGCTGGTAAAATAGAATTTGCCTTCTGTGACTCGAGAGCGACTATATAGTCTTTACAGATGCCAGTGTCAGACTGCATTTCTAATTGCTGCAAGGCAAATAATTTTTTTTGTAGCCTGAGGGAACCCTAAATTTTCTTCTCTTCTTTCTGTTTGCTGTGTCAGCAGGATTGGTATGGACCAAGTCAAGCTTTACTTGATCCAGGACCTCCAAAATCTAACCAGTCTGTCAAATGTACAGCATAGGATATATTTACTCTCCGGTTTTTAAAACTAGAAAAAATTATTTTAAAATACAAGCAAGCTTTGGGTAGCCTAATGACTGCCAATATTATCGAGAGAATATATCAATTTAGTTCAATTTCTACTGCAAAATTTTGGTGATTTATATTAACATATAGAAAAACCTCAAAATCTCCTTCTATTAAGTTCCAAAATTAACTGTTCCTTTTACAGGTGTTTAAATCATGTTTGAAAAAAATTTTCATATAATAGTGAAAATCCATACTTTGCTTTTTAATATTTTTTGGTAGGGAAATTTTAGAATCAAAGAAATTAAAAAGCAAATCCTCCATATGATTTCATTTAGAAGGAAGAGTTTAGAAAATAACTGTTTATTGCTTCTTCTCATATGAAAATCCAATACACAAATCTCTACATTTTGTCTGTTTTTTTCTATACAGTACCACTTTAGGCATTTGAGCAGCCTTCAGACTTTACAAAGTGGCCCTCCTCCATTGTATGTTCATTCGAAGATATTTCATTTGTTTAACATTAATTATACTATCTGAGTCCTTGCCTAATTTGTAACCCAATATCATTGTTCACTTTTTTGAACTACATTATGTACAATAATCATTTCATGGTAGTCTTTGCTATATTTAAAACCAGTGTGCCCAGGTCCCCTTGTCATGTTGTCACTGTAAAGTATGCTTGTGGCATGATTCAATTTTTAAAAGAATGAACCTATAACCACTAATCACCCAAGCTAAAATTGATAAATTATTTTGGTGTTTTAAAAAATTGTTTTATTCTTATGGTTTTGCATAGACAGAATGGATCAATATATAACAATGTTATTTCATTTGCATTGAATTTAAGTTTAGGTTTAGAATGCAAAACAGATGACAACATATGTATGAGTCACATTTATAACTTGGTATAGCCAAGGGAAAAACTTTATTTGCAGAAGAAAAGATACATGATTATGTAGTATTATTTTTGAAATTATGGATTTGTAACAAATCACCCCAAAACTCAATGGCAGAAAACAGTTATTTATAAAGCTCATATAGTCTAAGGGTAAGGAATTCAGACAAGCACCAGTATAGTGTTGGGAATGTAAATTGTGACATTTTGGAAAAAAAATTTTATAAAGTTTATATGAAGGGTCCAATGATGGGTCGGTCATATATATTGATTCTGTAATTCCAAGAATATACTTCAAGAATATACCTAGAAAGTAAGCAGAGATATTGACAAAGAGTGACAAAGTGTAAGAATATTTTCAGTGCTATCTATACTAGCAAAACATTGTAAATGACAGCAAAATGTACAACAAAGGGCCTGCTTAAGTAAACTGTGGTGTAGTCATATTATTGGATGATAGCAAATAAAATTATTTTGAAGAACATTCAGCATAAAATAAATGAACAAATTAGCAAAATACTAGCTTTTACATATAATATGAACCAAAGAATACTGTAATTTTGAAGTATAGAAAATGTTATTGTCTGGAAAGAAATAAAGTTCTTAATCTTTTGTGATATCATTAAATTGATTTTATTTTCTTCGTTATATAATTTTTATATTCACTAAACTATTTTGTTATGATAAAGTATATATGACATAACACTTACCATTTTAACTATTTTTAGTTTTACATTTCAGTGATGTTAAGTACAGTTACGTTCGATAGGATAAGGATCTCAAGATCTGGGTAGTTCTTGCTAAATGTTGTTCTTGCTAAATGATAAAATGTAGCACAGAATTTCACAGACACAGGTGTAACCAGATGACCTTGACCCAACTGGATAAATTTAGTTAACTACAAAGAAGAAATCAACATGTTATTATTCAAATAATGTATATAAACAATGGCTAATCTTTCCTTTCCGAAGGCAGAGCTTTGGATATGAATCCTCTGTCTCCTTTACTTGATGCAAATAAATAAAATTACCTAAGGACAATCCTGTCTTCCTTCTTGGATAGAACACCAAAAGCAGAAAGCCCTTTGATTATGGGAACACGTTGTTACCATTCCATAAAAATTACAATAAATATTATTTCCAATTATTTCACTAAATCTAGATTCTGACCTTTTGTGACAATTGTATAAAAATTTTAGAAATAAACATTTTTTTATGATCAAGATATTATCCTAAATACTGAATTATTAGATTAGAGTACATATTTTTTAGAAAAATATATTTAGATATAAAAACTGTGATGACAAGATATTTGTTTGTTATTTTTGCTATATTCATTTTAAAAAAGGACTCAGTTGACTAAAATAATATTCATTTGCCTACTATTAACTTTTTAAAAAATTTCTAATAGAATCTTAAAGTTGTGTTTCAAATATTTCGAGATCACTTTAAAACATTTTTATAAGTAATATTACAGAATTTATTAAAAAGGATTTTAGAATAATAAGTGTTTCTTTAAAACCCTAGGGAAGTTGATATTAAAAAGGAATTGTTAAGCTAAATAAATATATATATATATCTGGTAACTAATCTCAGTTAATTTTATTTCATTTTTATTTTAGTTTTTAATTTAATAATTAAATAAATTGGCATAAGTTAGAAAAAAGTCAAATAGATCAAAAATGCCTGGATTACAAAAGAAGGATTCCTATCAATCCTATATAGTTCACCTTCCATTTTCTAGTTTACCTCTTGGAGGCAGACACTTTCAATACTTTGGACAATTTCTTGTGTTCCATATTTCTAATTATTTTCATTCTATCACTCTCCCATTACACTTAATAATTTCTCCATTTTTTATTTGCTTGCATTTATTTGCACAAGATTATTATTATTATTATTATTTTTTTGGAAAAGAATTATGGAATGGAAAGCATATTCCTCTGAACTTTAAAGTCATTATTGCACTGTTTCCTACCTTTCATGTTGCACTAGAAAAGACTAACTCCATTTTGATTCTCATTCTTTTGTGTATGAACTACTTCTCCCTCTGGGATTGTATAGGATCTTTCTCTTACAATAAGGCCCCTTGATGTAAATGTTTTATGTTTATGGTTGCAGGACTCAGTGACTTCAGTTAGGAACAGATTCATGGCATTCAATTCTGAGAGTTGTTTTCATAAATTTGTTGATACTTTCTCACCAATTTTTTTTTTTTTTTTCTTTTCTTTCTGTATTATCGATTATTTAATTCTGGCACTTTTTAGTTCAATTCCTAATTTTGTTAACTATTCTAAACTATTTGTCATTGTTTTGTCATTTTCCCCTTATTTTCTAGAAGATATTATCAGCTTTATCTTTTAATCTTCCTCTTCATGTAATTCTTGTTTTTGAAATATTAGTAACAGATTTCTGCTTGTTTTAAGGATTGTTTTACAATGTTTTTAATATTTTTTTGTTTTGTTCTGTGTTTTAAATAGTTTCATAACCTGTTTCCTTCCTTCTTCCCTCCCTCCCCTCTTATTTAGGTTTTACTCCTTCCAATTTGAGGTTTCCTTAAATGTCTGGTAATTTGGATTGTCATTTCGTATTTAAGACAGAGGCAGTAAGAGCTCTTCAGAAGTCTGAGGACAAGTAGAAATTTTTGGATGGGAGTTACTATCTAGGACAAGCAGAACACTGGCCTTTTCCTGGAGGGGAACCCCAAACATCTCCGTTTATGTGTCTGTTTGTTTAAACATTCCATTTCTCCAGGGTGGAGTTTCCACATTGTCTGTGGGGGAGGGTTTTAAGTTTGGGTGAGAAAAGGAGGCCACTCTTATCCTCCCTTATTTTTAGCCCCACAGAGAATCTCTGCTTTTTCTTGCGATTGGGGCCTCTGTAGCTTGGTCTTTGCAGAGAACAATAATGTGGTCTCTGGCAGAGTCAGGACAGACCAGCCTCCACCTGAGAATAGGAGAAAGGACTTGAAGATAGATTTCAGGCAATGATCTGATCACAGCTGCTTCTTATGGGGCCTGAACCTCAGAATCAGGCTTTCAAATTAAATTTTTATTTCTCCCATTTTGCTAAATCATTCATTATTCCTCCAATTCTGCCTTTCTCGAATTAATAAAAGTTTTGTTAAAATCTCTCCCATTGTATTTATGGATTAATAGTTTTTTTTGTTTTGTTGTTTGTTTTGTTTTTGTTTTTTTGTTTTTTATTCTTGTGCTGTCACTTTATTTGGATTTTAGTAGGAAGAGGAGATTGACATGTTGTTAATATTTCCATGTGTAACCAGAACTCTTTGTTCTTTAGTGTTGAGCAATATTATGATGTTAATTTAGTTAACCCCCACCCCTCAAGAGAATAAAATGCCCAAGTATTAGTGTTTCAACTAATGAAGATGAACCTTAAATGAAGATAATGTGTAAACTGAATATCTATATTCATAAGTGTTAAAGATGTTTTCTTCATATAAATTCAGAGTATAAAATATGTGGTCTCTTTTCATCAATGTCTTTTTTTTTTTTTTAAGGTAAGGCAACCCTTGGTTGACCTCACAGATTACAAAGACCTTGTCAGCTTACAGTCCCTTTTTTTTTATTTTTACACCTATAGCACCTGGTCTTCCTGGGTGGTCTCCCATCCAAGTACTAACCAGGCCAGCTCCTGCTTAGCTTCTTAGATCTGATGGGATCAGGCTTTTCAGGGTAGCATAGCCATACCTTTTTCAACAATTTCTGACTTCAAATATGTCAATTATCTAGATGTTAGATGGGTAGATCAAAGATGACAGATGATAGACAGATGATTGATAGGTGATAGATAGATGATAGATAGATAGATAGATGATATATAGATAATGTGTTGTGTATCTCACGACTGCTGAGATTTTTTAAATGCGGCAGAACTATTCTTAAACAGAGATGAATAAAAATGCAGAAAGAGAAGAAATTCTTGGGTATTGCTGTCAATTTCTTATTGGTAGATAATTATAGTGTAAAAATGAAGTTGTTAAGAAACTCACTTCTTCTCTACTAGTTTAAGCTGAAAATGGTAGGCTGTCATAGCATAGAAATAATAAATGATGCCAAAGATGGGTTTAGAACTGTAAAGATTCCCTGAGTGGATTGTGCAAAAGTTTCATTCCAAACCCATAATATAGAGGACACTGGATTTAATTATATTTGCATTTGGCTCCTTTTTAGTTGTGTTTTTTTTTCCCCTCTGCTTCAGAGTGTTAAAGAATTAGAAAGTCTTTAGTCTTTTATTACTTATGATATTCAAAATTGGCAGAGTTTGTAGATTTAGGACTAGAGAACCAACCCTAGATTAACTAAACTGCTGATGTCCTTTTGTTAGAATATAAAGAATTCTATTCTCCTATCCCCATCAAAACAAATATTAGGGGACATTCTTTGAATTAAAGCATATCTTTCAGTAAGGAAGCAACAATTAGGAATCAAATCCATTTATCTTCTTATTACAAAAACAATGTTTACCCCACAACAAGGTATTTTGATGTTAGCAATATTTAAAAGCAGGTTTTTCAAAGAAGAATCCAATTAAAGTACAGAGTAATTCAGAGATAAATTAATATCCATGACCTTCATGTAATAACAGGGCCTCCTACTCAGGACAAAATAAGCATCAGTTCAGATAACTGAAAATTATTTACAAACCATAATGAATGGAGAAATTAGTTTACTCTCCCACACAATTGTTTTAGAGCTTGTGGCAAGATAAAACCAAAGGTTTATTTTTTAAATTGACATATGTATTTTAGTTTATATAAAGATACACTAAATTTTCATTCTAATATTGAAATGTATCAAACAAGCTGTCCTGAAGTGCTGGTTTTTCTCTCAGATCAGATCAGTTCAGAGTACTATAAAGCTGTTTTAGACATAAATACTCCACTAGTCCTGACAGTTCAATGGCCCTGAGTAGTAAAAGAACGGACATTTTTCTTTTAAGGTTCTCAGACAAGCTGATCTCTCAAGTTCATATAATCTAGGAGCTATGTTCTTTCAGTTAAAGGAGATGGTAGTCCTTATTGAAAAATTTCTTTAGGCATTCATAAAGTTCAGGTTTATGAAATTTTTTCTTTCACTACTGTCACAGATTTTTTAAAAATCAAAACAACGTATGCTATAAAAAATAAACAAAATCTGAAAACTGAAACAGTGTTTGTACCTTCTGCTTCAAATAATTTTGCATCATGAATTCTACTAAATTTTGATCTGTGGGAATATTCTGGCATATAGAAGAAAATTTTTTAAATGGGAAAATATACACCTGAAACTAATACAACCAATATAATATTGTATACCAACTATACTTAAATTAAAAAATAATAAAATGAAAATGTTGGCATTGGGAGTGATCTAAATCTGTCTTTGCCCTGGTGGTGCTGAGAGGACCTTGTTTTTTTCTGACGACACAGTATAGAATTACAGATCAGTGAAATTTAGGAAAAGTAAGTTTTGATTAAAGTATGTTTCAAGAGAGAAATGGGCTACACAGGAGATGGCCGCAGCCTCATAGAATTTGGGAAGTTTACTTTATATTGGCCCTAGATGGGTGGTTTCAGGGAGGGGTATTAGATGATTGGCATATGAGGAGTATTAAATGATTGACATTTGATTGACATTTGACTGTTACATAATTCTTTGTCTATTGCACATGAGGTTAGCCAGAATTCAGTCTCTTATAATTAGATTTATGAACTTCTGGCATATATATGATATTATAATGATGTTATAATGAGGCTAAGGTTACGAAGGTCAGCATATGTACTAACTGTGTAGGCATTTGTGGCTGGCCTAAACCACAGTGTTTGTTTGTTTGTTTCCTTGTATTTTAGGATGTAAAGGCTTTTAACTGCAAAATGGGTGTTCTGGGACGTTTTAACAGCAGCCTCTGGATTAGGCCTTCAATCTCCTATCGCTCATGTCTATCAAAACTGCCTAATATTTTCCCTCTCAAGTATTAGGGGCTCAAACCATTGGGATTCTTGGTGATGACTGCTCTAACTACTCTATGTTGAAATGGGGCAAATGTGGAGGATTGGGTCTGTGTACTTGCTCTCTGTTGACTCAGGGTTAAGGCTGTTGATGCCATCTAAGGGTCAGCAGTATGGTATAGGATCTGTTGATTGGATTGAATTATACCTTCCTTGAAGAATCATCTGGAGATGAATTGCCTGGACTCTAAGGGATAAAAATTGAACAAGGCAGTTTAGGAAGGGTGGTCTTAGAAGGTGGTTTATCAAAATAACATTAGAGGAATGGTGGACAGTAGGAGAAGGGATTGTAACCACAATTGCCAATTTCCAGTAAGAGTGCAGATGCCAAGGTGTTCTATCTTTTCTGCTGATTTGAGGATGTTTTTGGATTGATGTGGAAACTTGACCTGATTGGTTGACATAGAAAAAGGATTCTTATTGGAGGTAAGTGCATATTTCCCCTTGTCCTGCTGTCAGATCTAAGGCCCTCTGGTTTTGAAGTACTATGTCCTCTAAGGAATCTAGGAGTTCCTGGACTTGGGTTAGGACAAAGGCAGTTTCTTTGATGGCCTTGGCTGTTTTTTTCAACAGTTTTCCTTTGATGGCTGAGTGCAGTACCGCCTGTAGTTGCCCCATGATATCTGTAAGAAAAAATAAGAGCAATACCTAATGAAATAAGTAAGGGAGTAGGACATTTTTGTAAGCAGCTTGGTTGATATATAGGGTATGGAAACAAAAAGTTTTCCCATGCAAATAAACATATAGGTCATACAGCCTAATGAACAAAGTCCTGTCCATATGGGGGGTGATATGAAATAAGCTTTTTGTTCACAAATCCAATAGATTTCCTTAGAGGAGTCTATCTTGGCTGAAAAGGAAGTCTGGGTGAGGGTCTGTAAAATTTACCCTAGCTTGGTTGTACTGATAGACCTGTCCCTTAGTAATACTCCCCTGAGTTGTAAGGTTTGCTTCACGTAAAGGAGAGGATGACTGTAGTAAGAACTTGGAAAGTCCATAAAGAATAGATTCCCCATTTGGAGTTCCAGAGAATATTGATCGATTATTTTGGTAAATGTAAAAGCATTCAGAGGTGGCAATGTCAAGTACTCGGCTGGAAAAAGTATAAATCAATGGCCTTTGCAAGTCAAGCTCAAAGTGGGGAACTGGAGGGGCTTCCTTTGAGAAAAGGGTATAATTAGTGACTTCCTGGGCCTGGACATTTAGCAGGGAAATCCCTGCCAAAAGATTGGTAAGTACTTGGAGCCAGATTAGGAATGTCTGTGACCATTGTGAAAAAGAAAATTTGCCAAGGGAAGGGCCTAAAAAGAAATTACTGAGAATGCAAAAAGAAAAGGAGACTTTATCTCCATTATTAAAGAAAGAAAGTATTATTCCAGATGGGGAAAGACTAGATCAGTAGGAAGGGGTTTGATGTGATTGTTGTAGATGTTAAAATGTTTGTATAGATCTAGGTTAGCCTTAATTCCCCATGCTAGAATCTATTTCTTTGCTGATACTCCCATCTGTTTACTCAATATATCCATTTCTTCCTGAGTATCCTTGCATATACTTACAATAGCTATTTTAAGAACCTCATGCTCTAACTCTAACATTTGAGTCCTCTTAGATTCTGCTTCTATTGACTGTTTTTTTCCTTGATTATAGATGACATTTTTCTGCTTCTTCACATGTCTAATATTTTTCAAATTATTCTTTTATGGTATAAGACTAGAAGCATCTTTGCAGTTTAAAATGTTCCTGATGATGGCATCAGGTGTTACGGTAAACTTTCTGTGTGGCTTACACAGCATCAGTCATTGAGATTATTTAAACACGAACTGTTGTAATTTTACGAATTTTATATCAGTTGTTTATCTTTAGCTTGCATGGCTTTTTAAAAAGACAGATTTAGTTTTCAGTGATTCTTAGTAAAAAGAAAATGGGAGAAAAGTTAGAAACACTTTTGGATAGTCATAGGCAGAGTTGGAGGAAACTAGAATAATTCAGGATCAAGTCAAATTTACAAGCAGAGAACAAAACAAAATCCAAAAGATAACGAATAGTCCTAGAATCTAATATCCACAAAGCTATATCGTAATTTTTATTGAAACATATTTTTTCTCTCTATTCCCTATTTTTACCAAATATAGCCAAATTAACACTAATTTATTTGTAAAATAAGTTCTTTCATTAAACTTGGCCTATTCATTTACATAAATCCAGCAAGAATATTAATTAACCATATAGATATTTGTAATTCTACTTTGCTGGAATCTTTCATGAGAGATCTTCAGATTGAATTTAAATGACCTCACAAGGCCAGAAAGTGAAAGCAAGGACTTGCCATCAGAGGATATCTGCAATATCTATAGGTTTTTTGGTGAGTTTCTCTGTTTGAGATCCCCAAAATGTCTTGAGGTTCCTGCACCTGCCATGAAATGACATTCTTTACTCACATGGGAAGGCTTCTGGGAATCTATAAGCAAGGTACCAGGCCAATATTTCCAAGTGCTTTTTACTGGTTTCCATAAGTCAATCTTAATTCCTTAAAGCTGCCTGGTCATGTCCGGGTCTCTGTATTTCTCTCTCAAATGATATTCAGTCAAATGCTTGGTAATAAAAACCAGTTTCCAATCATGTCCTGTTACAGATTCTTACTGAACTTATGCAAACAATCACATTGTTATGAAAATAAAATACTCATTAAGAGTTTCTAGATTCTGGAGGGGTCAGTAAGGAGAAAAAAATAAGTGTTCCAGTCCTGTTTACAAAGGTTTAATTTACCAAATTGTTATAGGTTGTTAAAAAAGGCATAAGTTTCCTTCTCCTTGGACAACAAAGATTTTTTTTAAAAACATCCTCAGTTTATTTAATGCCATATAATCAATTCTTGACCACTTGCAAGTATTTCATGAATACAGTTATTCCTTAGAGTTCTATAATTTTTTGTCCATTCTAAGGGTATAACTGAAAGTTTACTCTCATAGACCTGTATTTTGGAACATATTGGAGTTCTCTATTTTCTGAAGCTGTTTATGAAAGTATCAGAGTAAAATGATGAGTCTATAAATGACTAAAACTTAAAATGACACGATTATAGATCTGATTACACTGCAATTGACAAAGAAATTTGTTTTTCTCTGAAAATAACCCTTTAAATTGGACATTGCAGATTATCAAAGGTCATAATCTCCTAAAAAGTCACTTTAATAATAAAAATATATGCATAAACCATAGAATCTTTGTTTCTTAGGCAGAAAACTTTTAATAGCAGATCGATAGTCCAAGAAACTTTGTCCTATTTGGTAGAGAGAAAAACCCAACTTTAATTTTGCTTTGGCTTACTTTTGGTATTTAAGTTAATTTACTCCATTAAATGTATTTTAATCTTGTTCAGTTTAACCATACATAAAATTTCTTTTCTCAGAATTCCTTTCTACAAGCCTTCTACAAACTTTCCTAGGCCCTCTCAGAAAACATACATCATATTCCCCAACATTAATTTAGAATTCATAACCCTTAGAACCTTAATTACCAATGACAAAAGTATGCAATTAGCAATTTTCAGATTTACAAATATAGGCATGTAGTTCTGAAAAATATTTGAGTTAATCTGTTATATTTTGAGAATTCACATATAAGTGCTTGTTTAAGCCAATTTAATAATACAAATTAACAACAGCAGAGATATGCTGCTTCTAGAACATATATACATAGACATACATAAACATAAAAACAGACAGATCTCGTAGCTTTCATTTTAAAACTTTAAATTTTATGTCTCAGGAAAATTATGTTTCTGGCAGATGGATTAATTTAGGATTTTGCTCAGATGACCAAAGCTTTGCATGCTGTAAGAATTCCTTTAAGATAATTTTAAAATAAATTTATAACCAAATCATTGAATGTATGCCATTGTCTCTGAGAGACTTGAGACCCTCTCTTTCAAGGGTGCCCCTGAAGGTATAGTTACTTGTCAACAAACACAAACAAAAGTCAGGAAATTGAAAAGTGTGTGTGATAAAGTTGGGAAGTTCAGAAGGCAAAAGAGTGGCTTCAGAATACCTGAATTTAAAGTGGCAGATTTTTTCAGAGGAAGATAGTGCTGGGATGGAGCCTAAGTACAAGATGGCGATTGGCATGTGTTTGCTGACAAAGAAGATGGGAGAGGGGAAGGAGATGCCTCAAATGCCATTTTACCCCTCAACAGGGGAAAACAGCAAAAAGAGGTGGGGAACTTACTAGAGAGTAGTAAGGCTAGGGTGTTTAACCTGCATTTCTGCAAGAAGGAACTGTTTCTCTGGAGTAAGAAAAAGGCTTGGATATAGGTGTCTTGGACCATTTACCCTGCCATTTACGATAAAGATCTAATTGGAGTATAGAATTATAATCAATGCTCCCACTAACTGGCCAAGATTCCCCATCAGGAAGTTTATACTGTGGTTATGGGATATTACAAAAGACAATGTCTTTTTTCGGAGTCTGTGGGTCAACTGTACCAATGGGCTAGAATATAGCCAAGAGGACTCTTGAAAAGGACAGACGGTTAGTTTCTCATCTGAAAAGGAGAACAAATAACTGCAAGTCAGAGAGCCCAATGTCTCGGGGTCATGACTAGGAGCCTGGCATCCCAGAGTTCAGTGGTTAGTGGCAGATATCTTCATCAGCTAATATGCAGTGGACTACAAGGAATAGTATGTACTTGCACCAAATTCTTCCACCAAGGGAATTGGGAAAGGAAACATAAGTCTTACTCTGCAGTGTGGATCTCCAGTGTGGGAGAGGCAATTGAGAACATAGGCAGAGAAGTTAATTAGGGTGCAGAAAACAGTTGTAAGGTGATAGATTGTAAAAAGAAAGTGGTGAGAAAGGGACACCTGCGTCCCTGTTCTCAGGAGAAAAGGAAAAGAGAAGTTTCAGGGGTAAGAGTGGTCCGATGACAGAAATGGAGTAGGAGGGGCCTCTAGCCAAGAGAGGTGAGACCTGAGCCTTACCAAGACCATCAGGGCCATGTCACCAAAAGCTGTTATCACTGGAGGTGATCTAAATCCCTCGTTGCCCCAAAGGTGCTGAGGGGACCTCGGTTCTTTCTGTCAATACAGTAATATATTACAGATCAGTGAAATTTAGGGAAGGATTTATTAAAGTACACTTCAAGAGAGAAACAGGCTATGCCAGAGATAGTAGTAACCATGTAGAATTCAGGAAGTAAACCTTATATTAACACTTGATGGGTGGTTATAGGGATGGTGTTAGATGATTGGCACATGAGGTCATTTTATTGACATTTGGCTGTTCCATACCCTTTGTCAACTGTGGCTGTGGTTACCCAGAATTCAGTCTGTTACAATTAGATTCATGAACTTCCAAGTATATGTATGATATTATAATGATGGTATAATGAGGCTAAGGTCAAGGAAGGACAATGTGTGTACTAACTGCGCAGGCATTTGTGGCCGGTCTAAACCAGTATCTTTTTTTTTTTTTTTCCACTTTGTTGTATCTTAGAATGTAAGGATATTTTTAACCACAAAATGGGTGTTTATGAGAGATCCTAAGGGAGATCTCTGGGTTGGGCCTTCATTCTCCTGTCACTCATGTCTACCCATCTGCCAAAAAAACAAAAACCAAAAATCAAAAAAAGGGAAAATAATTTTTAAACAAAAATAAATGTGAAATCATTTAAATAGTTAATACATAACTTTTATCTTCCTAGCAAATGCATGAAAATGTTCTTATTTTATCCAAATTAGTTTCCAGAAACTAATGATAGAAATTTAAGAATCTTACACTATTATTCTATATTTCAGTGAGTAAATACACAAGAGTTTTGTGGGACAGCTAAATGTTTTCAGAGTTAACTTTGTGCTCCAAAGTATCCTATACTAAGCCTGAAAAAGACTGTTTTATTAAGGTTTACCCTGGTTATATTCACTGATTATTAGGCAACTTTAAAAGGATAAAAGTAATAGTATTTTATGTATACTTCTTTTCAAACAATAAAAGAATTTCTGAGTGAGCACAGGGCTGCTTCCAGTTTGTAAACTACAGAAACCTTGACAGAGTCATAAATTGTTCACTGTAGCCAATATTTTTTTCAATTTATCTAAATTCTATTTGCACAACCACACTAAGTGAGCAAACCTCTGTGAAAGTAATTAGTATGTGTAACAAGTTCAGAATCATTAAAAATTGATAACATTTATTTTTTACTTAATTGTATTAAATAATTGTTACCATACTGGCAGGTAATTGGAAAGAAATGGGAGAGTTAGCTACACAAAGAATAGCAAAATTTATTTGCTCTGGACTCCCAGCCAGAATTGATCTCAAATTTCAGCTCTGTTTCTCACAAACTGCATGATCTAATGTGTTTCCTTTCCTCCCTTCCTTCCTTCCTTCCTTCCTTCCTTCCTTCCTTCCTTCCTTCCTCCTTCCTCCCTCCTTCTCTCTCTCTCTCCTCTCTCTCCCTCTCTCCTTTCTCTCTCTCTCTCCCTCTCTCTCTCTCTCTCTCTCTCTCTCTCTCTCTCTCTCTCTCTCTCTCTCTCTCTCTCTCTTTCTTTCTTTCTTTCTTTCTTTCTTTCATTCATTCAGAATATTACCAAAAAGTCTTCATGGAAAATAAACAGGGGAGTTAAAAGAAAAAAAAAAAAAAGTAGGGAGACTTTGAAAAGAATGAGTTTAAGAGTAGGAGTTGACCGAAGTCAGGACATGGGTGTTTGAGGATCTCAGACTATCCCCACACCCAACCCCTCCGCTGGGAGGAAGCCCAATTTATGACTGCAGGGAGGTGACTATGGTATAGTGAAAAGTCAGGAAGACCTGATTCTTCTGTGTGACCTGAACAAGTCTGGACTTCAGTCTCTTTCTCTGTAAAAAGAGGAAATTTGTGTCCATTACACACGGTTGCTGTGAGAATCACGTAAAATAATAAATGGGAACATGTCTAGCACATAGGAGACACTCCGCAAATGCTGCCCTTCCAGTAAATTTAGCTAAAAGATGCCCCTAGCTGGACATCAGCACCAAGGCCTTTAGAGAAGTAGGCATCATCTCCTCTGACCTGAGGCTCTGGTATAAGGCAGTGTCTATCTTTGTCTACCTTTGACCCTGGATTCTAGGCTAGCTCCACCCAGACCTTAGATTCCAGAAATGTCTCCTTAAATGTTCTGTGGCTCTGAGGACCCCCACAGTTCCTGCTCTGAAGACCCTGGAGCCCATTTACAAAGCACATGATTGCATAGGTTCCTCTTAGGTGACAGCCACACGCCAAACTCAAATCCTCAAAGCAGCCCTGATATCAGCAAATCCTAGTACCATTGCCTCATATACATGATATAAATCAATATTCCAGGTTCTAGAGCTATTGATGGGGAAGCCAGTACTCAAATAGCAGAATGTCTGACTTCAATCTGGGCTAAAGAGAAAAATCAGCTAGGAAGGCTTTAAAACATACTGATTGCTGGGCCCCATCCCAGACCTTCTTATTCTATTGGTCTGTATGGGCCCGAGTCTTAGTATTATACTGTATTGTGTTATGTCATATTGTTTTATTTTATTTTTATTTTATCATTATTATTATTATTATTATTATTATTATTATTATTATTTATTTTTTTTACTGCCCAGACCCACCCAGGGAAGAGATATAATCTTCATTTTATGACTGTGGCTGCTGAGCCTCCCATAGGTAAATTGACCAATCCAAGGAAGTAGCATAGTTGAGATTCAAATGCAACTCCATCTGACCTTTCCAACTCATTCCTGCATACTCACCTGCCTCTCACTCATGTATAAGTTTTGAGGAGAAGGAGCGTATTATCTTTATAACACCTGGGAAGTCCTAAAAAAGTATTTTGCACACAGTAAGCACAAATGCATATATATGTTTTAAAAAACACATTTGTTTTCAGAATTATTATTATTATTATTATTATTATTATTATTATTATTATTATTAGAGGGGAGCCTCAATTGTAATACACAGGAGAGAATCCCTGATCTTGTTTCTTAACCTGTCTTGGGTTCAGTTTCTTACCTATGTTAAGGGGTAGCAAAGGGAATCAAATGAAATGATGCAGTGGAACCCTTAGCCCAAACATTGTCAACTTCCTTCAGATATTGATATTTAATTTTGACTATAATTAGTATCACTTTTACATAAGCAAACTGAGTTTTTGTGAATTTGTATGAAAGAGATGTAGTCAGCAAAATTCTGTTTTTCAGATCACTTAAATTCTTTCCTTCTCTCCTTAGAGACAATTTATTGAGACAGATGTGAAGCTGAGTTTTGTAGTTTACACATCAGGAGAACTCCTCAGTGGATAGCAAAAAGAAAAAGAAAAGATCTACAAATATTGGAAAATCCTATTGCTGCAATTCAGATACTAGCTTCAGCCACTACTATCTCCGTGAGTAATTTGCCAAACAAGCCTAGATTTTTAGCCCAATACTCCCATCTCCTTTCAGAAACCCTCATTCCCTATACAAGTATTGATCCTTCTTCTCCAAAGAAGCCAACCCCCAAAATTGAAATGTATCCTTTCCTCTTTCCAAATTAACTATCCTTAGACTGTTCAGCTAAATTATCTACTGTTTAGCTAAATTCTGTCTGTAAAGTTGGAATAAAGCATAAATCTTCTAGGATTAAGCTATTTGTAGTTCCCTCAATTCACTATCTGTGTAGACCTTCATGTTTTGTGCATGCTCCTCTCTCAACCTGCCCCCTTTATTTACCTGCTCTGCAAATTCCTCTTTGTCCTTCAAGGCAGTTTGAATTTTACCTTCCCTGAAAAACATTTCATGATGACTCAGGCTGAGTTAGTCACTTCTTCCACTGTTTTCCAAAGTCCCTTGTTTTGTTTGTTAAACACAGTATTTATCACATCTATTAGGATATGTATTTCCCCATTAGACAAAATGTCAGGGGCTGCTTGATTCTTTGTAGTTTTTTATGTGCCTAGCCCAGGCCTGGAATCAGATTCCCTGCAAATGCTGTATGTAAATGCAAGTGTTATTATTCTCTTCTAAAGTCAACGAAATTGGCTTTGGAGCTAGCAAAATATTCACTGAACAGCATATTCTTTCCTCACCATTGCAAGAATGGGTACCTAAATGAACCTAAGATCACCTTACCTCTGAAAGAGAGGGTTGCCTTTGGTTTTATCCTTTTCTGGAGATGTTATGGAAAAGCAGTAACATAAATAGCATGGTATGGAAACTTAGAATTCAGGAAGACTGAGTGTATCATCCCCAGCTCCACCTGACTGCTGGAGAGCTTTGTACACAATACCTTCTTTGCTAATCCTTAATTCCTCTTTTATTAAAATATAGAGATGTTGTGAGCATTAATTGAAATGGTATATAAAAAGAGCTGAGCAAATGTATGGCATGTGGCAATGTATGAATGAATGACTGGTTACTGCTAAGACCCTTCCTCCTCCAGGAACTTGGTCTTAGGGCTAGAGGAAGTCATAGTGTAGGGGAAAGGTAGAGGTGAAAATTATGTATTACTAACAAGGAATGTAACCCAAGGTTGCGCATGAACACTAATTAAGGAAAAAATTCTACCCAAACATCTCATTTTGGAAATCAAATTTAAAGTTAAATATTTCATTTTATTTAGCAGCTACATGTTGATGGCATTTAGGCAATATGTCGTGTGTGTGTGTTTGTGTGTGTTGTTTAGTTTTGTTTAGTTTAATATAAAAAAATTTATTTCCTCTCTAAATATTTTAATAGTTTTTGGCTAACCAATTTTTAAAAAGAGATAGCACAGTAATATATTTTATTTGATTCTCACATCAACCAAAATTTTAAACACGGCAATTGTATAAAATTAAATAAGATTATTATGATAAAGAAAATTTTGAAATAATCTTTCACCATACAAAAAACAGACTTTATCTTAGTCATTATAGAATCAATAAATTTTTGCAACCACAAGCCTTTTATACTGCTGTATGGTGTTCCTTGGTGACTTTATGATATCTCCTTGAGAATCTTTCATTCTGTTGTCTTCAGACAGGGGCTAACCTTAAAAGATAATGATGCTCACAGCAGAGTGTTCCATTGTATGAACTGCTTTACATCCTCTCTTTTACACACTGGCCTCTGTTCAGTAGGATAAATCCTTTTATGGCCCACACTGCACACAACCAGAGAGCAAAGCAGAGAGCGAAGCAAATGACATCCCTGCACCCTAGAGGGCAGCTGGCTGTGTGCTGCCCCGCTGCCAGACTGTCCCCCATACAACTGTGTGTTAAGAGAGAGTAGCTGAGAGAGGGGAACTGCTTTGGTGCACACAGGTTCTCCCCATAGGAAAAGGTGATCAAAAATTACACCCTCCTAAAGGAAATGTGGGAGGGTAATATTTAAATTACAGGCCAAAACATTATATTAATATTCATTTATTATACTAATCATTATTAAACAACCTATTTTCAAAATTTATTATCACCTCTGACAGAAAAAAATACTAAAAATGTGTCAAAGTTTATCATTTATACAAATATAAAGATAAAAATTCTACTTAGAATTGTCTCTTAACATCTACCTAGGATTCCTTTCTTTTTCCCTTCCTTTCAGAGTCATTAGAAAATGATTTTCAGTGTCAGATTGTATGAAAGGATTCCCGTTTCATTTATGATGAGACTGCTTTAATAATCTTCAATTCCCTTGATAATTAACATTGCATCTACTTAGGTCACCTCAGGACAAAATACCAAGTTGTATACATTGATTATATTTTTTCATTAAGTTAGTGTTGTTATTTTTATTTTTATTTTTTTGCCTCAAGCTCACTTAATGGTCAGTTTTTTGTGAAATCATTGATTCATGTAGTAAGCCAGTGGATCCACACATATACTAAGCACTTGTTGAGTCAGGCTCTCTTCTAATGTCACTTTGAGTGGCACTTCTCAAACCTCAGTGATGATCTTGTTAAAACAGATTCTGATTCTGAAAATCAGAAGTGAGGCCCAAGGACCTACATTTTTAGGAGGTAATGTTAACAGTGCCAGTCCATAGATCTCCTAAACTTTTACATGAATTTAAAATAAGATGACTTTAAAAAAAAAAAAAAACAGTTTCAATTATGTATTCATGAAAAAAACAGAGCAAACTCTAAACAGGGTCAGATTTTTCAACTAAAGTTTGGATTTTCTATGTTCATTTAACTTATTTGATGTAATTATTGAAAAGAAGGCTGGACTAAATCAGAGAAAAGTCTGAAAGGAGTTCTATTTTGGGGTTGCGCATGCACAGAATTACTATCTAATGAGAAATGAAGTAATATCCAGAAAAATATTTTCTTGTCTTCAACTATATGAAAAGATAAGATTTACTTTCTATCCCACATTCAATTGTATTTTTTCAAATTTAGTGGTAAACTAACTAGAAATTTGAATGGCGCTTAAAACACTGAAATTGTATGTTCGTTTTCTTTCTAAACATTTGCATACAGTTGTTAAAGAGGTTTTTTTGTTTGTTTGTTTGTTTTTTCCTGTTGATATACTTGGGGCAGGGGGAGGGGGGAGAGAGCTATTATAGCTCCTGAGTGGCTCTTTGAAAGCACGGACTCCCTTACCAGAAATTTCATGAACAGGGGTTTCCATCTGGAGGGTGAAATTTGGCAAGGGAAACACCTGAGAAGATAGCATGATGTAATTCAACACATTCCTGATTCATTATTTAAATTTCCATGCTTAAAGAGATTTTGTTGGAAATTTTGCAACCCTGAAATGAATGCTGAGTAAGACTCAGATAATTCCAGGTTTGTTTTGTTGTTGTTGTGGTGGTGGTGGTGGTGGTGTTGGTGGTGGTGCTGCTGCTGCAAAACTACCCATTAATCAAGAGAGAGCCCTGTATCACAATGACTAATTTTATTTCGATTTGATGCATAATGCCTTTTTTTCATGCCTCATAATCTGTTTTCTACCTTCTACCCTCCATGTTTTTCACAGCTCTCATCAGCAATGTTTTTCACAGCTCTCATCAGATGAACACTAGTTCATCTGTCCCCGAGATTAAAAACAGAATGATATCTCAAAGTTTAGATTTTCCCTAAAGTTGTACAATGTTATCTCTGTGTATTTTTTTAATTTTCTACACTTACACTAGCACATTTAATACTCTCAGATTTCCAGTTTGTTTTCTACACCCTTGCTTCTACCATCTAAAATTGAGTAGCAACCCAAAATTTGGAACTATTTTTAACTAGTAAGCCCACAAAATGAACACTGAAAAAAGTTTTGCTTCTCTTTCTTAAATTCTTCTTTGGAGCACATAGCTGTAGTTTTAAAGCATGAACCTTACATTTCCTTATTTATCAAGGATCATCTTTTGCAAGCTACCTCAACCTTCAAAGAGATAGAATAAAGTCTCTTCCTCTGCAAATATCAGGCTTTCATGAAGCCCGATAAAATGTACAGCATAGCTATGCTTACCATTCCTCTAGCAAACGATTATAAAAATTGGCTACTGTCTAAGATCAATTTTAAAATATGCTAAAAATGATATGCCTACATTTTCCTGTGTTATTCTTCTGAGGGAAAAGTAGCTTAACATTCTTAGCCAGTCAATTTTACTGTGAGAATTCCCTTGTGCTGTAAATTCATTCAAAGCCAGGAGTATCACTTTACACAGTTTTTCATTGTACTCAAGGGAAGTTTATGGAAATGTTACAGAAATAAGCTACAAATGGAAACCTGGCTTTCTGCCAAACCTCATCTTTGTCTCCTGTTCTAACATTTCTTTTCCCCTTCTGTATTTAATGTGTTCTATAGCATATAGAACATTCATCTAAAACTAATCTTAGATATTCAAAATATAACAATTACATCTCAAATGATATTAATAACTGATACTTATATAGTGTAGCTATGTGTGAGGTATCTTCCTAAATGTGTTGCATTTATTAAATGTAAATGCTTTCTGACTTCTCTCTCTCTCTCTCTCTCTCTCTCTCTCTCCTCTCCCTCTCTCCCAGATGTTGGAAGACTTAATTAATGTCAATGTTTGTGTAAAAATAAAATGCTCTTTACTCAATAAATGCAAAGTAATCTAGACTTTTTTACTCTCACTCTTGATAGGCACCAAAGAATTTAGAAGAAAAAACCTTAACTTAGTAAAATAGTTGGTAATTTCAGGCACTTTGCTGTTTATTAAAATTGGACAATCTATTTCAGCAATAGTAATTGTTAAAAATTATTAACCCCTCACATAGTAACAATTTCCTGCATATAATTTACCAGATTTCACATAAATTGGATTAGTTAACAATTTAGAGCTGAATATGTCCATTATACCTCAATAAAGTTGAAAAGAATTACAGCTGTGTATTCATGCCATTCTCTTTACACTGCCATGCTAGTGAAGATACAGTTATAGGTTCTACCTGCATTGAACCTGCTGTCCCATATCCTCTAAGGCTGCAGACTATTTATCTATACCATCAACCAGGCATCTTGGAAAGGCACAACAACAAATCACAGATTTGACTCCATTCACAGTTCTGAGAAAACAACTTACTGTTCTGTTTCCATCTTACTTTTTGCCTCACCATATTTCATCTATCAAGACAAACAAGGGATAATTTGTTCATTCATATATTTCAATAAGCATTTATTGATTGTTGACTATGTGTAAGATACTGTGCTAAGTAAACACTAGCTATATATTGGTAAGCAATAAAAAATAGTTCTTGGTATTATAAAACATATTCTAAATGGTATATAGACAAAGCTAGTAATTAGAATCAAATGTTAAATAAACATGATGAGGAAAGTTCAGGGAGGCCAAACATTTGTAGAAACCAGAAAATATCTCTGTAAAGAGATGATAATTTAGGTGCAATTTGATAGAGGAGAAGAGTATGGACCAGGAAGATAGAGCAGCATGCACAATAAACCATGAAATTGAGAGAAGACATAAAGTTCAGCTTGGCTAGATCTCATGATGAGCAATGTGAGGACAGAGAAGCACTTTATCCTAAGAAGTTAGGAAGTTATTGAAATATTTTATGCCAGATGTAAAGTGACTAAATTCATTTTGTTGTTGTTATTGTTTTAGATCACTCTAATTGGAGTTCAGAGAGTGGATGAGGGGAGAGCACCACACATGCTCATTAACTTCACAAAAGTTAACAGTGAGCTAGATGAGAGTAGTGGCAGAAATAGTGTAGAGAAATAGAGCGATTTGGCAAATGTTTAGAAAATAGTACTATCTGAACATAAAACATTATTGGGCATGTTAAAGCAAAGTAAAACGGAAGGGGCTAATAAGGGAAAGTAGAATTTGAGGATTCCTCTCCAGTCTAGAGTTGTGATAGGGTATAGAGGAAACCTTCACTGAGCTAGGAATCTTTAAAAGCCTAACAGCTCAGAGGAAAAATGAGTTTAGTTTCAGATTCATTAAGTTTGCAAAGACTGAAAAGCATCTAAATGAAAATATCTGAGAGATAATTTAACATTACTCAAAGCATTCCATCCAGACATAAAGACTCAGGAGTCTCCGGTATATAAATTGGAAATAAAGCCAAGGAATAAGATGATATTGTGCAGGGGATGTGTGTAGAGTGAGAAGAACGTATGGTCCAGGAAAAAGACAGAGAAACATCAATATTCAGTGAAAGGGAAAGAGAAGCCTACAAAGGAATCAAAGAGAGAGAAAAAAAGAGAAAAGCCAAGAGAGTATTCATTAGAAGTTTGAGGGAAACAAGTTGTCTCACACAGTGGTGGTGGGAAAGAGCACTGGAATAATTTTTTTGTTGTTGTTTGATCTCATTTATTTGTTACTCTTACAAAATCTCATTTTTGACTGGACTCAATCTTAGAGGTAGAAACTCTCTGAGAGGAAGGTCTACGGCAATCTGTTCCTGGCGTTTCTCTTTGTCCTCCTTCATTCTCTTCACCAAAAATTTAGCATATTCTGTAGCCTCTTTCTTATTTTTCTTAGTATGTTGTTTCTTCAGAGCAATATGCCTCCGACTTTTATGTTGCAGGATGCATGGAGTAACAAGACGCTGAATCCGGGTGCTTTGGTCCTAGATTTCTTACCTTCTTTGTTTAGGGGCTTTCTCACATCATATTGACAGACATCATCTTCTTTAGAGAGACTGAAAAGTTTGCAGATTCTGCTAGCTCTTTTGGGTCCCAGGCTATGAGGCATTGTAGTATCAATGAGACCAGGAATATCTTCCTCCCCTTTTTTTTCACAATAACCACATTGAGAACACTCAGATTGGCATCCACAATGCAATCCCAAACAGATGTGTGCTTTCTTTCTCCAGTCCTCCTTGGTCTAAAACAGGAACGCCCCTTACTCAGTAACAAGCAAACACGGCCATGGGTCAAGACACCTTGCTTCATGGGAAAACCTTGTTTGCTGTTCCCATCACTGATTCAAACCACATAACCCTTCCATTCTTTACCTAGAGCATCAGCAGCAACTTCTGTGGCCTTCTGCTTCTCATAAAAGGTATGAAATTTTTATTCACCATCCACTTCAATGAGCTTCTGACAGCCAGTGGCTGGGAAGGAGATGTTCAGCTTCATCCTGAAGTAGCCAACCGCCTCTGAGGCACCATGAGAAAGAGCAACACTGGAGTAATTTTAATGGTGAGAAATTTGTCCATCTGTCAATATTAAGAATATACATACGCCTATACCTGATTTAATTTTTCAGAAGTTTATTCTTTATATAGGCACATCAACAAAATGACATATGAATGATGATAGTCTTTAGATTAATGTTTGTTATAGAACTGAAAACAGCCTAAATGACATTCACTAAAGAATTGGTTAGATAAATACATTATAATTATGTAATGGAACTTATCACAGATGTTGAAACCTGTTTTCCTAAAATTGCCTCAATGATATCATTAAGCGAAAAAAAAGCAAGCTAGAACACTTCATTTATAATAGGTTACCATAATTATGTTATATTATATACATAAAATAACATATATATTATAATAAATAAATAGAAATGAGAAAATAGAAACAAAGAATATAGACATTCCTCTCTAGAAAGTGACTATGAATGTAAACTGTGAGATATGGGTTACCACTGTTGGATAGTATGGAATCAAGTGTGGCTTGGTTGAGATTAGAGATAAGCATATTCAGATATTGATACAAAGGAGAAAGTTTGGAAGAGAAGTAAAATGTGAGGAAGTTGGTAAAACAAGTCCAAGATAAGATTTAGAGCATAGGTGGATGATTACATAAAAGATGGGGAAGAACATCATTTCCAAATGTAACACATAGAAGGAAGAAAAGAATGGGTATACATGAAGGAAAAGTGTAGATTTACTCTTTAAATATATATTTTTAATTAAATGTGTTGGGGTAACAGTAGTTAATAAAGGTATATATTGAGTGTACAATTAAATAACACACATCTGTATATTGAAGAATTACTTTTAAATAATTTTTATTTTCAGTCTGGAGAAGAACTGAATGATTGGAGAAATCAGAAGTCAGAAGCCCGAGACACTGAACAAGATTTAAAATTGTAAATGTGACAAATTGGAAGTCTAGAAGTATCGCTGGTTGGTGTTGATACTGTTGATGATTTCATGTAATATTCATTCCCATTTTATGTATAATTTGCCAAAAGCCTATCAGTGCCAATTTAAGAAGGTTGACGATGCGTACCTATTTACTTCCCTTCTCTTCTAATTTCCCACTGAAATAACAGTCATATTTACAAAAGAAAAATTATTTTCCTACAGTGCTGAGAATGATCATGATAATCATAAGGAAACTTCAGATTTTGATAAATTTTAGATTGAAAGATGAATCAACCAGAGTTTAAAAATCATAGGACAGAATGAACAGAAGAAAGTCTGCAGCAGAGGGCTTAAGAAATGCTGGAAAGGCGCTCTAGTAGATAAGAGACTTCAGTAGCAGGACATTCAACAAGAAAACTGATTGCAAGACTTTATCAACAACTTGATCACAGATAAATAATATTATATAAACTGGTTGGGATAAAGAGCAAATTACAAATAACAAAAGGAATTATCAGATTTTTCATCAGCAACACTACAAGTTAAAAAAAAATGTCTTCAAAGTCTTGATTGTAAAAATTTCGAAAATTCTATATCCCATTGTCAATCAAGTTTCGCCATTACCAATTCAATACTGACAGGAGTTCTTATTTGGGGTGTGGATAGGGAAGAGAGACTTTATTCAGTGCAAACAGCTCATTGTGCTATAGCTTGGCTGTGGAACAGCTCAGCTGTGATACAGCACCAGTTGTGGAATAGCACAGCTATGAGGTTATTCCTTGCAGAGGCAGCCCAAGTGTTATGGCTCTGGTGTTACAACTCCAGTGTTACAGCTCTGGTGGAGTGAGACAACTCTGCTGGTGAGACAGTTGCATGCCAGTCTGTTGAGACAGCTCTGTTCTGTTGTTGCAACTCAGCTAAAGCCAGTGTTGCAGCTTACATGGATGTCATATCTCCAGCTGAGGAAACAGTTTTCTATGGAAACTGAAAAAGTGTGCTACACTGAGACAGAGGTGAAGCTGGGTTATACAAAGAAGAGTTCCCACCCCTGGTCCTTAATCAGTCCATTCTCATGCAAATGAGAACTCCAAATCTTCACAGCTTGATTGGTTCAAAAAACATTGTCCTGATTAGTCAGAATGAATCACTTGTGATTGATCAGTGAGGATGTAAATAAGGATACAGCTGAAGATGCAAATGAGAATATGGCTGTACAGCTCTGATTGAATGGGAAGGTCTCAGTTCAATTTGTTGAAATATGGTTCCAGGAACTCCTTTACATGGATGGACTCTGAAGGCAGGAACACAGTACAGGAGGCTTGCAGCTCAGTGCAGCTTTTCCTTGAAGCACAAACAGCACGTGAGGCGCCTGTTTAGCAATGACACTAGGCTTTATTTATAAATTTGAGCCCAGTTATTCACCAAGAGTCTTTCTTAATAGGCACATTCTTTCTCAGATTTGGCATTTCCCCCTTTCAGTCAAAACATGTGGACAATGTTGATGATTGCTCTGATCAATTTGTTCCTGTGTTTGTGCCAGAGTAATTTGGATACCTGTTCTAGTCCTTCAGTGAGACTCCTGTGGCCTGGCAGAAGGCAATGTAGCAACTAGAGCCATTCACTTATGAGAGGTCTCTCAGGCACCCAACAAACTAAAAGCTTTTCAGTAGTCAAATTATTCAGAAAAGGTTAAAGTATTACAAAGACATTAAATTTATAACATTAGGAGAAATCAGAAGTAATTGACAAGAATGTAAAGGTTTTAACAATCATAAATTACGAACATGGAGAAAATGTAGTAACTTGGTAAATCATTTCCATCCTTCATGCAACCATTGCTTAAGTTTTTGTAAGGGAGCTTTAAGTGTTTTGTTACAGAACATCAGCTGTTTAACAATGAAGTATTTAAAACAAATTAGAACACCCATAAGTAGAGCATTTGCAAGACAAATCTTAAAATATCCCTGAACCCAGTTGGGAATCAGCTGAAAATATCAGAAAATTTAAATCTTAACCAGCTAGTGGCGCTAGAAGTGAAACTGGAATGCCCTTTAAGAGATCTGGGAAGTTGAAAGAGTTGGTTGTTTCTAATACAACCTGGAAAGAAATGTTTATCCAGGTGCAACAAGAGGTATTAAATATGATACAAACATCTTGTAGTATAAGCAAATAATCTAAAATAATTCCATTGTCAAGAATTCATCCAGCTAGGGAATCTATAGATCTTTGTTGAGCTCTGAGGGTTCTAGAGGTCCAATGGGCTATTCTGTTAACTGTTCTGGTTGGATTTCACATTTTTATGTGTAATTGAGAAATGTAAAAGGCCAGCCCATGACTCTGCAGTTCCCATATTAATCTCACAATTTTATTTGCTACCATTGTGGAATGACCAAGATTTAGCTACATCTGAGAAGAGTTAAAAGTAATGAGACTGATGAAAGTCAGGAGCTACCACCAAAACCATAGTCTTACATGTATTCTATTGAAGACAGTTAAAATTATACAACAGGATTTATTTGCTATGTATACAAGCTAGTATTGAGACTTAGAAAATATGTGATATATATTCACAGGATTCCAGAACTATGCTCGGATTTACAGAGAATTAATTATTTTCTTTTTATAACTAGCCATTTGTGAAATGTAACGGTTAATGGAACAAAATCTTTGTCAACATAGTACTAATATGTGGCAAATTACACCAATTAAGCAGCTCAAATTTCTAACAGGTAAAGACACACATCTTTGAATGTCCAAGCATTCATCTCAGTAGTAAGTTAGTTTTGCCTAAATGTTACCCCAGTAGAAGAGAGATTTTAAATATTTCTCCCCTTTCAATACATCATCTGACTTTTAGAGGTGGAAAAGGAAAAATCTAAAATAACGTTGGCACAGTGCTTAGGCTAAAGTAGTGCTCTAAATTATCCAATGAATGGAATTCTCTATGCTTCAGAATATTGCTGGTATTATATGATAAGTTGTCTGACAAAAAGCCATGTCTCTGGTTGAAATATTTCTGGATCAACAATTAAAAAGTTAAGACCAACTGCTAATTGTTAAGGGTGGAACATTTTCAAATGGCCAACTTCTGCTTCCATTGTTTAATGTTAAACAGGGTGTATGTAGTTCTAGGAGATATTCTGTGCGAAGATATGCTAATGTTAAGGGTGTAGTTATCCTGTGTAAAGATATGTTAATGGCCAGCCCTGCTTCTGTAAACCTGCTTGCTTGCTAGGGGGAGTTTTGGGGCTTTTTAAGCTATTCCTTCTAGAGGCTCGGGGCCGATTCTCTGGTGGGGAGAGTTAGTCCCTGGCCAGCTAATAAAGGCTCATAATTAATCTCAATTGGTTCCGAGGGTCTTAAATTTGATTGCATCACAACACTAATAACATCAGAACATTCTCTAATTGTCAGATAACAGTTTGATGATTCTTATCAAATTAAAATTTCTTAGTAAATAAGACCATGTTTTGTTTCTTTTCCTATCACCTACTAAAGTGCTGTGGACATTAGTAGCAGTTGGTGGATGATATCTGGAAAATAACTTTAATTCTTCCTCGAGGAAAACACCAATCCATCATACGGCACACTTTACCTCCAAATACAATTTATAAGATTATTAACTTTAAAAATTATGTTAAAGTTTATCCATACTATTAGATATTTAAAATATTAGAATTATTCTCTTTAACATCTCTTGAAATGCATTTCCATTTTAAACATTGCCATGAGGTGAAAGGAACACATGAAGAGAAGTAATATTTAAAATACTGAACTCTATTCAATGAGCCCTGAGGGTAAAGTGAAAGGATACAGTCTAAGATATTTGGGAAAGGGCAGTGCACATTCTAAAGTCTTCATAAACATCATATACAACATTTTTTCTTAGCCATTAATCTCATATAACCATGTTGCTCTAAATCATCTCAATGAAAGTATAATTTCCTTCCACTTGAAAAACTGATCAAATATCAACATAGGAGTTGAAAATCCTACTAACAAGATAAAAAGAAGTTATTCATATTTAAAATGATGCACTTTTCGTAAATTAGCAGCACTTTGTTCTACCAGGACATACAAATTTGGCTTCATTGGCTGGTCAGAAATAAAGAAAACTCAAAGTCAGAAAAACTCCTTGTACAAGGGAAATGTGAGACTACAATTTTTCCTTAATAACTAATTATTTCTCCCTTAAGTGATAGGTGAAAGTACTAAAATGTCAACTTCAATGGTAGAGAGGCATGAAAAATGCTGGATGAGGCTGTTTCTTGCCACAGTGGTTTTATAGAAGGGAGTTCTACAATGGTCAGGGTTGAAATAAGTGCAGCCAGATTTAGGGCATTTAAGATATAGGTAGCGATGTGATAAGGGGTGGTTAGAAACTAACTCAGTTGTAGGAAGTTGTCAGGTCAAATCAGAGGAGAGAATGTTTGCATATAAAGTGATCAATTTATACAGTGGGTTTAGGTACACACAAGGGAAAGATGGCACTGCTTTTAATAGCTTACCCTGATAAGTCTCAGGAATAGAAAGTTTTGTAAAATCAACAGTAAAGCTAGAGCTGTTGAAAAATTGCTATCAGGAATACTATAGAATCATCAGTTTTACCAAAGGTAGAGGTAGGCATCATATGGCAATCCAACATTCAGATAGGTTTCCTGAGGAGGCCAAAATTTAAAAGGATTGTATCACAATACTTCTGTGCCAACATTTTCCCCTTACAAAGGTTAAAATAGTGATGATCAGGAAGTATTTCATTGTCAAGGGTTAATGATTTGGAATAACTAGAATATACAGTCTAAAATACAGGGAAGGTGACTAGCTTGTCACAAGTAAATTAGTATCATTAATATATACATAAATATGACAACTCTAAAATAAACATAAGGATTTTGCATAGCAGTTCTTTTTACTATCCTGTTCCCAGATCTTGGGAAAGACTATCTGCTTCGAGTCCCACCTGTTTTTGATAACTTTAATTTGAAGTCACCTATAGGCTGTAATGTCTAGTAAGGCAAATGAGGTGCAACTGTGGGAGTCTTTTAAATGAGAACAAATTTTTGAGCCAATATCTTTTAACTTTACCATGCAAGAATTAGTTAACAATACCCAGTATGGTCCCTTTCATAGAGACTAGGAAGGGTCCTTGTGGAGATATTCTATCATATGGACCATATCTCTAGGTTGTAAGTCATGATGTTTGATGTCTTTGTCTCTTGGGAGCACAGCAAAAATTTGCTTTAATTTTTTTTTTTTTTTTGCTTTAAAAGGGAATAGATCTCAGTTTAAGCAACACCAAGGGAAGGATGTTAGGCCATCAGGTTAAAAGATTCTACAAGTTTACCTCAAGTTGAATTTTAACTATCTCATTGGTTTGTTCTATAAAACTAAAGGACTGGGGATGATAAGCGTAGTGGAGATGCATCCATATTGGCCAAATTTTGCATGCTTGGTATATAATTTGTCTTGTACAGTGGATCTCCCTATCACTGTGAAGCCCTGTGGAGATTTTCCAAGCAATAAGCTATTCTAGAAGTATTTTAGTAACTACTGCAGCTGTAAGCCCTTTGACATGAAGATGCCTCTACCCAATGAGAATACATACAAATCATTGTTAGTGCATTTTTATCCTTGGAAAGAAGGCAAGTGGATTGAAATCCACTTTTCAAACCTCAAATAGGCCTAATTAGTTTCATTTCCCTCTTTTGTAAGGAGAGATTTTCTACTCAGTTATCAATTTAACCAAGGTAACAAATACTTTGCAATCAATTACAGAAATTTAAATGATTAGAAGCATAATTTAGTATTAGAAAGGTATGGTTTACCTAAGTGATTAAAGATCTGATGATGTAGAGCACAGAAAATAAATTTTACAAAACATAAATATTTACTTTCCCTTTATGATTTCTTATTAAAAACATATCAAATAGTATAGGAAAACTTTGTCCTTTTAACAGAGAATGAGAAAAACCCAAATTTCAATTTTGTATCAGTGTACTTTTGAAATAAACTTAAACAAATTCATTCCAATCTTGGTTAATTTGACCATACATAAGATTTTTATCATCAGGTTCTCTTCTCCATGAACCTTCTGCAAAGTACACAACTCTTCTACACCTTTCATAACCTTTCAGCTTTTGTCCTACCTTTTTCCTTTCTTCAGCTGGAACAATTATTTACTATAGAACAAAATGACTTTTTCAACAAAAATGTATTTTTAGTCCTAATGCCCTTTTTTAAAAACTAAGCACACATTTTATTCTCTATATGCAATCATATCCTCTTAATCATACTTTGTGGAGAATGTCTTAATCACAATCTGAGGCATTTTGTGTCCTTCTTGCCTTGCAAAATGAAACATTAAGGTATCTCAATGTATTACCCTGCTCTATCATCTTGTCCGCCAGTCCTAAAGCTAGCAGAGCAGTGGACAACTGCATGTCCTTTATAATTAAACCAAAAATCCATCAGCTAGCTTTTATTTACTAAAGATTAATTCTAGATACATGCGCTTAAAATAGCAATTGGATTAGTTTCTGTTATATACCTCCTTTATAGGCAGCTATAAGTGTCTCTCTGAACTGCATACTCGCCTATCCTTATTCTGTTATACTCTCCTTTATGTATATACCTTATGTGGACTTATTGACAAACACAAACAAAATGAAATAGGAAGCAAGTGTGCACAATAAAACTGGAAACTTCAGAAATCAAAGAGAGCATCAGAAGGCTTGAATTTAAAGGGACAGACTTTCTTAGAGATAGAGGAAAGTGGCGCTGGAGGTGGTGCCTAAGCACAAATGGCTGTTGCATGACTTCTTCCCACTTCCCAGTGATTTGGAAGATGAGGAAGGAAAAAAGGCTTCAGAGTCCATCTAAAATATGCATTTTATTCAGTTTGTTTTACTTTAGAGCTCTCAAAGGATCAGTTAAAGAAGGCTCCTCATTGTTTCTAAGAAATATGAGATTTCCTTTGTTCTAATTAAGCACACAGACAAACTTAGGGATTCCAAAGTAGCCTCTTGTTGGTCAACAAAGCTTAAGATAATCCCATATAATTTTTGTCCAGAGGTCTGGCCAATTCCAGTTCTCTGTACTGTAATTTTTGTTGTACATGAAATCGGCCAAAGTCCTTCCTGTTCCCACCAAAAGGTGGCTCATTAACATGAGAAGTTGACAGCACGGTTTACCCATTTTGCACTCCTCCTTACGGGTGAGATCCCCTCAAGTGCCTATTAGTGTAACCATTCCCAAACCATATGGGCAAGACAAAATATGAACCTGGAGGATACCTTCTCTAGGTACAAACACAACAAAAGAAAGCCCTTCTTTGAGGATACTCTTCATGGTGCCAAATGCAACTGAGGGATACCCTTCTTAGGCACCAAACCCAAATCATATGGAACGGCCCGCTCAGTCCAAACCTGTAAACTGAGGTCACCAGATGAGCTCCGACCTAAATTAAATAGGGTCTCTGAGACTTCAACCAAAAGCATGGGAGAATTTGGATCTAAGAGAACTTACCTCAAACCCTTCCAGCACTACTTGGAAGATAACTGAGCTCAAGGGCCTTGTGCAGGCCCTAAAGCATTAGTTCAAAATGGTATCAGGTGGAAAGTTGGCTGTCATTTCAGATGCCACTGCTGCCACCCATGTAATGTCAACCAAAGGTCATTGTTGCTTATTGACTGCCAACAGAAGTTCCTATTTGACATAGTGTGAGGGTAGAGATTTTATTCAGTGCAAACAGCTCAACTGTGTAACAATCTGTTTGTGGAACAGCTTGGCTGTGTATCACAACTCAGTTGTGATACAATTTGGCTAAGAAACAGCATGGCTATGAGACAACTCAATATTGATACAGATCAATTATGATAAAGCATTGCTGTAAGGCAACCTGAATGAGGCAGCCCTGGTGTTTCAGCTCAGGTGTGATGGCACCAGTGTTATAGCTCTGGTCCAGCAAGACAGCTCCAATCCAGAGTTGGTAAAAGAAGATAACATTGATGCAGTTGGTAAAAAACTACAATAGTGTCACTCCCAGTATCAGGAAAAGAGTAAAGAATATGACAGACTATATGAAGAATACACCAGAACATCTCAGGAAATACAGATGAAGCGGACTGCAATTGAAACTTTTAATGAAACAATTAAAATATTTGAAGAGCCGTGTCACACACAAGATCATATAACATCCTTGTTATCTGGGATGTAACACATCCCATTATCTTAAAAGGATTTCTTTAGGAGGCAAACCTCCTCTCCAGGGTCAGTAATGATTAAATCAACCATTTGCTTCCTTGAACCATTGATGACACAGTCTCAGCAGCTGCTTTAGGGCTCCCAAACTATGCGACACCTTCAGTGCCTTGTAATGACTCCCGACAATCCAGTGAGATAGGTCAGCTCCTGTGTTGCAGCTCAGCCAATGTTGCAGCAGTAGCTGATGTTGCAGCTCCAGCTGGGAAACACAGACACCATGGAAACTGAAGTGTGCTCCACCAAAACAGAAGTGAAGCTAGCTTGTATAGAGAAGAGTTCCCACTCCTGAGTTCCTGTGTCATCTTTTATCACGCAAACAAGGACTCTAAATCTTCAGTCTGAGTGTTCCATAAAACACTTTCTTGATTGGTTGAAATGGAGAAGCTCTGATTGGTTAGTGCAGATGCAAATGAGAATACGACTGCATACTTCTGATTGGATGCCAAAAATTTCAGTACTATTGGTTGAAATATGATTCCAAGAACTTGTTCATAAGGATGGCCTCAAAAGGCAGGAACACAGTGTAGGAGGCTTGCAGCTCAATGCAATTTTTCATGGAAGCACAGAGAGCATCTGAGGACCCTGTTTAACAAAAACGATTAGGCTCTGTTTATAAATTTGAACCCAATTAGCTGTCAAGAGTCTTTCTCAACAAGTATATTTATTCTTGTGGTTGATACCATAAAACCATCAAGTATGAAAAAATAACAGCATTTTTGCAAGTGTGAGTACTTAGGAGGTTTATTTTTATGCACTTTTTTCTTAAAAAATAAATTATATTTTTCTATAGCAAATGAAAAAAAAATAAGACATAGTATCCAAGAAACGGTAGATTTAATTTAGGATTGCAAAGAAAAATAATTTCAGGTTGGCAGTGGTCTGTTAACCTAAATCCAAGTACAACATCTTAAGAAAAATAACTTTAATAAATACTATAATTAAAATTTTAAATTATTTTAGTGATAATAAAGTCATACACTTTATTATTACTAAGAAGGAAGAGAGACAATTGGAAACATCAGGGAAACTGAAGAAATCTATCTAAGAAATTATGACACAAATATAAAATGACATCATAAAATACATCTAAATTTAATAGATCAAGAAAAATTTTAAAGTAATATTTAAAATTACAAAAGTTATTGCTAATAAATTTATTTAAAATATAGTATTATCAAAAATTGAAAGAGTGAGCCAGAGAGATGGAAATAAATTTACTTAAAGTAAGTTAAAATTCTTACTCTTTCTAGCAGAAAATATCGCTTTACTTTTCCTTTGTTATATATGCATAAATGAGCATAAAATTTTATCCAGAAAACAGTTTTCTTAATTTAGCTTGTAGTGGTATAATGAAAATAGCCCATGTTTTGGAATAAAACAAACTAAAGTTTAAATCCTGGCATTTGTTACTTGTAAGCTGTGTGTCCATGGGCAAGTTATTTAAGCTCTCTGAACCTGAGTTGAAGAAGCAAATTACAAAGTAAATAATAAGAGCCCAATATAGTGTTTTCATAGTGGGTTCTCAAAAATATTTATTAGTAGTGATATTATTATTTATAGAATCTGCTTGAAACAAGGACTCATTGTGTGGTATGGTTGATGACTACTTATTACCAGAAATGACTTTTTTATGAAAGTTGTGAAATGGAAAGTTCTGCTATTTTGCATTAATATTAAAGGTAATTAATTGCCTGGGTAAAAGCGACAAAAAAAATGGTTTACTGTCACAGAGGATGAAAGGAGAACAGTGGTTCCCAGTTCATAATACCCTTATCCCATGTGTGTCAATGGTATAGTAATGAGCATAGCTGCCTTCCATAATACTCTGACCCTGGGAGAAACCCAGAATAGGAATTATTATTACAGACCTAGATAAAATATTTTAAAATCTTAAATTTTAATGGACACTTTAGAAAAAACTAAATAATATACTAGTTTCTTTGCTTTTGTTTGAAATAATTTTAACTCATTTGTGGGAGAATTGGTTACCTCTTGCTCATCCCCTCTAATTGGTAGTTAGTTTTATATGTCCTGATTAACTAAATGGGAAATTATGTTTACTGTTTAAATGAAGTTTCTTTGGTAGAAAGAGTTCTTTGATAACATAGAACACATATAAAGAAAATAATCGAAGTAGACTCTTAGGATAATTTTTTGCCTACAGCACTGGTTACATAAGGGGGATTTTCCCTGAACATCCTTGGTCTGTTGCTCCACCCTTAGATCTCCTAGGGAAAGAGAGTGGGGACTAGAGCAGTGAGCTCGGAAAGGGGAACCGAGAAGCACAGCTCTGTCCCTTCTAATTTTATGTCTTGAGCCAGTCAGCTGTTCTCCTAGGTGGTAAAGGAGGAGACTTGATCCCTCAGTACAGCCTATTATAAATGGTCAAGATTCAGTTTGGGTGTTCAGAGGATTGGAAAGTCTGTTGCCCTATATAGAGCCTTATTTTCTAATCGCAGCTTTTATCAGTCAAAAATTTAAACTTCATCCACCTAACATTGCGCTTTCTCTCTCTCTCTCGCTCGTTCTCTCTCTCTCTCTCTTCCCACTCTTATTTATATATGGAGAGGAAATGAAGACATATTTGCTGAGATTCCTATGATCTCAAAATACTACTAGGTGGGAACAACTACATTCAAGCCTTGTATATAATTGAAACAATTTTTTACATACTGAAGAAAAGAGATAAACAGAAATGTTAAAGCTAATATTGAAAATATAAGTAGTTGACTACCCTGGAAGACAACATTTTTAACACGTAATTAACACAGTTTGATATCTGCAATAAAATTCTTTTGCAAGATAAATTGACATGTTTTGATTTTTGGCAACCTAGTCTCAAAAAAAGTGATGAACTCAGCAATAAGCCTCCAAATATCCATCCTCATCCATTCTCTGTCCCACCCGCGGCACTATCAACAGAGACCCTAAGACAGAACGGAGGGGAGGGAGACAAGACAACGCAAAGAAAGGAGACAAGACAGGCTTTCTGATCTAGTCTCTTTTATTAAGGCTTTGTTGCAGGCTTATATAGGGCGTGATCAGGTGATGTTGCGTTAAAGGGGTTGATTGGCCAGGGGTAGTCAGGCGATATTGCGTAACAAAAAGGGGCCGGACTGAAAGTCCCAAGGAAAGTCCTTTGGCGGGAAGCAGTTTGAGACAGTCAGAGAGAAGCCTTTAAGTAATTGCTGAGCGACCGTTTTGGTCAGGCAGCCATTTTAGCCGTGCAGCCCCGACAATTCTCATCTTTTTTTTTGCCCCAAATTGTGGAACTTTAGTACTTAAAGAGATCTATCCATATGTTTATCATTATTGTGAATTTAATAACAGATTCATAGCTGGTGTATAATTTTTGCAAAACCTTTTGATCTATAAATTTTGACCTATGGAATAAAGATTTAGATAAAAACAAATAAATATTAAGCATTAAAAGAATGCATGGTCAGGTTCAGTCTACAATAACATTTGAGGATAAAAATACATATTAAATTTTATGTTAATATTGATGTTAATACTAACCAAAGCTTAATTTTTAAAATAAAGTTAAATTAAGAAAATATAACGTCTCCTAGATGTCTTCCTAAAGTCTAAGTATTCTACCAGCTTCTTAAATAAAAATTCTTTTGATAAATTATTATAAAGATAGAATGCTTTTGCTTAAGGATAATAAAAATTGATTTTATTCTGTAAAACATCATTTTTTTAAAAAAAATTGAGATATTGGCCAATCTAGACTGGAAATAGAAAGCATATTTTAAAACTATAAGAGTTCAAAAGAAGAAAAGAAGCTCTTTAAGACCAATTTTGACTAATTATCTTAATGATGCCAACAATTATAGGCTGTTATTTATATTCTATGCTCAAGGCATCATCAATTCTATTTTTAGTTTTTAAAAATATAATATGTAGTTAGGATCTAGGTATATTAATCATTTTTTAATGTAAAAGAATTAATTCAATAACAAAAATGGTATGGTAGGATGTATGACATGACATTGATGCATCTCTATATAATTCTTTAATTTCAGTAAAGTCTATAATTAAATAGTTAATTATGGGCTAATATGTATATGTAACTAGATACTCAATTTCTTGTAATAGTAATAGAATTAAGAATTTGCTTTTGTTTTAATTGATTCTTTTTATGTAAACCAGATTTTCTTTTTTTCTTTTAAATTTTATTAAATATTTTGTTACATTGACAGGAAATATTTTAGGATGGAAGTTAGTTAATGTCCTAAATGTCTTTGGTATAAAAAGATAACCTTACTAATTTGATGTCTTAAAGACACTAAGGAGATTTTACCAATTGTAGAACATTCAGATGATATAGGTGTCAAACATGTTTGACATCTTCATTTTGGTTACTGTTTTCTAAGTCCTTGGGTTTGCATCCTCTTTGATCACTGGTGCCTGGGAAGACCTGACCAATGTGACAACTAGGCCAGTCTTTAAATCAATGCTACTGTAAGTGCAGCTCCTAATATCAGCATAAGAGTTATTTCTGAGTTCCAGTAACTTAAAATTAGGAGTTAGAGTCACTGAGCCCTTCTTTAGTTTATGTAAAAAAATCTACTCACAAAAATCATGTATTTGTCCTCAAAGTTATATTTGAATCTCAAAAAAAATGTTATAAAAATCAAATGTTTAAGTAACTCTATGTCACATTAATCTAGATCAACTAAATTTTCTACTGCCTTTATATTTGGATATAATAGAGTCTTCTAAATAAAGATTCTAAGTTTGAAAGCATCTTAGTGTTTGCCTCTAGATAACATCAAAACAACCTATTTAGAAGTTGACAATTCCAGCAACTCTTTAGTCACCCACGAACAAATTATGAAATTTGTTTAAATTATAATTAGTCAAATTATTTTGTATTTTAAAAGATATCAAAATTTATGAATATTTTTAGATTGGAAATACAAAAACTTTCTTTAAGATAGTAAGCAAATTATAACATTTTAAAATTACTTAATAGTCCATTTTTCATCTTCAGTACTAGACATGATTAAGGACATTTTAATGATTAAAAAACAAACGGTTGTATTTTTTTTTAATAAAAATTGCTTTTAAGTAACTTAGTAGCATAAAAGGCCACCAGGCATATAAAATAGTGTAATTGGAATAAGTGAAACAAACACAGTTTAATTGGGGGAAATGAAAGATATTTTAGAATCAATTTTGTTCACATTTTTATTCCTTAGATCTATAAAAATATTGAAAAAAATAATAATGAATTTTAAACATTATTTTTTAAGCAGCTTTTCAATCTTCCCAGATATATGTTGCCAAGTCATTGCCAGGCATTCATTCATGACTGAGTGTAAACATTTTACCTTCCATCTCCACAAGGTAAGACCCCATTCATGAACAAAGGAGGTCTGCACAAATGCAAACACTACATACCTAGTATTTGTTGCACATTAGAAATCATATAAATTTCATTTCAATTCTAGGAAGAGATTCTGTTAGTTTAGAAACCTTCAGAAAGACAAAATCAATCAGTCTATGGACTCATAACAGATATCCATTAAAAAGATTCTAAAGTCAACCAAATTATTTACTTAAAAATTTTAAAGTGAGAAATATGCCACCAGTGTCCAAAATAAAAGTTCTATTACAAAGATTAGAGTGGGTATTTGAACCTATCACACTGATAAAGGAATGAGTGAAAGTACATGAAAATTTGAAGAAAAAAGTTGAATTCGATAAATAAATAACTAATAAATAATTGGTTTGATTTGATTTTTCACTTTCTTAATGATTACGTTAATACCACACAAAGACCATGTGTATGTGATAGATATATGACTTATTGAGTCATTAAAACTTTATTTTAATGTAAAAGGGAAAAAAAATCATTTTGTTTTATAATAGTGGTCCAAGATTCCTGAGAGGCAGAATCACAGTGAATTACTAGTCTGTGCCAAGCACTATTATCAAAAACAAATTACTCAAAAAATTAAAAGTAGGACTCATATGATCCAGAAATTTCACTTTGAATATTTATCTAAAGAAAATTAAAACACAAACTTAAGATACATGTACCCATGTTCATCATAGCATTATTTACAATAGCCAAGACATGAATACAACTTAAGTGTTCATTGATGGATATCTTGATAAAGAGTATGTGTGATATTATTCACCCATAAAAAGTAATGAAATTTTATCATTTGCAACATGGAAAGACCTTATAAGTCATGGGGATATAATGTACAACATGGTGACTGTAGCTTATTAATAATACTAAATTGCATGTTTGAAAGTTGCTAAAAGAATAGATCTTATAAGTTTCCATCACAAGAAAAAATTTTGTAACTATGGTGATATAATCTATACAAATATCAAATTATTATATTGTATACATGAAACTAATATGTTGTATATCAGTTGTATCTCAATTAAAAATTATTTTTTAGAATCCAGCATACGTAAATCCAGGGTAATTTTTTTTAAAAGTGTGAGTTGCAACTCACCAAGAACCTGGAGCCTACTCTGCCCAAATCTGGTCCACCGCCCTCTGGCAGCCTTCATCTACACTTCTCCTAAACCCTCCCCTCCTTGTATTTCACTTCCTCTTATATCCCCAGGTTCTCCTGGAACTGGGCCCACTGGCTGCATATCTCTGGAGTTGAACTCAATCCCAATCCTCTCAACACACTTGAGTTGTTTTCATCTTGAGTTGTCTCCACCTTTGGTGATAATTTTCTCTTGCTCCAGTTCCTGTTTCTGACCCTTTGAAGAGTGATTCTTAAACTCTGCGTTCCCAGAAGTTCTTTACCTCTTAAATATGACTGATGACCTTAAAGAGCCTTTGTAGATATTGGTCATAACCATCAATACTGATCAAATTAAAAATTGAAACTGAAAGTGTTTTTATTATATATTTTTACTTTATTTAGAAATAACAGTAATAAACTAATAATAAATATTTAAACATAAGTATAGTCTTAAATAGCTACATTTTGTAAAACAAAATATGTGAGAAAGTTGCATTGTTTTACATTTTTTGCAACTATCTTAAGTATGGCTTAAGAGGAAACAGCTGAATTCTGATATCTATTTCTGTATTCAATCTATTATAATATGTAGTATCTGGTTTCATACGGATATGTATTGGAAATGAGTAGTATTTTGATGGTTTTCAGATAATTGTGGCAATACAGCAAATCTTGACAAATAGTAGTTTCCTAATGGCTAGATGCAATGTATAATATGAAAACACAGTGAAAAATTTTTAATTTTTGTTGCATCAAAATATATTGGTCTTGCACTTGGAAAAGATAGTTTACCCATACATGATTTGTAGTACTGGTCATATGGAATATATCAGTTCTCTGAGTTATGCATCTCTGTGATATGTTAACACATTTCATGTTATATTAAAAAATCACATTAATTAATATAATCATGAATCTTGTTAGAAAAGTCTTGAACTATTGGAGAGCTGTCAAGAACATGGTAGCAGATACAAATTTTTCTGAATTCTAATTTTCACTTTAAAAACTCAAATGTTATCACAGGCAATGAACATTATCATTTTTTCCTTGAAGTGACAGCCTCATTTTATTCATTTTTGAGAAAATGTCTGCCAAATATCCATGTAAGAATAACCTTATTTAGTCTGTGAGGTATTCTTTCAAGTAAAAATGTGCTCCACGTACAATGGGGTCCATAATTCCACAATTCCAACTCTCACACAGTGTTTTTCTGGAGACACCCAATATATTTTGATGTGCAGAAGTGCTTTATGTATACAGTACATTTAATTTCACAGAATATTCGAAAAGATATGGACTTGATTGAAATTTAATCAGTACTTTTTACTTCCAGGAAATTCTTAAGAGAAACTGAATTTAAATATATATATATATATATATATATATATATATTTTATTAGTAGTTTCAAGCATACAGTACATTAGTTAGACATTTATATAGTTTATAAAATGATCTCTCTAATTGATCTTTCCCTTCTCTGACTCTCCATCTAGCCATTACATTAATGCTAACTGCATTCCCTATGCTGTACTCCCCATCCCCATCAACTACTAATTTGTACTTCTTTAACCCTTTGCTCCTTTCTCCCAGCCCTTCAAACCCTTTCTTCTCTGTCCATCACCAGATTGTCCTCTATATTTGTGAGTCTGTTTTTGATTAGTTTGTTATTTTTGTTCCTAAGATTCCACATATAAGTGAAATCATATAGTATTTATCTTTTTCTTTCTGACTTATTTCAATTAGCATGATAACCTCTAGTCCATCCATGTCATTGCAAATGGTAAGATTTCATTTTTTAATAGTTGAGTAATATTCCATTGTATATATGAATCATAACTTCTTTACCAATTATCTGTTGATGTACATTTAGATTGCTTCCATATCTTGGCTATTGTAAATTGTGCTGCCATAAACACAGGGGTGCATAGATCTTTACAGATTATTATTTTAGTTTTCTTTGGATAAAAACCTAGAAGTGCAATTGCTGAGTCAAAAGGTATATCCATTTTTAATTTTTTGAAAAACCTCCAGACTATTTTCCATAGTGGCTATAACCAATTCGCAATCCCACCAACAGTGTATGAGAGTTCCTTTTCCTCCAAATCCTTATTAGCACTTGTTGTTCTTTGATTTATTGATGATAGTCATCTGACAGGTATGAGGTGACATCTCATTGTGGTTTTAATTTGCATTTCTCTGATGATTAACATCCATGAGCATCTTTTCATTGATTTTTTTTTTCTTTTTAACTGAGAGGGCATGACAATGAAGAATAGAGACAACTAATATAATTTAGTGACACTCTGATGATCCAAGCACCTGCAGTTTTGCTCACTGTTGCTTTTGGCCACTATGGCAAAGATTTACAGTGGAAAAACAAATAGTATCTTAGTATTACTTGAGCATAGTCTGATCTTAGAACCCTTGAGAGGTTTACAGAGATTCCTATACTGTATGGCCCAGGCTTTGTGAACCTCTGGTCTAGGATTTTCATGACTTATCCTTACTCAGCAAATACAAGGCAAAGAAAATGAAGAAGAGGAGGATTGTTCAGGAAGCAATGACAGTTAAAGTCCCAGAAGAAATCTAAAAAGATGGAAGATTTTGTCAATAAGTTTTGATCAAGACCCAGTCTTGAAACCAAAAATGAAAGAATTTTGAGCTGATTGTAAATTGGTTCCAATACCTTTGACTTTCAACCTACATGGTAAGCTGTGGTTAAAGGCAGCTGAGTTGAGGGAAGGTGGGAGAAAGTCACTGATGTTATCAGAGGCACCTCTTCTCCTTCATGAATTCAGGAAACTATTAGCATGAGAGCTAATGCAGTTCTTATTTCCTTGTCTTGGTACCTGTCCAGGGAGCACTTTTAACTGTTGCTTTCCAAAATTCATCATCCAAACTGAGGGTTAGCTAATCTTTCTGTAAAAGGCCAGAGAATAAATATTTTACATTATGTGGGTCATACACTTTCTGTTGCAACTACTCTACTCTGCCATTGTGACAAGTAAGTTTCAAAATCTTTACGTATGAACACTGAAATTTGAATTTCATAAAATCTGTGTGTGTCACAAATATTATAATTTAAAATTTTCCCTATTGTTTAAAAAACAGTCTTAGATTATAGGCTATATAAAAACATGAGGTGAGCTGATTTAGCAGAACTTCCTCTAACCCAAAAGAGAGAAGCTAATGACAAAATCTTAGAGTATCATGAAGGGTAAACTGGATAAATGAAGACCTATAATATTCTTTGATTTCAACCTTTATTTCAGTCTGACTGTGTTTTTGTCAGCCAAGTGCAAGACAGTTGAAGTTTTTATTAAATTCTGCCAGTTTTCTTCTATAAAGCTATTCCATAAAATTGTATTTGTATCAAAAAAGTAAAGAAACTAAACAGAACTCTCCTTTGCATTTTCCCCAGGTGGAATAAATATATTAAAAACAGAAACATGAGTTTTTCTAAGCAACTTCATTCTGAAGAACCTAACTTATAAATAATGCTGTTATGAAAATTCAGAGTAAATAACTGAATTTGCTTTATTCCAGGAATACTTTCCATGGCAGCACAGCCTCTTCAGAATCTAGAAGTTCTCCAAGCCCCAGTTCAAATCTCACCTTTTCTATTAAGCCTCCCTTGTCTAACTCAAGTTTCCTATTTGAACTCCTAGGCATTCATTTGTGGGACTATTTATTTGATAATCACACTGATTATCAAATCACACTGATGTTTTCTTAAACTGGTTAATGGATCTTGGAACTTTAACTGTAAACTATTTGAGAATCACAATCCTTTTCCAGTTACTTGTAATTTCTAGGTCCCTTAGTGTAATGACTGATTTTCAGTAAGAGTGACTCAATAAATACTTGGTTAAAATAAAATAGAAATAAAATAATACATTTTGGGCCTTATTAATGTACTTGATTTCTCTGTGCAAGTTTTTTCTCTATTTTCCTAGCAGGAAAATGTCCTTGTTAGTCCTTATCATGCTTTCGATTTTTTAATCTACTATCTTTTTTTTTTCAAATCTAACATAGAATTTACAAAATAACATTAAGTTTTTTATTCAGCACATTGATGCAATTGCCTAATTATGCTCCCCTTCTTTTTTTTTCAAACTCTGTTAAACTATATTGAGATATCTTTTTGATGTGTACAGATGTTTTCAGTCATGCTGCGCTGGATTTTCATATGAACCAGGTTATTTAGATCCCTGATCTTCAAAAATTATCTATAAAATAAGTATAGAATTAGAATATGGATATAGAGTTAACATATGAGGAGTCATGTTAGGAAGCATAAAATTGTTATATCAGTTTTGAAAAGCAAAATGACAGTACCCATTCACAATTTTAAATGCAGGTATCCTTTGAAGCATCAATAGAACTTTTAGCATTTGATTCTATGTATCTACTTATAAAAGTATTTCAAGATACACAAAGAAAAATTTTTATTATAGTATAATATTATTTTCATAAATTAAAATGTTATGTTGTATTAGAGATAAGGCTGTGTATGTTGCTATCAAAAAATTTTTAAGATTTATTATTTAATAGTTGACAAAAATCAAGGTGCAGTGTGGGGTAAATAGTGTAATTTCATTTGGGAATATAGGAAGAGTTATATGGGTTTACAGTAAAAATATTATTTTCTCTAAGGATACACACAAAATTATTAATGGTGATAATATTTAGTAAAAAAATATTAGAAGGTCAGAGAAGGAGACTTTCATTTTTCATTTAATGTTTCTGCTATACTATGTAACTAAAAAAAACCCTACTATATTTATTGTGAACATTAAATTTGAACTTATAGCTGTGCTTGGGATATAGCAGATGCTCAACAATGCCCATTCCCTTAACCCTATCTAGCTGTTTAGTCACTACTCCACATTTTGTTTTCATAAGATATTTATTCCAAATTAAAAAATGCATAAACTGTGATAAATAACCATCCAATCTGTAATATCATTTTGAGTACTTGATTTGCAAACCTAGAGTTTTCACTACCTGAACACACAATGGAATGTTTTATTTTTTAGATTCTTTGAGGTGACATAAAACACAATATCTGTATTTAAGTTTTTTCTCTTAAAGATATTTCTAGTTTGTACTATAGTATATATTTAGACACAGGCAACATTTTAATTAATCTTACTGATATTTTTTTAGATAAAAACATGAAGTTGCTTGACTAATGAGAAAAGGTTTCTCATTAGGTTGACTAATGAGAAAATAATATTTTATCTCATATCCTAATAGCCTAGTTAATTCAAAATAAAAATATTCTCACCAAGTTCACATGAAAGAGAATAGAAGTAAGGAAAATGGGAAAACAAAACAAAGGAAGGAAAGAAAAATCCTCTCTTCGTGGGAGGCCAGCATGACATAGGCCAGAACACAAGTCAGAAGTGTGTTAGAGAATGTATGATCCATCCCATCTACATCAACTCTTGCTGTACTTGATTCATTACCTTTCTACTCAATATAGTCACTGATTAAAAAAAAAAAAAAAGACTTTTAATTATTTAGTCTGGTTTGGGTCACCTGTCAGAAATTATGATATAAATTACCTGATCAGTGTATTTCTATGGCACCCACTGAAAACCAAATATTATTTAGCCTTAAGTTATTCCAAAGTGCTAAGAAGAGACTTAGGCCCAGAAGATACTCACCATGCTGTCATGTGTTGGCTGCCAGTCACACCTCATGGGAATAAGGGAGGCATTGTAAAAGCAGCATGGATTCCTCAGGAGCCTGTATAATGCTTTCTTGGAATACATATGGACAAATCCTATGAAATACATGAGGCTTTATCAAACCAAACCTATGCTTAAGGCATGGTCAGAATAAAGGAAAAAAATTAAAACACAATATGTTCAAATTCTTCTATAAAAGGAAATGCCTTGATATGGTAATGTTACAGCAACTTAACTGCATACTATTAGAGCCAAAGCGGGGACAGGGCAGTGGCCTACAGAAAAAATCTAAAATATGGCCCTTTTATTAAATGACAAAAAAGCATGTAATTTTTCTGACTTGTCTTAATTGATGCAAGTTAAATCATATCTAAGAAGAGAACATGAAAGCACTGCATGAAGTGAATGTAGGTTATACATTAGAAAATAAATTTACCTCCTGCTCTTAATGAAGGTGATCATGAAATACTTGAAATAATCAAATCTAGAACCAATTCTAAATCTTGTTTAGGTAGGTTTGACTCCCTCTCCCACAAACTATTCATCAGAGCTAAAAATGCTATCTGAAATCACTCTTTTTCTTTCTTTCATGGATTTAGCAAACTCTTATGAAATAGAGAAGTTTCAAACTCTAGAAAGGCAAACCTAATGGACACACTTGCTTATCATGAGAGTGGTAGCTGTTAGAGGTATATGTAGAGTACTATTGCCATGCTGTGCAGAAAAGCTCTAATTTAGAGAGAGCCATCACAAAACTTCCTGAGAGAAACACTTTACCATTCGAAGAGTATGTAAGAGACAATCATATAGACAAGTGAGAAGGACATCCAGGTAGACAAAATAGCATATGCAATGACCCAGAGCATAAATGTTTTTTATAAAAATTCATGTGATAGCACAAGTTACAAAAGAATGAAACATGAAAGTTTTCATAAAAATTAATAGTATGGCACAATTGCAAAAGAATAATACTAGTTGGTGAGATTAGAAAAGCAGGCACAGAATATGGAGTTTTGATTGCCATACTGTTTCAACCTTATCTGAAGGTTAACTTGAGACTTTTGCAACAGTCATTCAGCAGCCACAAAATAAAAAAATATATATATATATATATATATATGGTAAAACAATAAACAAGGGTATCTTTCCAAAGGCCACCAAAGTAAAGTAAGATAATACTTAATTTAAGGACAAGTGAGTATGATTAGATAGAAATGGGACATTTTCAGAAAGATAAGAAAAAAATTAAACAAAACAAACCAAAACAAATAAACAAACAAAAAGCAACCAGAAGTAGCAACAAGTTTTTTGATGTGCAATACAATTATAAAGTGGAATATATATAGTGACAATGGATAAAAAAGACACTTTCCATATGTACTTTAAGTTATAGAATTGGAAGAATAGTTCAGCCATGGTAATTTTCTTAGTTCAGGCACATCTACCCTATGACATTTACTCAAAGTTTGCAATGCTTTCGTAGTTTTGCATTTTAACTCCTTCATGGGGTTTTTAAAGGAAACTCATGGGAAAGAAAATCAATCATTGGTTGCAATTTGTCATTTTTCTTACCCTTTTTACCTACCTGCCACATGATATTTTAAGTTCCAATTTTATAGTAAAAAATATTACATAAATTCATATTTCTAGCATGGCACTTTAGCTAACATAGAATATTAAACTTTTTTTTTTTTTTAATTTTGAGATGTTATTTGGGCAATGTATATCCGTGGAAGATTTTCTTAAAAACTTGTAGGAGCATAGCTACATGTCATGATCTAAACCATAAAAGTAATTTTTAACCTGTTAGATTTCCTCTTATTATAAGTTATCAAGAAGCCTAAAACAGTGATTGGGTCAAACTTTCAATGTGTGCTATGGGGTAGGCATTTGTGTGTATTAACTTTCATACTAATTGATTCTCGTTTTTTCACTCAAGTTCATTCAAACTAAAAGAAAAAAATCTTCTTGTGTTTATATAAATTGTCTCAAATCCTTTATAGAAAAAGTGAGATATAAATTATAAGACTGACTCTACAAACTGTAACGTTCAATAAATATTCATGGCTAGTGATCATAGAATATGTGAATAGCACCAAACCTGAAGAAGAGAGAATATGACAAATATGTGTCATGTTACTTTATCATGGACATTTCTGTACTATTTCTTCCCTTTCTGCCTCATAGAAATAATTATATACCAGTATTAGACTTTCTTCCAAAGAAATTTCTTGGACTGAATGGAATAATTAAATAAGCTTCACTGAGAAACTTAAAGTCTAAATCTGTTTCAATTTAATGGAGTTACATTTCTTATTACAAGCCTTCTCTTTTGAGTTTATAAAAAAAAAGAAAATTTACCCTCTGCTAAATCAGAGTATAAATAGCTAATCCCTATGCAACTGCAAGGGATGGATGAGGCAGTAGGGAAGAGAGAGACATAAATGTTTTTTATAAAAATTCATGTGATAGCACAAGTTACAAAAGAATAATGATATAAAATTAGCATATTTGGCTACTGAACTGAAGACTCCTGGTAGAAGAGCCTTTTCATAATCAGTCATACTCTAACTTTAATATGAAACAATTAGCTGGAGTTTTTCCTCCATATCTTGTCCTTTTTCTACTTTCCACCCTATAAGACTACTTACTCTAGTAGACTGTATTGTATGCCACCAAGATCCCCACCCCAGAATTGATGCAGTCATACCCCCCACCCACCCCCACCTACTTGGAATTTGGAACTGATGGCTCTCACTGAGTCTCTCTTGAGGAATTGATTTCAGCTGAAGACTTCTCAAAGGCAACAGAAGCCCAGGAGAAATGCAATGATATGCTCAAGTGCTAAAAGTAAATAACTATCATTTTGGAAATTCTGCAATCTGCTAAATAACAATTCAAGTATGGAGCAAAGCAAAGGAGTTTAGACAAGTAAGGATTGATTGAATTTGCATTTAATTGATCCTCACTGAAAGCATGGCAAAAGGAGATATATCTAAGGAATGAACATTGAACTCAGAAAAAGGAGTATGATATAAGAAGAAATGATGAATGGTAAACATGTAGGGAATCTGCCCAATACACAGTAATTAGCATAACCAATTACAGTGTAAAGAAACAGGATAGAAGTTAAATGCTAAACAATATCACATAAGATGATAAGAGGTGGTCAAACTTAAAGTATTCTGAGATCTTTGTGTCAATTGGAAATTGAAAAGTGATAGCGATTAACTTCAAAGACAAATAAATCAAATATATATATATATATATATATATATATATATATGTATAATTGTAAGAGTATCCGCTAAGAATATTAAATGCATAATTTTCCAACCAGTAGTGGGAAATAAAGTAGAAAAGGTGAAGTGGATCAATTCAATAGAGGATATAAAAGTGGAAGACAATGATAGCAAGAGTAACTATTATGAATGCTGCTGTGAGCTCCATGAGACCCTTTCAGGACTGAGGTATTCATTCCTTAGGTGCCCAAAAGTGTTGGCTATTGATGACCTGCCATTGAAAGGAGATGTCTTGCACAAGTTTATACCCTCTCTCTGGTGACAAGCCATATCCAGTAGTAACTAGTCAAAGCGGGGATATAAATGTCCAACTAACTTACCTGAAGATGAGATGAATCTTAAGAGCCATCTCACATTCAGAGTTCCTCATGGGATGAGCTGAAGTTGTTGTTGCAAATACATCACAGTTCAATTCCTCACTCTGTCTGGCTTCTTTTTCTTATACATATTGATCACAACAGCACTCTTTAATGCACTTCCTGTATTCTTTTACCAAAGATGCAAAAACGAGTAGAACAAAACTGGTTGTACTAAAGGAGATACAAAGCTAATTTATCAAAATGGACCATATGTTCTAGAATCAGATTTTCCATTTACTCCCTGTGTTACCAGAGATAAACTCCTTGAGCCTCAGTTTCCTCATCTGTACAACAATGTTGCTGTATTATAAGAACTGAGTGTTTTTGTCCCCCCAAATTCATATGGTGATGCTGTAATCTTCAATGTGGTAGTATTTGGAAGCAAAGCATTTGGGAGGTAATTAGATCATAAGGCTAGAGCTCTCATTATGAGATTAGGGCCCTTATAAGAGACATGAGAGAGGTTGTTCTCTCTCTGAACACTCAAAGAAGAGGTCATGTGAGTTTGCAGTGAGGTAGTAGCCACCTACAAGGCAAGAGAAGAGGTCTCATAATAAAACAGTCTTCTTGGATTTCTCAGTCTCCAGAACTGTGAGAAATAAATTTCTTTTCTTTAAGCCACTGAGTCTATAGTATTTTGTTATAGTAACCTGAACTGACTAATATAAAGTGCTCAATAATCCTAGATAATATTACCCATCATATATAAAAACATAATACTGAGTGTATTAAAAGAAAAAAAAAAGTAAAAGTGTAATGACTTTGGTTTGATTTAAAAAAGACTTAAAAAAAATAGATGTTGAAGTTTAAACTGGAAAGATGTGTAAAGCAGAGTCAAACGGGGAAGAATTGAGATATAATGCCAAGCAGAAGAAAGGACATGAGTCAAATCACAAATATGCATGGCAAATTGCAAATAATGTGTATGGGATGATATATGGATGAAGGTGGCAAACAGTGAAACTAGAAAGGTTGAAGGTAGCATATGCAGCTTGGATTTTGTTCTGTAGTATGCAATAAGAAATTTCCCTGTCTTTATAAATGAATGTGTGACATGCTTAGATTCGCATTTTTAAAAGGTAACATTCTAACTACAGTGGCAAGGATATATTTAAAAAGGAGATTCTAGAAACCAGGAGACGTGCAAGAAGCCTATTGCATCGGTCCAAGCAAAATATGAGAAGAAGCTAAACTAAGTCAGTGACAGAGAAATCAATACTGAATGACTGACTTTAAAACTTAGGAGACAAAGTCAAAAGGGTTTAGGATGCATAGGTCAAAAGAGACGAAGAAAAAGGACTCAGAGCCAGTCCCCAAGTGTTCTAATTTAAGTGTGAAATTTACAACTGGCAGAGACTAGTTTAAGCTCGAACACAGTAAGTTTAAGATATTAAATTAACAAAGAATTATATAAAAGGACTAGAGTGAAAGAAGTTAAATATAAATCAGAACAATACTAGAACAGTGGTGTCATTGTGCTTGAGGAAACAGTCTTCATTTGTCTGCAAATAATTTGCTACCTGGTTAGATTAGCATATGGAAAACGCACATTTCCTTTCCCATGGATAAAGAACATGAATACATAAGAAATCATAATATTTCATTCTGAGTACCTGCATATGGGTTTTCAATGGACAATTCAGACAACATTTTAAGCACTGTTCACTAATAATTTATAATATGCATGAATAGCTTTCTCTATTAGATTTATATCCATGCATTTAAATTAAAATCCACTTAGTCTGATGCCTTAGAGTCTAGCTGAAAATATGCCAAAAGTTTGGCTTTTAAGTTTTCAAGCTTTGAGAGATTAATTCATCCACCAGAAGCACAATAATTCCATATGTCCAAGTTTAGTTGCATTTCCAACTTCTGAAAGAAAAAATGATGACACTATGCTGACTTTCCAAATGAATCAAATAAAAGGTAAAGCTAATTCAAAACCAAATTCAGATTCATTTGCACATATTAGGGACTTAACATGTTTTTGTCATCATTTGACTGGAGCCCTGTAGGGAACCATTCATGGGTCATTTATTGAAAGTGCTTTTCAGGATGCTCAGCTTTAAATTACACCAAAGCTCTGTTTTGCTTTCATTGATCATGTAACCAACTGACTGTCTTGTTATAATTGTATATCTGAATCCCTGTCAGCAGGACAACTGCAAAGCCATCTTTAAATCTAGTGAAAACAAAGCCCAAGATGAAATTTATCACTTGAACTTCCAACTCAATAGGTTCTATTATAAAAGAAGGCAGACTAAAACAAAATTAGAAAATTTCATCTTAACATAAAACCATTCATTTTCAAGACCTTGAAATGGCTGTCTAGGAGAAATTGTACCTTTAAAAATTTTAATAGTACTTTTACATATCAAATAGTTCTAGTGGCAAGTCTACAGAAAATGTTACAAATATTTCATGACAAAAAATGAAATTTACTCTCAAATTATTTTATTGTTATTTTCCACACATTCAACAATACATCTCCTTCTTGAAGTACATAGTGCATTGTTTGTGCTGCTGTTTCTCCAGCTAATCAGCAAACATTCATTGAGTTCCTAGGGATGCTGAAATGTTCTTAACAAAATGAAAATAAAATATTTTTATAACACGGGTATAAAAATGTGTTACATTTTAAGGACAGTAGATTATCGTATAAAGACAAAAAAGACAGGAAGGATACTCTGGAAAAGATGAAGCTATACAGAATTATGATATTATAGGTATGTACATTGATATTTACATATCTAGCTCAAAGTAAGCCTCCAGGGCCGTTATGTCCAACAATCAGTGCTGTTTATACAATTCTAATTGTCTATTTAAATTTCTTTAAAAAGCTTCCTTTAGTCTATATTTCTCTGATTTTTGAAGTCTAGAATGAATATTACATCAATGCATCCAGGGAGATTTGAAATATATTTCCAAAATTCTTTTTCTTTCCTCTCATTGAGGGATGGGGTTAAAATCCTCTCCTAGAATTGGGCTTTGACTACTTGATCAATGCAATACCAGTGTAAGTGAGGCATGTCAGTTCCTGGGCTTAGACTTTAAGAAACTGGGAACTTCCTCTTTCTATATCTTGGTATACTTTCTTAGAACTCAGACATAATGCTCTGAGGAAGTCAAGCTGCACTGTGGAGATGCTTATGTGGAGAAAAGTCTACAGTCAGAAGAAAAGTAGCTACTACTGCCTTAGTTAAAGTCAACCCAGTCAGTGTCAGGTGGAATAAATATGAGATATCCCCAGTGAGTCTCACTCAAACTGAAAATTCATGGTCAAAAGACTATGAAAACAACAAAATTACTAGAAACATCAAAGCAAACATAATGTCTATAAATTATATATTTATGTATATATATCACAAATTATATGCATTATACACACACACATGCACACACAAAGTGAAATTTAAAACCCAATAAAAGTTAAATAGCTGATTAGATACAATTGAAGAGAAGTTTAATAAGCAAGAAGTTTAAAAATGTATCAAATGTGACACAAAAAACAAAAAAGGAATATTAAAGAAAAATGGAACTTTGTAATCATGAATGGGTAATAAGCAATATTTGAATTATTAATGACTGAAACTTATCCAGAATTTAACAAGGACATGTATTCTCTATTAAAATGTTCAAAGTACTAAAAGCGGGATAGACAGGAAGTATACATCCAGAATATTTTAGTCTAAACAAAAGCAATGAATGACAAAAAGAAAATAAAAATTAATATACAGAGGAAAAATGCAGTTTATCTGCATTGAACTGAAAAAAAAAGATAATCCACTTCTCGACAACAGTAATTAAAGATTAAAGAGAGTGATAAAACATAATCATTCTAAAACTAAAAGGAAATTAAAAACTTAGAGTTTATTATTATTAATGGAAAACAATATTTGCTCACTTTTTATATATCACTTATGATAGCTTCCTCTAAAGCGGTCTAACAGTGTAAATTAATACTTTTCTCTGTTTCTTTAATCGAGAGAATTCAGGAAAATTTAGGAGAAACAACTTTAGAGTGAATCTCTCTTACCACTTAAGAGTGAGCTGCTCACAAAAAACATATCTTCTATGTAGCTCCTCCAAAAACATTACCTCTGTCCATGATTATACAGCCTCTCTTACTAGTAAAGGAAATATTGTGCTTTTTATATTTATATAATATTTCTTTCTCAACTATCAGAACATAAGCAGAAAAAATATGCAGCTTAGTAGGGAGCCTTTGAAAGCTCCCACAATTACCTATAAACACTCTTTAAAAGAATGTGTAAGGGATAAGCACAAAAAAAAGAAAAAATGACCCTAGAAATAAACTATTGGACTCTAGCAGGAACTGTGAATAAATCAAATTATGTAAAATGCGGGTAAGCATTAACAAATATTGACTGTATAAATCAATTATAACAATGTTTAATTGGTTGATTTTTTAAAATCTCTATAGAGTTTAAGACTAGATAACCTTAATGTGTAAATCTAAAGAAGAGATGGCTATTAGAATTAAGTATCTTAAGGTTCTTGTATTCAGGAGAGAGTAAAGATTCTGATTAATTTTAGACATTATAAAGTATGTATATTACAATTTCAATGGCAATGATCAAAGCCATAGACACAGGGAATAAGGCATAATATGAGGATGGAAGCAGAGATTCGAGTGATGCACCTACAAGTTAAGGAAGGGCAAAGAATGCCCGCAACCACCAGACCCAGGAGAAACTCATGGATTTATTTTTCTCTCACAGCCTCCAGAAAGAACCAATTTTGCCAACTTCTTGATTTCAGACTTCTAGCCTTGACAATTCAACTAAGCTGCCTATGGTATAGTCAGGAAACCACTTAACAGCTTCCAAAGGAAACAATTGTAGCTGCTGGAGAAGGTGTCAGAACAACATTTGTAGATGCCCTATTGTTTACCAGAATCAGAGTTGCATGAAAACTTTTCTATACAAATCTTTGAATATGTTAAAAGATTTGCCTTTGTGGATAGGAGTTTATTTTTTACAATTACAGTAATCTATTGGATTTATTCTCAAAAAAATGTAAATTGTTTTGACATTGCAATGATAGATCCTTCCTATCTTTCTGGAGAATATCTCAGAAAAAAAAATGTCAGAAAACATGAAGTCTCTGATTGAGACAAGGTTCTGCTGTGTCATCCTATAGTCCCTTCATGGGAGAATAAGCAGTAAAATGTCTCAGAGTAAAGATATTCACGTTTATTCCAAGAAACACCCAAAATTTATTCCAAGAAACACCCAGAATACTTACTGATACAAAATTTCAACATTGATATGATTCAATGGTAAGTGATTTTCTCTATTATGGGGATTATGATCCTGAGCTAGACTGTGAATGCTAACTACAGATTCTAATAAAATACAATAAAACATCTTGTGTCACATTTCTCATTTTTTATTTTCCTTTGTAGATTGAAAAGTTTTAACCCTTTCCAAATCTGGTGCTAGCCCAGGCCTCATTTTTAAATTAAAGAATGCAATATCTCAAAAGAAAAATTTGTGTAATATGCTAAAAAAGTGCATAGAGGAAGAGCTGCAGCACTGTTATTATATTAGTAAAGAAGGAAAGTCTCAAATCAATAAGATAGGAGTCCATGCTAAGAAACTAGAAAAAGAAGAATGAATAAGTCCAAAATAAGCAAAAGAAGGAAAGAAAATAATACAGAACATAGCATAAATTAATAAAATAGAAAAAAGAAAATAATGAAAAAATAAAGCCAAATCTAGTGGATTGAAAATACCAATACAAATGACTAATTTCTAACCAGACTGTTCAGGAATAAAAAAAGAAGATATAATTTACCAATATAAAAAAATGAAGGAGGTACTATCACTACAGACACTGAAAATAAAGAATAAGAGAATGCTAAGAATAACTACATGCCCAGATAGTAAATGATTAGACAACTTAAATGAAATAGACAAGTTTTTTCAAAGACATAGACTACCAAAATTCACATAAGAAGAAATAGATAACCTGAATAAACCTTATTATGTAAGTTGGAATTGTAGTTAAAACTCTTCTTACTAAAAAACAAAATAAAATTTAAAAATTTAAAAACCCTTCCATGGTGTCACTGGTGAATTGTCCAAAACATGGTGTCACTGGTGAATTGTCCAAATTCTACTTAATTATTTCCAGAAATTAGACTGGAAAATGAAAATTTCCAACTTATTTTATAAGGCCAGCATTATTCTAATACCAAAATTCACCAAAGACATCACAAGAAAACTTTAGACAAATATTCCTATGAACAGATGGAAATACAAAAAACTACAAAACATTAGCAAATTGAATTCAACAACATACAACAAAAATTATACATCATGACTAAATTGGGTTTATCTTGAGAATTCAAGGCTGGTTTAATATTTTAAGGGCAATGTAATTTAATAATCAATAAACAAAAGAAAACTAAATAGTCATCTCATTAATGGAGAAAAAGTACTAAAGAAAATTTCAACATCCATTTATGACAAACACTTCCAGCATACTAAGAATTGGAAAGAAAATCTTTAAAGAGATCAAAGGCTTCTACAAAAACCTGTGACTAATATGAAATCAAGAACAAGAAGATATCAACTCTCCTATTCTTATGCAATATCATACCAAAGATACTAAAAGGTATAAAAATGCAGCAATAACAAACAAAAGACACATAGACTTAAAGATAAGAAATGAAATTTTCTCTATATTCACAAAGGCTATGATTGTTTAGGTGGTAAGCTCTAAACATTCTACAGGAAAGCCCTTAGAATAAATAAACAATTGAATTTAACAAAGTCAAGAGATATAAGTAAATACTCAAAAATCAACTGTATAATTATAAAACAGGAATATACAATTATTACATAAAAACATTTTGAAAACACTACCATCTTCAATAGCACCAAAATATAAAATATTTAGGGATAAATCTAAGAAACATATACACACAGCAAAGATTAAAACATTATTTGATGATGATGATGATGATGATGATGATGATGATGATGATGATGGTGTCAACTATGATTAAGATAACAATAAAATCAGCTAACATTGAAGTAGTACTCACTCTACACCCAGTGCTGTTCTATGTCATTTATATGAATTAGCTCATATAATTCTCACAATTTATTGTCATTTTGTAGCATAAGGGAGTGTGATATCTCCGGTTGTGTTCCCTTTTCTCAAGATTGCTTTGGTTATTCAGGATCTTTTGTGCTTCCATACAAATATAATGATTTTTTTTTGCTCTAGTTCTTTAAAAAATGTCATTGTGGTTTTGATGAGATTGCATTAAATCTATATATTGCTTTGGGTAATATGATCATTTTAACTCTGTTCATTCTTCCAATCCATGAACATAGAATATCTTTCCATTTCTTTGTGTCTTCAATTTTTTAAAATAATTCCTTTTATTTTTAAGTGTATAGGTCCTTCACATTCTTTATTGTTATTTCTAGGTATTTTATTCTTTTTGTTGCAATTGCAAAAATAATTGTTTTTTTACTTACTTTTACTGAAATCTCATTGTTCATATATATGAATACAATAGATCTTTGTATGTTGATTTTGTTTTCTGTAACTTTACTGTATTTGTTTACTGTTTCTAATAATTTTTTAGTAGAGTCTTTAGAATTTTCTATGTAAAGAAGCATGTAATTTTCAAAAAGTGACAATTTGGTTTCTTCATTTCCAATGGATGACTTTTATTTCTTTCTCTTACTTAATTGCTCTGGCTAGGACTTTCAGTTCTGTGCTGAATAACAGTGGTAAGAGCAGGTATCCTTGTCCTATTCTTGATTATAGAGAAAAAGCTTTTAGTTTTTCACCATTGAGTATGATATAAGCTGAGTGTTTGTCACATATGACTTTTACTGTGTTGAGGTATTTCTCTCTACACCCATTTTATTGAGTGTCTTAATAGTAATGGGATGTTATATCTTGTCAAATGGTTTTTCTGTATCTGTTATACGATCATATGTTTTTATCCTAAATTTCATTAATTCGGTATATCACATTAATCAATTTGCATATGTTGAACCATACTTGTGCCCCTAGCATGAACCCCACGTGATCGTGATGTATAACCTTCTTATTGTTTAGTTGTATTTATCAGTATTGTGTTTAAAATTTTTGCATTTTTATTTATCAGAGATATTGCTCTGTAAGTTGTGTGTGTGTGTGTGTGTGTGTGTGTGTGTGTGTTGTATCCTTACCAGGTTTGGTATCAGGGTAATATTGGCCTCATATAACAAGTAAGAAGGTACTGACTCTTCTTCAATGCAAAAGTTTGAGAAACACAGGTATTAAATCATTGAATATTTGTTAAATATTCACTAGTGAAGCCATCTGGTCCTGAACTTTTACTTTTTAGGAGGCTTTTGATGATCATTTCAATTTTCTTACTGTTGATTGGTCTGTTGAGATTTTTCCAGTTTTTCGTGATTTAGTCTAGGAAGGTTTTATATTTCTAAGAACTTCTCCATTTCTTCTAGGTTATTGAATTTGGTGGCATATAATCTTTCATTGTATTCTTGTATGATCTTTCATATTTCTGTGGTATCTGGTATCTGTTATACTCTTTCATTTCTGATTTTGTTTATTTGTGTCTTTTCTCTTTTTTTCTCAATGAGTCTAGCCAGAGGTTTGTCAAAATTATTTATCTTTTCGAAGGACCTACTCTTCATTGCATAATTTTCTTATTGTTTTTTTGTTCTCAGCTTCATTTAATTCTACTCTAATTTTTTAAAGTTTATTGGGGTAACATTGGTTAATACAATTATATAATTTTAAGGTGTACATTATAATTTGACAGTTTCCTTCAGCTACCATATATTTGATCCCCTTTACCCACTTCACCCTCTCTCTATCCCCCATCTCTGGTCTAATTTTTATTATTTCCTTTCTTCTGCTGACTTTGGGCTTCATTTGTTCTTCTTTTTGTAGTTTTTAAAGATGTAGTATTTGGTTGTTTATTCTGAATTTTTTTTTTGCTTCCTGAGATAGTCTTATAATAATATGAATGTTCCTCCTATTACCACTTTTGCTGTATCCAAAAAGTTTTGATGCTTTGTTTTCATTCTCATTTGTTTATATGCATCTCTTGAGCTCTCCTTTTATTTCTTCTTTGACCCAGTTATTTAGTAGTGTTGTTTAATCTTCATATTGTGGGTTTTTTCTGCTTTCTTTTTCTTTTTCTTTTCCTTTTTTGGGGGCGGAGGAGGGCAATTGATCTTCAGTTTTAAAGCATCATAGTTGGAGAACATGCTTGGTATAACTTCAATCTTAAATTTGTTGAGGCTAATTTTATGACCCAACATATGCTCTATTCTTGAGAATGTTCCTAGTGCACTAGAGAAGAATGTATAATCTGGTGTTTTGGAATGAAAGGTTCTGTAAATGTCGATTATGTCCAATTTGTATAATGTGTCATTTAAGTTTGATATTTCCTTATTGATTTTCTGTTTGTATGATCTATTTATAGTGACAGTAGAGTATTTAGGTGTCCTACCATACTTGTGTTTTTGTCAGTTTCTTTCTTTTGTTCTGTTTGTAGTTGCTTTACATATTTTGGTGTTCCTTGAATGGGAGCATATATATTGATAAGTGTTATGGCTTCTTAATATATTGCCCCATTTATCGTTATGAAGTGTCCATCATTGTCTCTCATTACCTTTTCTATCTTGAAGTTTATTTTGTAATATATAAGTATGGCTACCCCTACTTTTTTCTGGATGCCATTTGCTTGAAGTATATAATTTTCCTTCCTTTCACTTTGAGTCTATATCTGTCCTTAAAGTTGATGTGTGTCTCTTGAAGGCAGCATATGGTTGGGTTTTGTTTTTTGTTCTAATCTGTTATTCTTTGCTTTTTTTTTTTAATTGGTAAGTTCATACCATTTACTTTTAGAGTGATTATAGATTTATAAGGTTTTTCTATAGCCATTTTGTCTATTGTTGTCTGGTAGCTCAATGTCTTCATTGTTTTTTTGCCCTTGTGTTTTTGTCTGGTTGTTGTTGTTGTTGTTGTTGTTGTTGTTGTTGTTGTTTGTTGTTGGTTGGTTTTAGTTTGGTGGTAGTCTATAATTTTTATCTGTTTCTATTTTTTTTTGTTATGTCTCAGTTCTGAATTTTTTTGGTGTGTGTTTACCATTAAGTTTATGTAAAAGAAAGTTTTATATATACAGTAGTCCTTTTTCTTGTGCATGCATCTTACCTCCATTTCTCCATTGCAAGTTCAGACCTTCGCCCCCTTCCCTTTTCTGTTTTTGTTGTCACAAATTATTCCTAGTTATGCTGTTTATTTCTGAGTTGTAGTGGCTATTGTCTTCTCGTTTTTAAATGTTTTACCACCTTTAACCGTTATGTAATATTTAAGTGTATAATATACTATTTTGAATCAGGGTTGCAACTTCCTGCTTCTGTCTGTTAGTAGTCTTACTCTTAGTTTTGCATAATTTTATCTTTTTGTTTCAGGTAGAGTAACCCCCTTCAGTATTATCTATAATTAAAGCCCTTCAGTGAAATTTTTCCTCAGTTTCTGTTTGGCAAGGAAGGTCTTTATTTCTCCTTCATATCTAAAGAATAAATTTGCTGGTTATATTATTTTTGGCTGATAATTTCTCTCTTTCATAGTTTGAATATTTGATTCCACTCCCTCCTAGCTTGTAGAGTTTCTGCAACAAAATCAAATGATAATCTAATGTGTTTTCCTTTATAGCTTACTGTGTTATTTTCCTTGGCTGCCTTGAAAATTATTTCTTTGTTATTAGATTTTTAGTTTTAATATAATGTGCCTTAGGGAAGACCTTTTTGGATTGAGATAATTTGATGTCCTGTTTGCTTTTTGAATTTGAGAGTGGAGTTTTTTCCATAGGTTGGTGAAGTTCCCATTGACTGTTTTAATAGACTTTCTATTCCCTTCTCCCTTTCTTCTCCTCTGGTATTCCATTATTTTTATATTTCCCTTTCTGATGGAGTCAGATAGTTCTTACAGAGTCTCTCTCTCTCTCTCTCTCTCTCTCTCTCTCTCTCTCTCTCTCTCTCTCTCTCTCTCTCTCTCTCTCTCTTTTACTCTCAAGTCTTTCTCTCCTTCTATATGCATCATTTCCAGATTTATGTCTTTGATATTACTAATTATTTCCTTTATCTGGCCAGCTCCATTTCCTAAGCTTGCTATTTCATTATCTCTTTTATCGAGTTCTCCAGCTCCAGAATTTCTATTTGTTTTTTTTTTAAAGTTTCGATCTCTTTGGTAAAACATTTCTGTTATTCATTGATTTTATTTCTGAGTTTATTAAACTGCTTATCTGATTTTTTTTTTGCATCTCGTTGAGTTTCTTCAGAACTGAAATCTTGAATTTTCTGTCATTTACATCACCTATTTCTATGTCTTTAAGTTTATTTTCTGGAGACATTTTATTTTTTTTTCTGTTCTTCCTTGCTACCTTGGTTGTTCATGATATTTGATGGACTGTTTCTCCTAGGCATTCATGGAAATGAAGTCAGTTTTTTATTTTATTGTTGAGAGTGATGCCCGTTTAACAGTTTGATAAGAAGAGGGTTTTTTTGTTTTGTTTTGTTTTGCTTTGCTTTGCTTTCCAGTAAGTGACACATAAGCCTCCTGCACTTCCCAGGCCTCCCAAATCTCTGCTGGGCAAAAATTTCCTTTTTTAACTTAGGAGGTGGGTGTCTCCTCTTCAACCAGGTTGCCTTGGTCCCACAGCCCACCCTCATGGGCAAATGTGGTGGACAATGGGTTCCAAGCCCTTGAAGGCCAGGTACTGTCCCAGAAGCCAGATGTAGTGTTGTGCTGCCTAAGATATCCTAGGTGCCTATTCTGAGAACAGCCTTGTTGTCTGGGGGTGCAGTGGGGTGAGAGAGGCTGCCATTGATTTTGCAGCTTTGTTTGCCTCCCAATAATGGCAACTGCCAGATCTAGCTGCCTTACCTCTGTATCTCCACCCCTGTCATTGGAATTAGCTGTAGTGTGTGTCTACTACTTAAAAGCTGTCTCCCGTTCTCTGGGCTATAGATACTTTACTTTGAAATCTAACAGTCACTGATACAGTTTTTTTCCTGGAGCCCATCATTAGCTCTACGGGGTTGCAAGGAGGTGGCCAAGCACAGTGGCTTTGTTTTTCTGCCTCTCAGTGGTGGCTGCTAGAACACAGCTGTTGCATTTTGAATTCTGGTCTTTGCCCCCAACAGATTGCTGGATTCAGCCATAGCATATGCTGATCACTCAGGCAGGAATGTTCAAGCTAAAGAGAGTGCATGCAGAAACTTAATACCTTCCCTTTTCTCTAGTCCCTCAGTGAGCTATGAGCTGCTCTTGTGGCACTTGTCTCTGCTCTTCTTTCTTCCCTTCTCATGTTAGCCCCAAATCACCCACCTTCAGATGTTTCAATGAGCAGACCTCTCAGAAGTGTTTGGCTGGAAATCCTTGTATTATAGCTGTTCAACTTGCTGTAATTTCAAGGAGAGAAATCAAGGGGACCCCTCACACTACCATGCTTCTGATGTCACTTTTACTTATTTTTCAGCAGTTTTTTTTTTTCAGTTTTCTTGTGAGAATATCAAATTGCTGGCAAATAAAATGTCAAATTGAGGTGTAGCAAATCACCATGAGAAAAAAGATTAGGATGTTTATAGGGATCACTCATTTAACAAATATTTATTGATGGTCATTGTATGCCAAACACTTCAATAAGCACCAGAACTAAAATAACCAGGAAATATGTCAGTCTCTGTCCTCAAGAAACTAAACTTCAAACGAAGAAGTAAGATAGTAGCCAAGAAATCATTAACGCATGTAAAGTATTATAGAGAAGCACAGTTGATTAAGACTGCGTATGAGACAAGTGAAGGAAGGCTGTCTTGTAGCAGGAACACTGCAACTGAGGTCTGATGATAGAGTAGAAAGAAGAAGGGGTGTGTGTGACAAAGGGGGAACAGGGCAAGAGAAAAGGACTGCAAAAATTCTCTGTACACTGAGTGAGGGGAGCTTGTGGTCAGGATGGAGTTTTGGATAATGGATCCCACATCATTCAATGTAAGCTCCAATAACACAAAGATCTTGCTTCATAAATATTCATCAAGTAAGTGAAAGAGCATGTAACACTCCACACACTTGATTAATGAAGGTGTTTTTCTTTTATTCTAATAACAATTGGAAGTGATTAAGGAGTTCTGGAAAGGTAAGTGATATGATCAAATTTTCTTTTCTCAAATATTACACCATTGCTGTGTGGAGAACAAACTGGAAAGGAACTCAAAGTTTGAGTTCTCCAGAGGCACCACACAAGTGCAGACAAGGACTAAGGTAGTGGTACTACTGTTGAGGTATAGTGGAAGTAAGTGGACAAAAAGTAAGAGGACAAAGTTGAGGACAAAAGCAAAGACACTTAGAAAGTAAAATTGGCAGAATTTAAGAATGAATATGCACTATTTATTGACCAGAACACCAAGTAACCAATGGAGAAAAGACTTTTCCAAGTCCAGTATAACCAATACCTTATTAGCATAATAAAGGGGGAAGCCAAGATTAGTTTATAGAGAGAAAAGAGAGAGAGAGAAAAGAAAGAAAGAAAGAAAGAAAGAAGAAAGAAAGAAAGAAAGAAAGAAGAAAGAAAGAAAGAAGAAAGAAAGAAAGAGAAAAGAGGAGAAGAAGAAGAGGATGGAAAGGAGAGGAGAGAAAAAATAAAAAAGAAATCAAAATAGTATAAAATAATAATGCAGAAAAGAATAGTGGATAGCCTTACAAGACTTACTGAGGCAGAACTCCTTCTATACTGTATTGAATAAATACCTTCAATCTAGATAGCTAATTACCCATCAGAATCTATGATACTGTGTTGTCAAGTAATTTCTACATTCTACCACATGGCACATAACCAGAAGATGTAAATTATTACACTTCAGTGATTATTTAAATACAATAAAATATTGTCTCCTGATTGACTTGCAGACTCAGCCTACTTCAATAGATGCTTCCCCATAAATGAAAGCACATTTACTTTAGAATGAGTGGCAAGGTTAGCACTCTAAACTGTGGAAAAACAAGAATTCTCTACTTAAAACATTAGATAGTACAAATATGATTCATTAATAGGCAAAACAGAACTACTAAGCAAAACAGTACAAAGCCCTAATATTTTCTAAATCTATTCCCAGTACAAGCAAACATATAAATTCGGACACTAACCAAATAACTTGCACCCACAGGCTGACAATATACCTTCCTGTGTTACAAATAAATAGCAGACCTAGTAAACAGACTGCCAAATCTCTGCTTCAGAACAAACAGGGTTCAGTTGTACTATGTAAACTAAGAGTGCCCAAGGAATAAGCTAGACATTAACTATGAGTGCAAATCGTAAAAAGCCTTGGGAAACAGAAGTCCAAAGTTATTATTTTGTTGGGGTTGGATATCTTTGGGGATTAGAGATAAAATACTTATACTTCTAGGTTTTCTAGCTTAAATGAACTGAAAGTATGAGTAACTTTTTTAAAAATCAGAAAACAGATTGTGTGGTTCTAACACTTAGATAAAGTTATTTTCCTGAAAAAGCATGGGTATTACCTGTGTCATGCAAATGTTGGAGTGTTTATTAATAAATGAATAGTTACCTTGAGAAGTAGAATGACTTAAAAAGCTGATTTTCAATTGAGAATTTTTAGAAAAATTGATACTCTACATACTACAACCCAATTTGTGTTTGTTAAAACATGGAACTCTCATGTATGGAAATGACTCTTGTCTTGATATGAATGGGGTGAGTAGGTCATGTCTGGATCTTTTTACTAACAAGTGTTTGGGATACCAACCATCACATATCCTAGTCCTCAAATTCACCATAATTAATTATCTTCTGTAAGATATATAATAGTATTTCTAATCCCAATACTAATTTATATCTTTAAGTCAACCAAATAGTAAAATATTTTCCACTGTGATCATATAATAAAAAGAAAAAGAGTCAAAGACTTGGAATTTTCTACTGCTCTGGTCAACTCAGACAACTGACATCCTTTGTTTGTTCTTGATTGGTTGTTTTGCCTCTGTATCTTTAATATAACCTTTCCTATCTTTTACAAAGATTGTAATTCTCAAGGACTGAAACCTTATTTTCTGTCTTCTCAATGTTTTTTTTTTTCCTCTAACACACAATGAATAGTCCATAGAGTTAATTTAGGAATATATAAATTGTAACCTCATGGCAATTTTTGAAATAATTGCTTTATTTTTTTTCTTCAAAACATTAATGAATAAAAAGAACTCCCCTTTATTTAGAGATAAAAAAGAAAACTATGTAAAACCAACATAACATTATTAGGAAGAATGCCCAGTTTAAATGAGTAAGAAACATAAATTATGGAATACTTTCAAAAATTTATAGAATTAGTTTTCTTTTTATCTTCAAAAACATATTTTCAATTATTATTGACATTCAATATTATTTTATATTAGTTTCAGGTGTACAGTATAGTAGTTAGACATTTACATAATTTACAAGTGATTCCCCCAATAAGTCTAGTACCCACCTGATACTATACATAGTTAATTACAAAATTATTGACTATATTCTCTATGCAACAAGAGTTTTCTTAATGGATACTAGATACCCAGTACTGTGATAGACATGCTGCACAACAATGCAGTGCAAAACACAATTCTATTTATGCTTAACATAAAATATCAATTGGAAGACAGAATGTTCAGATGTGAAATGATTTTATAAGGCAAAGCAAAAATAAATTAAAAATTCAAAATGTGTAATTAAAATAATAATGTCAATGGAATTTTGGGATAAAGAAAAGTCAATGTTTCCTTCTAGCAGTTTTATAATTATGGGTGTTACATTCAAATATTTACTCTATTTTGAGTTGATTTTTGTGTAAGGTGTGAAACAGGGGATCATTTTTATTCTTTTCCATGTGGCCATCCAGTTTTCTTAATACATTTTATTAAAAAAAAAAAAAAAGCTAACCTCTTTCCGTTATACGTTTTCAGCTCTTTTGTTGAAAATTAATTTACCATATATGTATGGGCTTATTTCTGGGTTATTTATCCTGTTTTACTGATATGTGTCTGTTTTTATGCATATACCACACAGTTTAGATTACTATAGTTTTGTAATATAGTTTGAAATCAGAAAGTGTGATGCATCCAGCTTTGTTCTTCTTTCTCAAGATTGCTTTGGCTATTCAGAGTTTTTTATGTTCCATATAAATTTTAGGATTGCTTTTTTGATTTCTGTGAAAAATGACATTGGATTTTATTAGGGGTGCATTATATCTATAGACGGCTTAGGGTAATATGGGTATTTTAACAATATTAATTCCTCTTGGATAGAACAGATTGCTAGCATCAATTCTGTTACAGGGTTATATGTATCATCAACTTCATCAGGTATTGAAAAATTGCTCTACAGTGAGCTTGTATCAGACTTAATCTCCTAGAAGCAATGTCCATTAGTATCATTAAAAAAAAGAATTCTAAAGTAAACAAAAGTTCCTCAAACTTCCACTGGGTCATACTTATTACAACAAGCTTAGCCATCTCTCTGCTGTATCCCTTTAATGATTTTTTTTCATACTTTCACCCACTTTTTTCTACCCTTCCACATTTCTCTTCATTCAACATGTGGACTGGAATACTTCTTTCCACACAGTAGACTGACTAGATTTGATTTGTTGTTGTTGTTGTTGTTTGCCTGTTGACCTTAAGCAATTACTTAACCAGGCCAGGTTTCAATTTTCTCACTTGTAAAATGACAATAATAACAATACCTATCTCTTTTATTAAGAATAAAGAGTAAATGTGATAGTAAATGATAACTGTAAAACTGCCTGACACATAGTATGTATTTAATAAGTTCTTACTTTACAGAGAAAAGTGAAGTCATTGGATAAAAACTTCCTCAATTTCTGCCTATAAATTATCTCAATTATTTTTGTTCTTTTTTTCTTGCATAATTAAAGGTGTTGCTCTTCTGACCAACTTTAACCCTACACCTACATCTGGAACCCAACTTTTCTGCCTCTTTTGGGTCTATGCTCCATCAGGTATATTTTTCCTTTTCTGTCTCTCTGAACTAATGTTTCTCCCAGCCATACAAAATATAAATATTTAGTCTGCACTTCCTGTTCCTAATTTCTCACTCTGTTTAACTCTGGCTTCTATTGTAATAATTCTCTCTTCAGTTATGTCTAATCTGTTATTTTATGTGGCTACAATTATTTTTTTCAATTTATATAATTTTTATTTCTATATGTTATTTTTTATTATTTTTCAAATATATTTAACTACATAGTATATTCTTTTCTCATATTCTTATTCTTTTGTTTATGTCTTTAATCATCTTAAACATGTTTGTTTTATAGTTTCCAATAGCTTTATTGTTTGAAGTTCCTCGAGGTACAATTCTGCGTTTTACTGTATTTGTTGAATCTCATTCATGATATATTATCTATTTATATTTTCATAACTTTCTAATTATATGTTCATCTTCAGTGGCATTTTAGCTGTGGGATACTTATTTGGCCAAACTTGCTAAAGCAAACCTTACTTTTCTCGTCAAGGATTATCACTGGCCTGGGATTATGACTGTGTTACTCCTCAGCTTTGGGCTTCCAAGACAGTGAGCAGAGTATAACTGGAACCCAAAGCCATAGAAGACAAAGGCAATAGCTACAAACACCCAAAACAGGCTTTTCCCCACCACTTATTATATGGAATATTTAGCTTTTTTTTTTTCTTTTCACCTGTGTCCCTGGAAGAAATTTTTCCAGTGCACACTTCTACAGATGTGTTAACTTTTCAGTAGTCTTGATTTTATATGAGGATGTTAATTCCACCCAAGTGGGCCCAAGACCTTATTTTTTTTTCCTTTATGTCTCCTAGGTCCAATGACTAGCAAATCTTGTCAGAATGGTTGCTCTTGTTTTGGTTTTCATTTTTTAGTTTACATTTTCCCTGCTTTCAATCTCATGCCCTATGAGGATTTTGTTTATTTTTGGGGAACTCACCAATGCATTAAAATGATTTTTTAATAATATATTTTATGCAGAGTTTCTAAGTATTTTAGCAGGAGGTATTTTGAGTTATCTGGTCCCCTGGTACTCAAAGTGTGGTCCTCGGATTAGAAAGTCCCCTTATAGGCTTATTAAAAATTCAAAATCTCAAGCCTCACCCCAGACCTGCTGAATCAGAATCTGCATCTTAACAAGATCCCTAGATGATTTAAAGCTCAACAAGCACATTATCAAAAAATGGTTAAATGATCATAATTGTATCTTTCACAAGACACGGCGATGTCTGCATATCCAATAAAGAGTCTGGGTCTGTGACATGTTCCGTCTGTAGCTACTTTTTCTCTCCTGAAGCTGTGTTTTGCTCTTCCTCTCTCTGTGCTTCTGAGATTTTATACAAGCGCCAATTCTTCTGGGGAGCCCTTCCCATGGAGTTAGGTATCCTCTTATATGTTCTCCAACAATGTCCTGTATAAGCTTCTTTTATTATACATCACAGATGTGACAATTCCCTCCACAGTCACTTTTAAACCCTTGTAAGACAGGGATTGCCTTTCCTCTAGCACAGAGCCAAACATATTGCAGGCTTTTGTTAAATATTCATGAAATGATTAAATGAATGACTGAAGGGGTGATCTATTTAATCAGAAAATATGGGGTTGGATCATGGAACACTAAGTATAGAATAGTCTTAAATTAGCTAATCCTTTATGACTGGTAGAATAATTACTTTGTCAATACATTCATGTCTCAAAGCTATATCCAGGAAAGTTAACTCTGAACTTAGTACATACTTTAAAAATATTTATTAAAAGTCTATTTTAGAACTTTTTTTGATATGCATCTGAAAACGTGTGAAATGAAGGTGTGTGTGTGTGTGTGTGTGATAGAATAATACTGCTTCTGTGTTACTCTAGTTTAATACAGTTGGATAGAGACATGGAATCTGCAGGGAAGTGAAAGGAGAGCCAGAAGATCCTGGATCCCAAATATTTCACCTCTTCTGAATATCTCTCCAAGAAGGCCTTCTGTTAACAAGTTCTTCTTCCAGCTATATTTTTCCAAGACCATGTTCTGTGAAATCAATGGTTAGAATTCCTTTTTTCTTATTTTCTTTCTTTTAACCAAAGCATATTCCAAATCCTCCTAGAAAAGCTTTCTAGTATATTCTCTAATTTGTGTTATTGCTTTGCATCAGGGTACTGATTTTAATTTTAACTTTTACAAAAAGTGAAGTTAAATGTTGTTAACTGTGAACTTTTGTCATCTGTGGAACACTCAGTTTTAATGACTGTTTTTGCAATGAGGTAATATTTCTGTTTCCCTCCTCTAGGGAAACAAATTCTATAAGATTTTGAGAATCCAGTTATCTTACAGTAGATTTGCCTCCTCTTATTATTCATATCCTGTCACCATATTTTCACTCTACTGCTCAGCATTCTGTGTGCCAAAGTAAATAAATAAAATTTCAGAATATCCAGCAACTGTGGCATAATAACTATATAGTCATCAAATTATAGAAATGCCATTTACCAGACATAGCAGCTCACTTTTTCTTTCTTTAATTTCCTTAAGGTCTTTTGCAGTTCAGTCTGTAAAAGCAAAGGCTCTTTACCCAAAAGACATTTAGTAATTTTAAACTCCCCGTTCATATGGTCTCCAGTGGGAAATGGAATATCGGTGGGGAGGTCAGAAGGGGCTCTTACTCCAGCTGTTAGAAGCAATCTTGGCTTGGAGAAGAATGTCTAATCTAACCACAGCTCACTGGAAATGTTGGAGCTGTCAGTATCAGTGGAGCAATTCCACAGAAAGCCAAACTCCCAACTGCCCAAGCTTTTCATGAACAATTCTCATCCTTGTTTCTCTGTTTAGCAGGGGCTGGAATTTATATAACAGAAGGTAGTGTCAGCAACAGCCTTGCCTGCCTCTTCCAATTACCTCTCCCCCATCCCCAGAGAGCTCTGTGTGCCCCTGTGCATTCAGCTTCGACTTGTGCTTCATGCCTCAAATCTGGAAACACATCTGAAAACCTGGGTACATGGCCTTTTAACTTGGATTTAAGTGGTTTAATTTTCACTTTTCTTCCTTTCATTATGTGCAGGATATTTTTTCTGAAAGGTAGATTAGACATTCAACCACTCTGACTATATTCAACTAAAATCTCAAGAGGATTCCATACACGCACACACACGCACACACACACACGCGTGTGCATAGGCACAAGCACACACACACACACAAGCTTTGGGGAGACTACCAGAGGATTGGTATCATTGCTTGTTTTTTTTTTTTTTTTTTTTTTTTTCCTTGAAGCATAAACCAATATCTGGGCTCTTCCATCCTGGCCCTCTCCAGCTAGTGAGGGAGCTCCTGCCAGGGACTGAGGAGTTACATGTTATATCTATGGATGCTCATCCACGCTTTTTTTCTTTTCTTTTCTTTTTTCTTTTATCATGCAATTAGAGAATATCTGGAGATGTGAGGTCTTGAATTTCTGCATTCTGCTTCTTCTATCAGTTGCTTACACTCAGCATTTTAACTGAGAGTCTCTGGGATAAAGCCGAGAATCCAGAGGAAGAGCTGTCTTGATTGAGATCCAGAAAGCCTAAGTGTCTTCCAATGTAGATACACCTCCTCAGCTGAGTATCACCACATCCTGTAACAGATGTAAAACTCATCTCTTACCTCAAGGGTCCAACAAAGGAGCAACAATCACAGAAACTGGGATGCATTTTCACACAGCCCAGCTTGAATAGACTGAAGGCTAAAGGGAGAATGTGTTTCCTTTTGGTATTCTCTCCTAACATCTTAGAAAGTGGAGAGATCACTCATCTGCCTGGTTAGAAGAAGAAAAAAAGGAAGGGAAGGGAAGAGAAGGACATTACTTTATCAAGCAGAATCTGCTGCTGCCAAATTACTACTCATTTTAAAGTCTTAGGGAAAATCAGGAAGATGAGTAAAGCATGTATTGAACACCAGTTGTTTATTCATTGGGCATTGATTAGGCCCTTGCTATGAACTAGACAGCATGCTTCATGGTATGTTTCTAGTGTGGTTATTTTGTAAAATCTTCAAATAGCACTATGTTCTTGTCTTGGGGCAAGGCTGAGTATTGCCTCCATTTTTACAGATGAGGAAACTGAGGCTCTTCTACCACAGAGCCACTGCATTGCAGAGCAAGAATCTGAAGCCCAGTGTGTTTTGAGCTCAAAGATTTTTTTGTGCAGTTTCTAGCTCTCCATGGTGCTCTTGTGGTACCAATACAACATGATGTAGGATAACTAAGGTTGCTATTTCACTGAATTGTAATGCTAGTTAAATACTAAAACTATAATAGTGACAAAATCCAAAGAAAAGCTTGCTTTTAGGATCATAGGCAATTATATGTTTAATAATTATCTTTTTGGCATTGAATATAAAAATAAAAGAAAGTAAAAAAAGGTACTAATAACGTTCTTTGTGAATCTGCTCTGTACAGAGAGAGTGTTGCATTAAGCAATCTTGGTATTACCATAATAAGCCAAGAAGGACCAAGGACACACAGCCCCATACATAATAACAAAATCATATCATCACAAATGACAAATCAATAGCTTGACTTTTTTTGTATATATAAAATATAAATACTTCTAAGTCTATGTGTAGTTAATTATAAAATCTTAATATGTAATTTAAAATTTTTAGCTAAAGAAGACATAAAATATTTAATTAACCAAATATTTAATAAAAATCTACTTTATATTAGGAACTGTGATTGGCTCTGGAAATACAGAGATTAAAGATATTCTTTTTATCTTGAGGGGAATTATAACTTACAAAAGGCTTTAGAATAAATTTACTTTAAATGGTCTTTAATAAATGTGCTCAGTAGGGTCCTGGTTTGTCACAAGTACTTTGACTCTTGGCAAATCGTTGAAGAATGGTAGAAAGCCTGTCAAGCTAGGGTTCTAGACCCCACCCTCAGTTCTCGCTAGCATTCAATAAATGGCGACTATTCTAGTCTCTAAAAGTAAGTTTTTGGGTTTTTTTAAATATCTGTGCCACAGTTTTTTTGTTTGTTTATAAATTGAGCTGTTCGATTGATAGAACTTGTCTCTTGGGCTCTGGTATCTATAATTTTTTGAATCCATACTTTGGAAAGTAAGGTTCACCCATAGGAGATATTGGAGACTGTGTCACAGTCAATCACTAATATAAGGGGGAAAAAAGGTAAGTTAAGATTAATTCTTCTACCACAGCTACCATTTCTACTAAGTTATATAATTAATTTCCTCCTCTCTGCCCACTATATCATGATGTAGCTGTTAACCAGATTTTAATTTGATGGGTTTAAAATTCCATCTCATTTCTTGCCCACTCTAAGCTCAAACAGCTAATAAGCAAAAAAATTACAAGACAGGAAAGAGGATTAAAAAAATATTAAGATGATAACAAAGAATGTTACAGCTGATAACTGACTGCCACTTGTTGACCACAGGGAGCTTATTGAAGAAATACTTGAGGTTTAATTATTTTTTGAGAAACTCCTCCATCAGGAAAGGGGGAAAAAAGTAAAATAAGATAATTTATTAAAATAGTTTCAGGCATTCAAATCAGAAGAAAGATGAAACATTAAAAATATAATCTAGGTTCTTTCTAGAAAGACAACAGAAATCAAAGGATTGAAAACTCTAAGTCATAAGCGTTACCTGGCATGAGCACAATCTGCTTTCTTTGGTGACAGACCTAGCTATAGCTTCCAATGTAGCCCTTGTGGATGGCAATGCTCCTAGGTGAGTATGTGATCCCAAGGAGAGCTTCTCTGCAGTTGGTGCAGCTTTAAGCAACTGCCCGTGGCACATCTACATAATGGCACCTGTTGGTAGCAGTTACCGGCTCTACAAGCACCTGTCCTTTGGTCATTTCCCACTCTGTCATTTGGTCACCCACATTCTGAAATGTGATTCTGCACAATGCAGTTCTCTATGCATCTGCACCACCTCCATAATAAGGATGGCTCCTTCAAGGACACTAGAATTTTAGAATACTAACCCTGGAAAGAAGCTAGAGAACTTGTTTTTTAAAACCCATCTCCACTCCTGCTGAACCCCAATGCACACACATACTTTTTTCATAAGGAAACCAAGGTTCAGAGACACAAAGTGCCTTGACTCAGAGCTCACTGATGAACAAGTGTACTGATCCCCCAGTGTTCGTTTTACCATATGCAACATTTGGTGCTACATAATATCACATTTTTTGCTCCCTTTCACTCTTATGTTATTAAAAAGAAAAAACACCCTCACACTTGCTTCAGGAAGTTGTCAAGGAAACATGATATCATTTGATTACTTCATAAGGGACATGTCTAAGCTCGGGCACTAAAGGACCATGACAAAAGAGTAATAGAAAGACCATAGGATAGAAAGACCAATAGAAAGTACTTGGCAACATCAAGTTCTGTCATTACCACTTACTAATTTTATAACTTTACACAAGTCAGGTAAACATCTTCATGTTCTAAGGCTAAACTTGGTATATGAAAATCATTTACTAACAGTGAACATGTTGGGAATAAGGGATTAAGCAAAAGCCCATTTTTCTTCTTATGTACAACCTCCTCTCCAGAAGGAACAAAAACCAGTTGTGGAAAAAGTTCAAGGTACAGTCTTGAGCGTTCTGCCATCCTCAAGCTAATTATGCAAACTAAACTCCTAAAGGATCCAATACTTTTAAAAAATCTGAAATTATAGCAGATTTTTCAAATGCACTCTAACCATCATTTGGATTTGTATAGTTTACAAAATGCTTTTTTCTTTAATGAATTGCAGTCACAGCATTATAAACAGTGAATCTAGGCTTGAACCCAGGACTTCCAACCCTTATTCTAGTGTCTTTATCAATTGAACAGTATCCAAAACTTGTGTGATAAATCTGAAATAGATTATGAAATAGAAAGGGTACTCACGTGAATTTAGGACTAAGGTGATTTTGAGTAGATGAAACCAAAGAGGATGTTAATGGCCGAAGAGTTCTTATACAACAAGGTAGCCAACACCACGTTTTATACACAGATAAATGGAAGACTGAAAGGAAAAGTGACTTTCTTAAATTCACGAAGCAATATGATGTTGCATCCTTGGCTGGAATTCAGGTATCCAGATGCCCATGCTACATCTATCCATGGCACATGCACACCCTCCTGCTAGCACACAAATCCATGATTTAATCAGACACCTAATTTTTCTCTAGCCAAAGAGGGCCATATTGCAGCTCACCTTGGGGCTTCCATTCCCCTTACCAATAATAGGTAGGTGCATTGGCATGAGATGTAATTCAGGCCAAGAAAAAGGAAGAGAGGTATTATGAGGGGCTCCTGGGTAAAGTTTCCTCACAAGGACATAAAATAGAGACACACAAGGTAGAGGCAGAACTTCTGACTCTGGATGTTGTTGGGTGTGGTTGTGATGCCTTGAACTACTACAGCCAGCCTCAGGAAGAACTCAGAAACTGAGTTAATTAACCCTGTGATATTAAAATATAGAGCTTTGTCTAAGAAACAGCATTTTTATTATTTTTGAACCACTTTGGTAGTGCCAGGTTTTGTACTTACATAATGCATATAAAGATAAAACAGCAGGATGGATGGATGGATGCATGATTGAATAAGTGGATTAATATAAGCATGTAACTATAACCATCTAGTATTTGATACTCATGACAATCCAGAGCAGACATTGTTATTGTGTTTATTATATATATATTATAGTTAACATACAATATTATATTAGTTTCAGGCATACAACACAGTGATTAGACATTTATATAACTTATGAAGTGATCACCCTGATAAACCCAGTACTTATCTGACATCATACATAGTTATTACAATACTACTGACTATATTCCCCATACTATACTCTATATCCCCATGACTATTTTGTAGCTACCAATTTGTACCTCTTAATCTCCGCCCACCTTCACCCATTCTATCATGCCCAATCTGACAACCATCAAAATTCTCTCTGTATTTATGATTGTTACTGTTGTTTGTTTATCCTGTTCTCTAGATTCCACATATGCCATCTGTTTTTCTCTGACTTGCTCCACACAGTGCAATACCTTCTAGATCCATTCGTGTTGTTGCAATTGGCAAATTTTCATTTTTGTTGTTGTTGTTGGCTGAGTGTCATTCCATTGTATATATATACCATGCCTTCTTTATCCATTCATTCATTGGTGGACATCCAGGTTGCCTCCATATCTTGGCTATTGTAAATAATGCTGCAATAAATATAGGGATACACATGTCCCTTTGAAATAGTTTTTGGGATTCTTCAAATAAATACACAAAAGTGTTATAGCCTTTGTTTTCAAGTCTATTTTTGTTTGCTATAAGTATTGCTACACCAGCTTTTTTTGTTTATTTCCATTTTCACGAAACATCTTTTTTCACCTCTTTACTTTCAGTCTGTATGTGTCTTTCCTTCAATCTGAAATGATTCTCTTGAAGGCAGCACATGTAAGGGTCTTGTTTTCTTATCCATATTTTTGATTGAAGCACTTAATCCATTTACATTTAAAGTAGTTATTGCTAGATATGTAGTTATTTTGATTTTATTATTCATATTTATTATTATTATTATTATTATTATTATTATTATTATTTCTTCTTCTTAAAGAAGTCCTTCTAACATTTCCTGCAATACTGGCTTGGTGATGATGAATTCCCTTAACTTTTTCTTGTCTGGAAAGCTTAAAATCTGTCTTTTGATTCTAAACAATAGATTTGCTTGGTAGAATATTATGTTCCTATTACAGAAAAGAAAATATAGGGTCAGGGAATGTCATAATGGATTTAAACTCATTTTACCTGACACAAAGCCCATATATTCCATTGCTTTCTAATACAATTTAGAGATATAGGAAATACCTGAACAGTAACAGATTGTTTCCATTTCAGTCTAACAGTAGAAGTAATTACTTAAGAATAGAAGCAGAGAATAGCTTTGTGAATGTTCTTAAAAAAAAAAAATAGAGCTGATTTCTATGTTTATTGAGCAGTTACCCAACAGTTCAACAAGAGGAATTGTTAGGAGCACTGTCTATCATCTAATTAAGAACACTTTTGAGTTAGACATGCAATTAAAAATTAAGCCAGAACAATAGGCATATATCCAGAATTCAAAGAATGTGCCCAGATTTTCCTTTCTATTATAAATATCATCATAAAGAAAAGAAAAAAATAATATATAAAATAGTGAGAATTATTTTATTATTTTCCTGTATAACTGAGTCACTCTATTTCTGTACCCTTCCATATTATATTTAATAACTAGTAATATTATGAAATTAAAAGAAAAAATACAATTCTAGAGTTTGGGGGTGACTTGGGGATTTGAAACAAATAGTTTCAGATAGACCTCAAGCTAGAGAAGCAATAATGATGGTACTTATCATTTTAACTGACAGGCAGAGAAGAACAATGTAGGAGAGGGGAAACTGTGCCATGAAAAATTGAAATAAAGAAGAAAACAAAATAAAGAGAAAATACAAAAGAGCTGGTCCTGAAAGAGAGCTGGTATCCAGGAGCGTATTTTACTTGCCCTATTTCACCACAACCCTGGGATACTTTTAATTACTTGGCTCTTTTACAAATAGCTCCTGACTATTTTGTCAGAGGGTCAAGGATAACAGCAGGACTTGCCCTTTCTTTCTTCTTAAAGGGACACCACCCCCATATACTTTCAGGGACACCCAACCTGGAACGACTCAGCAAGAATTACATGCATTTTTCCTGAGTGATCTTTTCCCCGAAAAAAAGCCTCTCCCAGAGATTGTGCTCGTTTAGCCTGTGAGAAGTCGGCATCATCAAACACTGTCTAATAACTCAGAAGATTTTGTATGAGGTATAGCAAATATATAGTTAACCTCATATTTAATACTCACATAGAAATATCTAGATGGAATTGCAGGACATAAAAAAGAAAACCAATGAATAAAATGCTTATGATTTAATAAGAACTGATTTTTTTATTTAAAACAATAAAGGAAATGAGAAAAAGAAACATAATTTTTTCTTTTGCCTTTTTCCTTCTCAGTTAAGGAAATGTGCCCTCTTTCTTGAATGACATTAATTACACTTTACTCACTCACCCATTAAACCATTCATTTAATAAGCTCCAATAAAATTTCATCTGGGAATTTTTATACATTAGAGCTAATTAAAAGGATGCTTGGGTAGAAAAATCAAACCTGTTTCTACATAAGAAAAAGAAAATCCTATCCACGGTAGGGTTAAAAAGAATCATCATTTTCTTATATGTTACTTCTTTAAATTTTATATTTGCTTGTCTCCTTAGCTGTAAATCTTTAAGATTGCATAATCCCAATTAAGAAAAATAAAAAGCAAATTGAGAACCAGTATTCATACAAGAATTCTGTTGGCTAAGGCCCCAGATATTTTTTGTATCTCCAGTGAATTGCTTGTAAAATTTCCAGGAAGTTTGGGAAAATATTGCATTGACATCACATAGTAAACCTTGGAAAAACTTTACCAGTGGAAAAAAAGATTTGAGGCCAAACTGATCGTCTGGGTACTGACCCTGTGATATACGTATATCCTCATAATGCTGCTGAATTTTTAAACATCATAATCTCCTCCTTTCTTTCTATATTTCTAGTCTATTAAGGAATAATTCAATAAATTAACCATATTTTGTTTCATTATTCTTCCAGGTTTTCTACCTTGTTTATCACTGGTAAATAATTTTGTGTAGTGATATAAAAAAACAAAAAAATTAAATTTTAGGCTTGTTTTACCTTAAATTAAAAAAAAATTCATCAGCCAACACAATTGATAAGTTTATACATAAAGATAATATGAATTAGCTTTATATTTAAAATTACTATGATTTGGGGAATTTACTTATTTTCATTTAAAAACTATGTCATTTTGAATCACCCATTAAACCAGATAGGTTTTTTTCTCCTATAATTCATATTTTTATTTTAATGAGCACAGATTAATGTTATATTTAACCAGAAACCTTTTAGAATTTTATATGATCCTATAGATTAATTCAAATCGATAAATTATTAGAATAGTTGATTGAACTACAGAAATATATATTAGTGAAATAGAGAAGAAAAAATTCTCCTTTAAAATACTACTTTTAAATGTGAGTCTCACAAAGAAATTCTTTATTAGTAAGGATACATTTTTTGATGAAAAACATGAACTAAAAACTGTTGTGAGCATTCACAACACTGCTGAGGCCACTCTAGACCAGCCAGCCCCCAAATGACTCAGCAGCTGATCACAGACTCAGTGAGGGACCCCAGTGTGAGACCAGAAAAATCATCCAATTGATTCTATCTTGAGTTGCAATCCCACAGAGAATCATTAGCTAAACAAATGGTTGTTTTAATACACCAGGTTTTGGGTAGAACACAATAGAAAACTGATACAAAAATCTACTTCACCGAAGTATTGTGAGGATTAAGAACAGTTAATACATATAAAATGCTTTGAGCTGTGTGTGTCATATAGGAAATTATCAATAAACATTAACTCTCATAGTTACCTTCATCATCATCATTATTTAGGCATAAACTGCTATAATTTATTGATTGCCACTTTTTCCCTCTCTTCTTCCCTTAGAAAAATTTTATGGTTCAGCTCAAATATCACATCCTTGGAAAACCTCTCTTTGGTTACCTACCAAGTAAGCTTTGTCATCTTCTAAGTACTTTGTTCATTTCTCATACCATACTGTAATATATATGTATTTGTATTAGTGTCTCTCCCCAAACTATAGTGTAATAATCCAGAGTATATCTCATTCACAATCATGACCTCAGCAACAGCACAGGACTCTGTTAATATTTTTAAATAAGTAAAAAAGCCAGGAGCTCAAAAACCATATGTTTTTATTCTATTCATATAGCATATCACTTTAATCAGTTCATTTCTATTTCTTTTCAAATCAAATAGCGTCTTCAGACTAAGGACATGTAAATTCAACTTTCATTCTTGGAATCCTACATTTCTAAATATATAACAACCTATCTAAAAATTTCATCAGAGTCTACGGCCATGCCACCTTGAACAAGCCTAATCCCCTCTGTTCTCGGAAGCTAAGCAGGGTTGGGCCCGGTTGGTACTTCGATGGGAGAACACCTAGGAAGACCAGGTGCTATAGGCCTAAAAAATAAAAAAAAATAAAGGATTGTAAGAGGACAAGGTCTTTGCAATCTGTGGGGTAAACCAAGGGTTACCACGTCTAAAAAAAATAAATAAAAATAAATTTTAAAAAATTTCATCAGCCTATCCATACTTTAAATTTCTTTAAATTACTTAATAAAAGATTTATGCCATAAAACTCACATTATGGAACAATGTGTGAATGTATTTGTATCTTGTTAAATGAAGCTCTTCACTCATGTCCAGCCAAGCATTCATTTATTTACAGTGAGACCTGGTCTTTTCTCTCTGGAGGAGTCATTTGGTAAATATTTAGTGATAAAAGGGTTGCTATAGAAGAAATACAGCCTAGGTATTTAAAGTCCTGGGTGGGAAGAAATATTCTAATTACAAATCACTTGAATTCACTGATCTTCTGACTTGTCAGTTAATCCATAATTGTTGCCTTTACTTCCCACTCTGATTGTCACGTGCAACCAGGTAGCACTGTAGAACATAGAAAACACATTTCAAATAGGAATTAAATAAGGAAAAAAGGTAAAAGCCATACTCTATTGTTAATTTTAATTAGTGACTTTTGAAGGTAAGTTTTGCAACACCTTTTATATGTAATATGTGTTCAGTATTATGTTCAATCACTCGATGCAACCCTAGGAAAGTTATGAAAAGTATATTACTTCTTGGCAAGTAGAATTCTCAGAATAGGATCAATGGATACTTTATGGACTAGAAACAGTAGAGAAAAACTCTCACTTATGATGAATGACTGTTTAAGGCCCATCATTCTACTTTGTCTCTAAGAAAAGTGTATTACTCAAAATATACTTTTCCATAAGTATAGTAGAAAACAAATCTGGGGGCAGGGGTATAGTTTCAGACTTCAGGCTGGCTTCTCTCATGGACCTGGGTAACCATAGCTTCTCTGTGGCTTTATTTCATTACATTTATTTGTCTGGCTGGTCTTACTGATCCTTTAGAACATGTCTAGGTATTACATCTCTGAAAAAACTATTACCCAAATATTCTGGATTTCAATCAGGTACTACAGGTCTCTCCTGTAGTACACTGCTCACCCCATCAATGTACCAGTGGGACTATAATTGATTGTCTCACCCAGTAAAACAAGAGATTTTGATTTTCCTTTGCTATCTGCTTTTACATTTTTGTTTCCCTGGCCCTCATTCAACACCTTGAGCAAAATATTATTCAGTAAATGATGGGAAGATAAGTGAGTGAGAAATATTTAATAATTCAAACTTGTGTTAAGCTTTTTGAGAAATTCAAATTGTTTCATATGCCCCTCAAGAATGTGACAGTCCAGTTGAAGAGATATAACATGCACATGCATATTCATATGCTACTTTCATATTTACAGTTCTTTTCACTGTCTTTTATCTACCTGATGTATTGCCTAGGATCTAATTATTTTGATTCATTTTTGATAAGGATATAATAGTAATACACAGTTAAGGTTTAGGAAATATTTAGATTTAATCAGTTCTAAAACTGTAGTTAAGATCTGCAGATAATGTCTAAATGTACAAATTAATTATTTAACTGGACTCACTTTATTTCTAATGTAGGTTATTGACTGGTAAGATAGTCAATAAAGTCAATATGTTTATAGCAGGCAGTATAGTCTCATGGTAAATATGCAGCTCCAATTTCCTACTCACAATGATAAAAAAGACAAAACAAAAGAAAATGTTTCCAAGAAAATATTCTGTGTATTCTCTTATTTTATTTATTTATTTATGTATTGCTTTTAAAAGACCTTTTCCACCATTTTTAAGTTTACAATTTGGTGGCATTAAGTACCTTCACAATGTTGTGCAATCATCACCACTTTTGTTCTCCAAAATTTTTGTCATTCTAAACTGAAACTCTGTACTCATTAAACAATAAATAACTTTTCATTCCTCCCTCCCTTCAGCTGCAGGCAACCACCATTCTACTTTCTATGAATTTTCCTATTCTAGTACTTTATATAAGTGGAATCATATTTGTCCTTTTGTGTCTGGCTTATTTCACTTAGTATATGTCTTCAAGTTTCTTCCATGCTAGCATGTATCAAAAGTCTAATTCCTTTTAAAATTTCCATTGTATGCATGTACCAAATTTTGTTATCCATTCATTTATGGATGAACATTTCGATTGTTTCCATTTTTTGACTATTGTGAGTAATGCTTCTGTGAACATTGGTGTTTAAGTATATGTTTGAGACCCTGTTTTCAACTGTTTTGAGAATTATCTAGAAGTAGAATTGCTGGATCCTTTGATAGACTTTAATAAGTGTCATAGTGTTTTCCAGAGCAGCTGCACCATTTTACATTCCTACAAGCAATGCACAAATGTTCTAATTGCTCCACATCCTCACCAACACATTTTATTTTCCTTCCTTCCTTCCTTCCTTCCTTCCTTCCTTCCTTCCTCCTTCCTTCCTTCCTTCCTTCCTTCTTCCTTCCTTCCTTCCTTCCTTTCTTTTCTTTCTTTCTTCTTTCTTTCTTTCTTTCTTTCTTTCTTTCTTTTTCTTTCTTTCTTTCTTTCTTCTTTCTTTCTTTCTTTCTTTCTTTCTTTCATGTAATAGCTAAAGTGGTATCTCATGTGGCTTTGAATTGAATGTTCTTTCAGGCTGGTGATGTTAAGTATATTTTCATGTACTTGGTAATCATTTGTTTATCTTCTTTGGAGGAATGTCTATTCAGGTCTTTTGACCATTTTTTTTTTAAGTTGGGTTGTAGGAATTCTTTTTATATTCTAGATAGTTATATCATATCAGCCATGCAATTTGCAAATACTTTCTCCCATTTGATATTATCCTTTCATGCATTAAATTTATAATTTTGATGAAGTCCAACTTAGCTATTCTTTTCTTCATCTCCCTGTTCTTTCAATGTTATATGCAAAAAAATCATTGCCAAATCCAGTGCCATAAAGATTTCTCTCCCTGATATCTTCTAAGAGTTTTATAGTTTTAGTTCTTTTATTTAGATCTTTAATTTATTTTGAGTTAATTTTTGTGTAGAATGTAAGGTAAATGTTATTTTTTTCTTTTGTATGTAGATATCTAATTCTCCACTACCAGTTGTTGACAAGACTCCTTTCCTCGTTGAATGATCAGTCTTGGCACCCTCATTGAGAATCATTTGAGGATATATACAAACATTTATTTCTGAGCTCCCTATTATACCTGTATCACTCTTTAAATTATTTTCTACGTATCTCAAAACTACATATGCTGGTACTATGCACTATGCAAAATATAAAATCAAGTAGAGGAGAATTGGAAACTTTAAAAACTGCAGACCTAGCAGAGTAGTGAGACAAGGATATTTTTTACTTCTTAAGAGCTGAGTACAATACCCAGAATAGAATCAGTATGTATTTTATGGACTGGACACATTACAGAAAGGACTCTCACTTAAGATAAATGACTCTGTAAGACTCTATTAAAAGTTTCCAAGTATCCAACTCTTGGTTGGAAGAATTGAATTTATTGCTCTTCTTATATCACTTTTTAGTTTTCTTTTATGGACAATTCTCTTATCTACCATTTAATTACTCTATTGTTTTGCATTATAAGGCATCTTGTACTGATTAATTATGAGTATCTTCAGTGAAAATAAAATTCACATAGAATGAATTGCACAAGAATTTAAATTATGCTTTTATTTCTCTTCCCACCACCAAAATTTCATCTTACCATATAAATTAAGCAATTATAAATGTGGAATCAAGAAAAGATACATTTTACTTAATCTATAATAGCTTATTTTGCATATAATCCTCAAGGTTATAATTTGAGAAGACTGAATTCCTCAGAGTTCCTTTCCATAGAGAAATTCTGACCCTTAGACTATTCACTGATGTCCTCTCTGACTGATCATTCAGATTGGTAACAGTAGTCTGGTTGATCAAATCCAGCCTTAGTTACATTTCTGAATCCTCTCTCAATTTTCTAAGAATTTTCATTTAAATATCAGCACTTGTCAAATATTAACAATTTCATTCTTCTCCACTAGTTCATAGACATGGACACTCACAGCAATTGTTAACCTTCAATTCTTACCATATGCTTTCCTACATTTCAGAAGAATTTCTCCAACATTTCCCATTTGAAACCATTGTTTGAAGCACACAGGTGGCTTGGCACTTACCATATAGTGGAATTCTAGAATATTCAGCTCACTTCCTTCCCCTGAATGCACTTTTGACCCAGTCTAGGCAGAAAGTACCTCAAGGCAGGGATTGTGTTCATCTTTGGCACAATTTCATCCATTGTGCTCGGCCCTAGATGTCTCTGCCCTTATATAAATATAAAATAATAAAAAAGACAATGACTATTCTTTCCTCTGGAGGGAAGGGGATGTTTTCCACTATTTACTTTCACCTTCCTCTCTTTTTATTTACTCATTTCAGCTGAAACCTTTAATTTCAAAAATAATTGAAAAAGTACAAGTACAAATGAAACTTAACTTTCTATACATTGTTATAGTGCCTTAAAGAAAAATTATAATTGCTATTAAACTCTGGCAAATCATCATTAATGTTGCTTTAGATATTTAGGGAAAAATCATTGGGGAAAAAAGAACAGAAAAGAAAACATTTAGAAAAATGAAACTTGTTCTAACACAGTCCATGAACACTCTATATATTCTCATAAGCCCTGAACATAAGCTGTTACAAGTAGGGTAAAAATAAAATTATGAGGTGTAGTGCTTGTTATGTTAACTACCAAGAAAAGAAAGCAGGTCCAAACTCAGGGAGGAAAATATGAGCAATGTAAAATTTATCCTGCCCCTGGGAGATTTATTTGTTGGAAATTATATTGTGAGGAAAAAGTCTATATAAATTAAGTCAATGGTTATTATGTCACATGTAACTGCATTGTAGAATACAGCCACAATTTTACAGTTATGTAAACTAAGCTGTCAAGCACTTGTTATTTTAAAGCTGGAACCAGTCAGCTCCCCTGACAGCTCTGTGGTCCCAGCTCCCAGCCTGATTCATGGCTGGCACTGAGACACAGGAAGTTCGTGTCTGCTATAATCTAAACATCATGAAAATGGAACATAAGAAGTAGTTCAGAAAGGAAAAATAGGCTAAACACCATAGCTCCGACAAAGAACCGTACAATACACTTAGAGAAAGGAGAAAGGAAAAATTAAGCCTATGGACTACAGCATCAGCTTTACACAATAAGGAATATCAAGTACCGGCTACAGAATTTGCAGGCCCTAGTGCAAAATGAAAATGAAGAGTCCCTTGTTAAAAAAATTATTATGACTTTCAAGACACAAACAGCAGATCATTAAACCAAGGGCCTTCTAAATGTGGAGCCTACTTCCCAGTTCACACAGCAATGAAGCTGGACCTACCTAGGAGTACTTTTTAAGTAACTGAATAGTTAAGAATAACAAAATGTTACTGCTTCATCTAGAGGGAAACAATGTTCCTTGTTTGTATTTTTCTATAACAGCATCATTTATTTTAAATGTAAATCTGTAATGATATACATTCTGCACATTAAAAAGGTTTTTTTTTTTTTTTTCATGTGTAGTTGCATAGCAAATGCTTATGGTCGATATAATTTTTTCCATATTTTTCTGCTCAGACCAGTAATCTGAATTGTACATCAGTTAAAGAGCAGTAAAATCTGGATTTATTGTTTAGCTGGGAATCAAAACAGTGTTTACTGCTCCAGGAACAGCCACTGGGGAAACAGGAATATTTAAAATGCAGTGCTATAAATGTTTAATTGTTTGTTTCTTTGGGGGTAGGACTTTTGACTTTTCCTATCCTAAATAAAGCTATTCTATAATTTATTTCCTATAACAAATGTATATTTAGCTGTCCATACTTTTCATTTAAGAGGAAATTATACTTTACTCTTATTATCAGCTGTACAAACAAAGGAAAGGGACAAAACCTTGTCTTCAATCAAAAGCAAGATTTTATAAAAGTGAAGAGCAAGAGATAACAGAGACAGAGGATGTAAGCAGCAAGTCTGATCCCCAAAGCACCTTTCGTTTTATCAGTGAGTATTTGGCAGGAGACCCTGAGCCTATTCAGGGCCCTCTATTCAGCTCAACTCAGAGCAGGGAGACCAATGCGTCCCTCAGGAAGCTCTCAGGAACAGAACATCTGCCTTAATTTGCCCACAGCAGAGGCTTTGTCAAATAGGGTATTCTGTTTAAACTGAAATAATTAAATCTCTCTGCAGTCATAAAGGTAAATTAAAATAAAATACAATTGCCTGCTGCTAGTCAGTGGAATTACACTGAGTGAAGATAAATTTTAATTTCACGTGCAAACATTATTGCTCTCTAAACTGACTGCCAATTCTGTATGAAATCTCTCTACATTTCACTAATCTGCCTTTTGTTTGGGATGGGAAGAAACTTAGAAATAGCAATGTGTTATGATTTGAAAGGAGATTTTATGTGCATTTAGGATCCTGAGAACCATAGCAACATAACCACATTCAGATTTCCTAATTGGACCAAGAGGAGACTACCATTTCTGAAATGATTTGGGGGTCTTAACCTTAGTTCAACTTCTTTAAATAATTTGGAATTATCTGGATAATATCTGCTTATTTTCAAGATGTAAATTTAATTTTAAAACTGTTCGTTTTATAGGTGTGCATCTCCATCAACATGTGAAGATTATTAATGATCAGTTTGTTTTTTTTTACATTGTGAAACTGTGAGGAAAATTGTCATTTATAAGTGATTTTTTTTGTGACAGATTTTAAAAATCATTTTAATATAACCTTAATAGAATCCCTATTCTATGCAATGACTCAGAGCCAAATTAAGTATTAATGAGAAAATTATTTCTTCCCAACCCATCATTAAAAAGCTGAACATTTAGAAAAAGTCATTTTGAAACATTAATAAAAGGTTATTACTGATGAGCACTGAGTCTCAAATATATCTCACAGTTTTTGTGTATCTTCATTCAACTAGTAAAATAAAAATGTTAAATAATTTTAAATGAAGAAAGTAGAAAATTTCTTTAGTTTGTTTTAATCGATATTTCATATCTGGCAAAGCACTATGACTGCTGTGTTCAAAATCAATAGTTCAATACATCCCTTGTAGTTCAATTGATTTGCTGCTCTTAGGCATTCTGCATAGCTACTAATGTAAAATGGAATTAAAACAGAGTGCTGTGCAGTCATGTCTGAATAATCTATACATAGTTTATCCCATACCCCTTGGGTATCTGCAAAGACTACTCAGGCAGTGAATCAGCCTGTCAGCCTCCAGATGCTATTGACTTGTTTCAAATTCTTTAATCTGAATAAAAATAGCATTTTCCACCTGACTCATGTTGGAGAGGTCCAGCTACAGCCAAATCAATAATTTCTTAGAGACAGAAGAATGCATATTAACCAAACGTATACAGGCAGAAGTATATATTTCTATATATGCATATATGTGTGCGTGTGTGTGATATATATGTATATGTATGCACACATATGTGTATATACATATGTGTGTATATGTATATATGTATATGCATGTGCATATATATGTATATATACACACACATATGTATACCAAAAATAGAAACCCAGATAGCCAGAATTGAATTTTTAGAATCTTTGTAATTAGAGTAAGAAGAAAGGAAGAAAGTACACTAATAGGAGTGGGTGTGGTAGGTGAAACCTGATAAATCAGGTAGTTCACAGTAAAATACTCTCAACTGTATAATGACTTTATTCAGCAGAGTTACACATTTTCATGTAAGAAATAATAACCTGTGTTTATTTCAGATTTTCAAACTACTTTTTATGTGTTTATTTTGATAATTTTTTTATTTACCTTGGATTTTCTCTGAGTTATCTTCATTGCCTTTGATTTCAGAAAATCAAAGATGAAAGTTTAGAATGTTAATAACCCTAAATCTAATTTAGATACCTTAATCTTCATTCTTCATCTCTTCACAGTAAAATAGGATCTACAAATATAAATGCAAACATATATATTTATGCATATTTATGTATTTCTATCTATATGTCTATATAGGTATATATGTATGTAGACGGGTATATTAATTTACATATCGTAAATACCTATTGACTGAATGTCCACTAAGGTATATTGCATAAAGCAGCTATTTGACCATATTTTATTCAATCTAAGATGACATCAACTAAGACACTCCATTATTTTATGTATCAAAGAGAAAGAACTCTGCCAATGAAACTACTGAATGCTCTCATTTTCTTCAGATTTTATTTTATTTGACATGTAATTTATTTTATTGAAAACTATTTTAAGATTATTTAGACATTGTATTCATCATGTAACACTGGAGCATACATAAAAATGAACATATAAACAAAAAATTGATAAAAATATTTCTAAAATAGTTTAATCTGATTAGGAATTGTTGATGTCTGTGATATTATGCAGTCTCCAACTCCATCCCATGAAGACCACTGATGATGGTATTTCTTAGGACTGTTTCACTCTTGTCTCTAGGATTTTCTTTCAAGCTCCTGACACTCATTCTGCAAGTTTGTGTGCATGTATCTGCGTATGTGGTCTATATATAGAGTATATTTTTCCCAGTTTTTATGTTGAAAATTATCAAGAAACAGGAAAGTTAATAGAATTATGAAATGAATACCTGTAAACCCTGATATATCACCTATATATAACAATTGCTTTATCTTTCCATTTGAATTTGATGGGCTATTTGAAAATATGTTGTAGACATCATTACACGTCACTATAAAAATTTTAGTGTGTATCTTCTAGAATAATAAGAACATTATCCAACATAACCACAGTTTCATTTTTCTAGCTAAGATTTAAATTAAATCAGTAATACATGCAATCAATACATTAAGCCTCCCTGATAGTACCCATGTTTTTTTTGTAGCTTCTGTTCCCCTCATCCAAGGCCCAATCAAGTTAGTTATTTTATCTGTGAGTCTCTTCTAATCTGAGATAGTTCCCTATATTGTGTGTGTGTGTGTGTGTGTGTGTGTGTGTGTGTGTGTGTCAGAATGAGAGAGAGAGAGGGAGAGAAATTGACTTTGTTGGAAAGGCCAAGCCTGTTTTCTTGTAGAATGTCTCACATTATGAATACATTTAAATTAAACATTTTTGGTAAAATGCTACATAGGTGATGTTATGTATGTCTAACTGTATCACATCAGGAGGCAAATAATGTCAGTTTGTTCCACTACACACATATATTGCAGAGAAACCTTTACAGTATACTTGTTTGGCTATTAGTTGATTTTCCTCAAGTTTAGACTCTTGGTATCCAGTTTGTCTGTTTGTTTGTTTAATGGGTTTGTTAAATCAAATATCTTTCACAGGGTGGATTAACGATAGTTATGATGAAGTTGTGTAATCCACATTAGACATGTTTTCAAAACCAAGTTTGTATAATTTTGGTGAGCATTCACCAAGTAAATCACCAAGTAAATTTTCATCAACTTTAAGAATACAAAAGTACAAAATTACAATTAATTTAAGCTTCAGCTATAGATAGTTTCCAGTTTTATTTGGTCATCCTGCATGCATTTATTTGTTAAATAAACTTTTTCTCTAAATATACTATGGACAGACGCTAGAGAGTGAATATACAATAGGAACTAAGTTTAGAGAGATTGAGATAGATAATAAAGCAATAATGAAAAAATAAAGTTAGATCAGTACCATGGCAATGGGTCTATGAAAACACAAAAATGAGGCATTGACATCAAACTAGCCAGTGGTTGAATGAAGTCTTCCCATGGTGTTCATATCTTAATAAAGTTTCAAGATTAGGAATTAGCCATGCAAAAAAGAGGAGGGAGGCAGAGGGAAGATCTTAGGAAAATAGGCATTTATTAAGCATCAAAAGCCAATCAGAGTAATTTACATGTATTATACCATTGATCATCAAAACAACTCTATTGATGATATCCTATGATTGCTCTTATTTTATAGAAGAGGCTACTGAAAATTAGAGAAGATAAGGAATGAGCCCATATGCTCACATAAATAAGAAGCAGAGCTAGGGTTTGACCTATGGTCAGATAAAGAGGTACAAAACAATTTCTTAATTGTATTAAGATAATTGTCAAGTTTTTAGGTTTGGTAGCACAAGAAGGAATGTAAGAAGATGGGGAAATGAAATTCAGGATGAAATTTGAAGCCTCATTATGAAGAGTCTCTATATCAAGTTAATGAGTTTGAATTTCATCCTGAGAGAAATGACAAGATTAGATTTGTATTCCAGAAAGACTACCCTAATATCACTGTGAAGAACACATTGAGGTGGTCAGGTGGCTGTTGCAGAATTCTAAGCTGTAAGCCATAAACATCAGAAATAAAACAGTTGGCAGAGGTAAGGAGAGAGAAGAGAAATTTAAAATGATTAAGTTGTGAAATCAACAGCATTTGGTGTCCAGTTTATAAGAAAGCAAGTTAAAGGATAGAGTGTATCTGATTTCAGGTTTTTGGCTTGGGAAATTGGATGGATAGATGGATTCACTAGATAAACCTAAATACCAATAGAGTTTGCAAGAAAAATTATTCTTAAAATTTTTAAGTATAATATCCAAAAATAACAGTATTTTGCCCATAATATCAATTACTAATTTCTAAGATTTTTGACATGATTTCAATTTGAACCCAGGATTCTAGTCCCGTTGCTCCATCTCTTTTCATGCTTCAATATACTTCACACTTCCTTTTTTTTCTTCCAATTTTTCATCTTTTTACAATATTTCAAGAGTTGAAAAGAATTTTTCTGACAAATCATCTCTCCATGGGTGTTAGCTATCTATATAGTGAAACTAATTATCCAGAAACCAAAAGCTTACATAACAACTCTCGTACAGTTTCTGTGAGTCATGAATTTGGTGACTAAGCTAAATAGTCTGGATTGACTTTTCTCACATGGTTATCAAAATATTGGCCAGGACCTCAGTCAACAGAAGACTTTTAAAATATATATTTTTAAGTTTTTTTTTTTTGTTACAGTTGAGGTACAATATTATATTCATTTCAGGAGTATAACACAGTGATTAGATATTCATATAACTTACAAAGTGATCACCCTGAAAAATCCAGTACCCATCTGACACCATTCATAGTTATAACCTACATCTCCATGACTTTTATAACCACAAATTTGGACTTCTTAATCCCCTCCCCTCACTCTTCTTCCAACCCCACTCCCACATTCCGGCAACTGTGAAAATGCCCTCTCTATGAGCGTGTTTCTGTTGTTTCTTTGTTTATCCTGTTTTCTAGATTCCACCTATAAGTTAAATCATATGACATTTCTCTTTTTCTGTCTTACTTACTCTATTCAGCATAATACCCTCTAGGTCCATCCATCCTAATGGAGATGGTTAGATTTCTTTTTATGACAGAGTATTATTCCACTGTTTATATATACCACTTCTTTATCCATTCATTCATTGATAGACACCCAAGTTGTCTCCATATCTTGGCTATTGTAAATAATGCTGCAATAAACGTATGAATGCACATGTTCCTTTAAAGTACTGTTTTAGGTTTCTTTGCATAAAAAGCAAAAGTGGAATTACTGGGTCCTTCTTTTTCTCTTATTATAGCTGTGTTTTAAAGTCTATTTTGTCTGGTATAAGTATTGCTACCCTGGTTTTTTGTCTGTTTGCTCCCTTTTTCATGAAATATCTTTTTCTGTCCCTTTACTTTCAGTCTATGGGAGTCTTTCAATCTGAATCGAGTTTCATAGAGGCAGCATATGTAAGGGTCTTGTTTTCTTATCCATTCAGCCACCCTATGTCTTTTGATTGGGGCATTTAATCCAATTACATTTGAAGTGATTGCTGCTAGATATGTAGTTATTGCCATATTATTATTTATATTTTTGGTCCTTTTTTCTTATTCTTCTTAATGAAATTCTTCCAACATTTCCTATAATGCTGGTTTGGTGATGAACTCCTTTAACTTTTTCTTGTCTGGGAAACTCTTTATTTGTCTTTTAATTCTAAATCATAGCTTTTCTGGGTGAGCAAGCTTGATTATAGGTGCTTGCTTTTCATTATTTTGACTATTTCATGCCAATCCCTTTTGACCTGTAAAATTTCTGTTGAGAAATCAGCTGAAAGTCTTATGGGAGCTCCCTTTTAGGTAACTAACTGCTTTTCTCTTGCTGCTTTTAAGATTCTCTATTTATCTTTAAACTTTGGTATTTTAATGATGTATCTTGGTGTGGGCATCTTTGGGTTCATCTTGTTTGAGACTCTGTGCTTCCAGGGCTCATAATACTATTTCCTTTACCAAGGGAGTTTTCTGTCATTATTTCTTCAAATAGATTTTAAATTCCTTGCTCTCTTCTTCTCCTTCAGGCACCCCTATGATGTGAATGATGTTGCACTTGATGTTGTCCCAGAAGCCCCTTAAATAATTCTCATTTTGGGGGGGAGGAGAGGGGATTTATTTTTATTTTTGCTCTTCAGATTGAGTGTTTTCTGCTATTTTATTTTCCAAATCACTGATTTGATCCTTTATTTCATCTAATCTACTGCTGATTCTAGCTAATATATTTTTTTATTTCAGTTATTGCATTCTTCGATTCTGATTGATTTTCTTTATGTTTTCTATATCCATTTTTATATTTCCTATCTCCCTGTTGAAGTCCTCACTAAGATTGTTGATAATTCTTATAATCATTGTTTTACACTCTGTATCTGGTAGATTGTTTGTCTTCATTATGTTTAGTTCTTTTTCTGCAGCTTTTTCTGTTCATTCATTTGGGATATATTTTTTGTCTCCTCATTTTGTTTGCCTCCCTGTTTGTTTCTCTGTATTAGATAGAGCTTCTATGTCTTTCAGTCTTAGTAGAGTGGCCTTATGTAGTACATGTCCAGTGGGGCTCAGTGGCATAGTCTTCTCTGGTTATCTGAGCCCAGGCTCCAGGTGTGTCCCTTGTGTGGGTTGTATTTACTCTCCTATTGTAGTTTCTGTAAATTTCTAAAATGAGTTGGAATGTTAGTTTGTGTCTTCACCGAATGAATATACATTTAAAAGATGTTTAAAAATTATTTCTAATAAAAATGTATTTTAACTTTTAGTTGTGAATGTACACCTCTGTTGCAATGAGTAGGGAATAGTCTCTGCACTTCTGGTTAGGTCTGTCTGTGTGAAGTTTCTTTATGACTTGTGAAAGCAGCAGTTTTGTATGTTTCAAACTAAACATTATGGACTATTTCCAGTTTTTGTTATTACCAATTTTTGTAAATGTTTCCTAAATATAATATAGTTGTTTTCTTAATGAAGTAGTTTATCAGTATGTTTATTAAATTAATTTAATTAACTATATATATTCCTTTAAATATGGTATAATACTTTAGGTTTATAGTTACATGTCTGCTCATCTTCATCAAATCATATCTTCTATCTTAAGATAACATTTTTTCTTCCATTTAATGTATTTTTATTTTGAATTCTTTGTCTGATGTTGATACTGCTTGTCTGTTTTCTGTTTATTTTTATTTGCATGGTATGGCATGGTCTATCCTATATTTTTAACACTACACTTTCATTTTTATTTGAAGAGCCATGTCCTGGAAACAGACTACATCCAAACCTTTTTTTTTTTTTAATATAAAAGTCATCACTTTTAATAAGATTAATGTGTTCTACTTACATTTATTTTAATAATTGTATTTTTTATTTTAGTCTCTTTATTTTTTATGAAAATGTCTTGTTTACTTTTTATAGTTTTCCATATTAATTCATTAGATTATTAAAAATATTTATTGTGCACTATGTGCCAAGTTTCATTTTTCATGCACAATTTCTCCTCCTAATGATAACTACATTCATCAAACATTTTCCATAAGATAGGTACAGTCTAAAATATTATATACATATACAATTAATATTTATAAGTTAGTTGGTATCAATATTATGTTCATTTAAAAGAGGAAAAATTGATCCACAAAAACAATTCAGAGCCAATAAAGGATGAGTAGTTCATAAGTGGTGGAGTAAGGAAGCAGAACTGGAAGTTCTGACTCCAAGGCTGTCTGATTTGGAAGTTCTATTTTCTATTTTTATTCCATTGGCTATTTCATCTTTAAACCTATCTGCACCTATGTTTAGCAATATTACAATGGAAATAGAATCTGTTTATTCTCTTATAATTTCCATCACTATGTTGTTTTTTTTTCCTGTGGGTGTTGGGAGAGTTTTGGGCTAGTTTCATCTATAGACTCTCAGTTCCATGTTGTGTTTTTTTCCACCAGACACCCAGCACACAGCAATTAATTGTGAATATTGTGTAGATGAACAGCCTTAAGATTGATTGACCTACCTGGTTTTCTGAGATATCTAACATGTTCTTCATAACTTCAACAGAGTTGCTTAGTTCACTGAATGCTTTTCATCTATTACTCTTTCATATTTTCAGGTTACTCCATTCAGTTATAGTTAAAACTGTCATTTGAATCTCAATATTCCTCCCATTCCCTGCAATTAGCAAATATGTTTTTGCTTTGCTTGCTGGTCCTATTCTTTAGAACATATTCTTATATAGGGATTTGAGGACAGACTGTCTCAGGATTTAAAGTCATGTGATTTTTAATACATATTTGAAAATATTTTTGTTATACGAAAAGAACAGTACTACATAAATTATAGCTGGAATATTTAGACAAATTATTTTTAACCAATAACTCTCACTAAAATATGTGTAATTTCATTAAGAGTGTTACATAATTTTAACAAAACCACATAAATGTATCAATGCTACAAAAATATTTATCCCTTAAATATTGCCTATTTTATATCTTTAGATAATTTAATTATACATATAAGGAAACATTGTAAAAGGCACCAAATAATTAATTACTTGAAGTGCAAGACAAAGAACTGCCTTCTGCAGTCAGCAACCACACATCATCACAATCAATTTCAGTACACATATCCTGGACTACAGTCTTCATACCTCATTGATACATTCAGCATAGCCACTGTACACATCAAGACAATAGTCAGTTCTGTTGATTTTCTTCCAGTGTATATAAGGTACATTATTAGCTCTTTTTTTCTTCCCCTCTATGACACTTTAGTTTATCATTTTCTAATAGTTTCATATGGATTTTAGAAACTCTATTATCAGCCAGAATATTTTTGATTAGACAAAGATATGGCTCTTTTCAAATTACAGGTTAAGTATCCTGTTTGGGGTGGGTACACAGAGAACAGGCAGGGAAATGTCCTCTTGGCTGGAGGAAGGAAAAAGAATTGAGTATACATAATAAAAGCAATTATTCCCCTTGCTGAAGAGTGTACAGAGAAAAAAGTATGAAGGCCAAAGAATTACTAAAAAGAGATTTGCTGCTTCAGTGACCTTGTTAGCTACCTGTTAAAACCTTTTGGTTCTGCTACCGTTTCTAACTAAATCTCAGCAAAAAGAAAAAGAAAAAGAAAGAGAGAGAGTGAGTGAAATCCAAAGAGGTGGTGAGAATTATGTAAGGGCTGAGCATTTTTTTTCTTCAATGTCACTGTAGCTATTATTCCCTGGCAGCTTAATTGTAACTAATTAGAATCTAGTTAGACACAAAGACAGCATTAAAACCCTTTGCTTATTTTTTTTCTCTTGATGGCCACAGTTTATGCTTATAACTGTTCAGTACAAGGGGAGTTTCAGTTCTACGATCAGTTTTCAAGTTTTGTTTTATCTGTTTATTTATTTTTTCCAAATAATTTTTATAGATTTTGACATTATGCTGCAGACTGTGTGAACCACTATCAAGATGCATTGCCACGTTAACCACTGAATCCACTTAAGGAAGGATAAAACATCTATTGCCCTAGTAGCTCTAATTGCAGGATAGCCAGAGGGTATCCAGTTGGTCTATAATTAGATCATTTCTCTCTCATCCCCTAGAAGAGTGTATAATATATAAATTAATTTAAAATCCCACTGTGAGAAAAGAAATTCACTGTAATAAAAAAAGGAAAGAGAAAAGCTGCAGGAAGTATGTCTTTAAAAACATCTTTTGGTGTTTCCTTCAAAATTGATCCTCAAAACTAGTTTTCTTTCTACTATTTATTTTTCTAGCTAGGAGCTTCATCATTGTATATTTAAATTTTACATCAATTTAAAGTTATACTGCAACCATAAGGGTTTGATGCTTCTTACAGAATTTACATTAGCAGATCAAAACTATTCTTTGGGGAAAGAATTCCTATTGAGAAGCCAGACTATGAGTGATGCTTAAAGGTGTGGCTCTGCAGGCTGTGGCAGGCTGATTGTTATGTTCAGCATTTTTCTGTTTTCACAATAAAAATCTTATGTTTTATACTAGGTGAGATAAAACACTTGAAGAAAAAAGAAAAACACCTGGCTCTCCTTGTAAACTGAATGTTTAGCTGAGCTGCTGTTCTATTCTATTTATATCATTCAAACTGTAGTTAAATGTATAACCCTGCACATTTTCAGAGAGATGATCCAGATGAGAACATGCATGTCTGACAAAAAAATAACCTCAATAAAGTTTTTGAGGCAATGTTTCGACTTGCTAGATTTTCCGTTTCTGTCAGGGAATCAATCTCTTTTGTTAATTTAGGGAAGATATGCCAGGTGTTGCCTAAACTAAGGTGGTACTTGTAAGATCCAAACTACATATGTGACTTTTTTCATTTCCTAAACACTGAAAAATGAGAGAGAGCAGGGGCGAGAGTGAGAGAGAGAAAAAATGATCTGCCATGAGAAGTGGTATCATTTTTGAGTCATTTCTCTAAGAATATTCTGATGAATTTACTGTAATCTCAATAGAAATGTGAACAAATATTTTTTTCTAAAATTTAAATTATTTTATTACTTTGCAAAGTCCTTTACTTGCTTCTGACATTCCATTTAGAGCAGCGATCCCCAACATTTTTGGCACCAGGGACCAGTGCTCCTATGAGAATTTAATGCCTGATGATATGAGGTATAGCTGAGGTGGTGATGCAAGCTCTGGGGAGAGACCGCAAATACAAATGAAGCCTTGCTCACTCACCCACCACTCACCTTCCTAACAGGACACAGACCAGTCTGCAGCCCGGGGATGGGGACCCCTGATTTAGAGGATAATAATGATAACATGTGCCACTTAGAGTATTCCAGGCACTGTTATAAGTTTTTATATTCACCCTATGAAGTATCACCAATTATTATTATTTTATACAGGCAAGGAAAGTGAGGCACAGAGATTTAAGTAATATGATTAAATTCTACCCGGGAGGTCACTGGAACTCAGGCCTTCTGGTTTGAGAGTGCTTCTCTGACCACATGATGTCATGCAGAATAATAGGAATAGAGCATAATCAGTCAGATATCACATTCTATTGTCCTGGGAACCTTACAGTGCAGGAAAGGTTTTGACTAATTCTGTAAGAGCTCATCAACTACTTTCTGGACTGGATTTAGCAAAGTCTTCTTAAATCTAGGGGTAGCAGTTGATCAAGTTTGCTGTTAAGAGTATCTCTACCCACAGAATCTCTAAAGGCATTTTACACTAGCAGGGTATTATTACATAGTTAAAAGCTGCAGAATCTACTTCTAATCAACAAAATCTAGATCTTCATTTGTGTTTACTCTGCAACCAAATAAATGCAAAAAAAAAAAAATGGAATGCTATCGACATCATTCTCATCATCAAAGGTTTTATTTAAATTATCATCAAAATATCTCATCATGAAAAGAAGTGGCAAAGAGAATTTTAGCATACATAGAAATGTCCATAAAACAACAAATTCTGAAAAAAAATTTGCATAGCCTTAGATTTTCTACTTTCAAAAGCCGTAATTCCCACTTCTATTGTTTGAGATTTTAAAGGCATTTCAATTTAATTCAGTGGTTGTTTAACCACTGAAATTTATATTTTATGATAAGCAAATAAATTTAATCTATTTCCTTCAAATCACCAACAATCAAACTTTTTTCTGTAAATGGCCAGATGTTAAATATTTAGGCTTTGTGGGCCATATAGTTTCTATCATACCTACTGTCATTGCAGCACAAAAGCTATCATAGATGACATGTTAATAAATGAGTGTGGCTGCATTCCTATAAAAGTTTATTTACAAAAACAGGCAGTGGGCCACATTAAGTGTACAGAACATAGTTTGCCAACCCTAACTTTACATCATAGAAAGATCATGTATACTTTTTACCTCTTTTCTAGGAAACAGCATCTATTTATAAATCAAACTTTTTTTTTAAAAAAAATGATAAACTCTCAACAAGACCATTTTACAAAAAAACTCAGATTTTATCAGTAGTATAAAAGTTCTGTTGTTGCCCTCTAATTCTTGTGTAATTACCTTGGGCTATATTTCTCTATGTTCAATGGATTGATATTCAGGCCCAACCAAAGTTCTAGAAAATGAAGGGGTGCTCTCTAGTCTTTTACATAGCTGGGCAATCTGAGCTAAACCTAGATGCTTAATTTGACTTCGAAAATGCTTTCATCAATGTGTCTCATGAGTCCACTGAACAAAAAATAGCAAGACAAAATCATATACAGCCTTTGTGTGTGGCAGCAAGTGCTTCTGTATTCCTTTTCACCTTACTTCTCCCTGTTTGGTAAAAATATATCCATGGAGAATAATTTAGGATAAACTAAACTAAACAGGTTAATTTCAGCAAATACCTTTTTATTAACATCTGTACATAGAAATAGTAGAGAGTAATGAGATGGCAAATGTCTTGCTCCTTTGTCTCAAATCAGCTTCAGATTTGAGGTATCCACTTTTCAGGTCATCCATAAATGATTAAGAACTTAATAACTTCTTAATGAATTAATGTCACAGACATTTTTGAACCAATCTATCGGACACATTTCAGCTTTATGTTTAAGACAAACCATACTTCAAATAAAATTCTTCCAGACAACTGGAAAAATTTACAAATGGCTATTGAAAAAATATATATAATCACAATGAATTATTTATTTTTAGAATCATTGACTCAAAGCTTCAATGTTGTCTTACCTAGGTGCATTACTAAAATATTATTTCTGAGCATATACTATATTAGTACATAATGCGCCCAATATATATACACAAATTAATTCTAAAGTTGTTGATTGACCTTAGAATCATGGATTTTTAAAATTCTTTTCTCCCATGCAGATAAAAGGCATTTTCCTATGGACACCTTAGAAAATGTCTATTCATCTCGAATCATATCATGGAATTCTCGAAAGAAAATCACAAGACTTTGTTAACTTATATGATTAATACTCTTAGGGCACTAAAAATAATTTTAAAACAAGCATAAATTATGGTAATTCTAAAATAAGTAGGAATTATACCATGTATCTTTTGTGATTTTTCTCCTGGTGCTGTTTAACCCCCATGTACCCACAGATTTGGAGCAGCCCTCTCTGGAGGATCTCTGCAAAAGCTTGGCTGTTAACAATAAGATCTGCATTTCTGTCCTCTTTGTCTCTTTGTCTCTTTCTCCAAGCAGGTCAAAGTCACAGCAGCTCAAGAAAACCCAATAGGCTTGGCAACTCTGCAAATATAGCAAGGTGCTCCTTAGTCTGTTGGTAATGAAATAGAAATCTGGTGGGAGGTCATAAAGAATTCATTAGTTCAGTAGCACAGCAGAACCAATATGAACCAGGGAGGGTGGATTTAGAGCAAAAGGTTATTATTCAAGGACTTGGCTCAATCTCCTGCTAGATTTATAGCTAATTAATCTTCTTTTCTTCATTTTTACCTATACAGTCAGTGATTCAGGAACTATGTCTCATTTTCTGCTTTTCCTGCTGTAACCATCACCAGTTTCTGCCTTCTTGAGTATTTCTTTCCTGAAGTTTGGTTGCCTAGGTGATCTCAGTGGTCCTGACCTTGGGAAAGCCTTTTGCAGAAGGACTCAGGGAAACAAACTGTAATCATTTAAAAACAATAAAATTAAGACATGGCAATGAGTAAAGAGATTTCTTTCTCTCTTTTTCTCTTTTTGCTACTTATTTCATCTGCTTCCCTCACAAAAAAATAAAATTAAACTCAATGTCTTTTTTTTTAATCTATATCCTAAACAGTTTATAGAGACAGGGCATATTTCTAGAAATACCATTGGTCAGAGAAGTAAATGACTGTGCATAACCAGACAGAAAGTATAGACAGTATTGAATGGATAGAGGAAGAAAGGAGAAAAATTTAATGCCTTTATTTAGATTTTACAAAGATTTATAAATGTCTTTTTTAAAAACAAATAATGACTACATTAAGTAGGAAATAAAATAATGTAGGCTTGCATCTATATGCATCATCTAGTACTTCTAGAGAGTTGCTGTTTTTGAAAATAATAACTGTGATACAAGATTGTCATGCCAGAATTACAGCAAGGCTCATCTAGTAGCACTAAGAAACAATCTTCTTTCTGTAAAGTAAAAAAAAAAAAGTATTGACAGGTTTGCTCTAACAAATATTATTCTGTGGTGTATCTTAGGTGGTTTCTGTGTTTCTAGACAACATAAAACTGCTTTTAGCCTTATTGTGAACTGAATTAAAGAATGATTGGATATATGAGCTTTTCAATGGAAATAACATGGTTTTGAATCCAAGTTGTATTAAATTTACTTTCAGAGACCAAGTCTTTGGGCCAATACTTATCAGTTATAAATTTGATATTAGAAGGAATTGGAAAGTGGATCAAGAAATTGTACTACAAAAATATATAGAGAAAAACAAGAGCATATTCTTAAATTTCTAATTTTTAAGTACTGCCTATAGTAACAAGCTCTACAAATTATCCATGGTGGCCCCTTTATAATAAGAATAAAATTATTTAAAAGGATGGCACTCTGCAGATCATCAATTCTTTCCATCTATCCCATAAAAATGGGTGACTGAGGACTCATTACTCTGCCTAAAAATTAAAGCATATGGGTTGGGGAGACAATATGGGTTTTCCACAGTTCACTTATTTAGTACACATTGGCTACCTCAGCTAAGCAAACCAAATTTCCTGAATTATTATTATTTTTTTATTGCCATGGATGTCCTACTCTCTCCTTGGACCTTTACTCTTTACTTCAAAAGGACATGGATATCTTTGGAAAGGTAAATGTATAAGTTTTGAAGGATTTGAAGGGAGAATGTATAATATATAAAATATTAATGATAGAGATGTAATGAAAACTAGCAACAACCATATAATTCATCACCAGTTCTCTTAGAGCAACTGAAATGAACCATTTCAGAAATAGCAAATATGAATGTTGTGACTTTTATGAAATAAATAAATATGATACCATCGAAATGCTATAGGCAATAAACTCTTGAGGTATACATGATTACATATACTCAACCTTTACTAACAGAATCCTTACAGAAGCTATACAAATTTCTTAGTTGTATCAACTCAGAATAATCTAATAAAACTTGTAATGATGGCATTAATGGTATTTTGGAGGCAAATAAATAAAGACAAAATAACTGTAATGCCACCTTCATCAAAAAAAACTGAGAAATGCAAATAAGCAAACAAAATTTCTGTTAATATTCAAAAAAGACTCAGTTCTGACTCAGCTCATGGAAGACAAGTTGGTATTTGAAGAGGGGAGATATAGGAAGATATGAAAGTTTAGTGAATGTTTCCTAATAAAAACAAGAGACTCAAGAGAAAACCACCTATTATGAAGACTGGGAGGACTTCTAACAGAGTGGAATAACCTTAGGTCAAATTACATCTGCTCTTTGAGAAAAATATTCAGTGATTTGTCTCTAGGACTGAGTGGATCCAAACTGTTCAAATCGTTGAGATATTCATTTCAGGAGCCAGAGAAGTCTATAGAATATTAAGAACTCAATAAGTGCTTGATTCTGCTGAAAGATGGTGATAATGGTAAAGATATTTACAGAAATAAAAAGCAAAAGCTAACAAGCAAGATGAGAAATGTAGCATAAGTTTCAATGAAATATAATTTACATAGACTTTTCTACTCTGATGAATCTTAGCATCAGATATTCAGCTAAATGTTATATCTAAGGTCATTTGTAAACCTTTATATGGTAGTTATAAAAGATTTCTAGAGAACATATGTAAACAATTTTTTAAAAATTATCTATCCAAAGGAGAAAATGTTTAGTTTATTGGGTGTAACTGAACACTTACTTACCAGTAGTTTTTATGTACAAACAAAAGGGTTAGCCCTGCAAGTCTAAGAAATTAAGTTGCATAGAAAAAAAAAAAAAGAGATTCTTTAGTGCTCTTCTCATAGATCAAAATAACTTGAACACTAAATTCCAGCATGTCTTGCCTTGAATCCCTTCCCATTATTTACAAGTTATGGCATCATGAGCAACTCATTTTATTTCTTGAGTTACAATTTCCTCATTTAAAAAGCTGATAAATTGTCTATGGCCATGAAAAAGCCCGATTCTGTCTGATCTCAAAAGCTAAGCAGGGCTGGGCCTGGTTAGTACTTGAATGGGAGACCACCTAGGAAGACTAGGTGCTGTGAGCGTAAAAAATAAAATAATAAGGTCCTTGCAATCTGTGAGGTCAACCAAAGGTTGCCTCACCTAAAAATAAAAAAAAAAATAATAATGCTGATAAATTGATATTTAAATTGTAGCATTTTATGAAGAATAAATAGAATAATGTATAACATAATGCCTAGGAAATACTAAATAGTCAAGAAAGTTCCACCAGCTCTTCACATAAGGGATGGATGTCATAAAATCAGGGAAGAATGTTAATGCCAAAAAAGACTTCTATGATTTTTCTAAAAATTTATCATAGGATCCAAGACATTAAATCCTTAAAAAAAGATGTTTATAATTTTTATGACTTTTTATATAAAATATATTATTGGTTTTTGATCTTTGTTTTCCAGATATTAGTATTTTTTTCTTCCAAACTACCTATGACCTAAAGAAATTTGGAAAATTATACGTTTGTAAGCTAACTTAAAACATTTCTCTTTTCCTTCCTATCTGATCCCTCCAAAATTTTAGGTACACTTAACTAATCCATATGTGACCAAATTTAAAGGTGTTAACTCTTGGATTTTTGTTTCTGAAATGAAAGAAAGCTTTAACACCTAACTGGATTGCTCGGTGTACAGAGAATTTGAAATTAAAATTACTAAAAGTGAAGCAGATGACACCTGTTGTGAACATCTAACCCCAAATTCTAGATCAAGCCTGTATAATGTACACCTTTATTTTACCTTTTTTTCCTTTTTTCTTTTTAAATGTCTTCCTGTCCCCCACCCCCACCACACACACACAATAAAAAAAAATATGAGAGACCAAACACTCAGTATAATTATTGCTTCCAGTTTCTCCTTAATTTCTGACTGGGAAGTTAGTTAACCACATTGGGCATCAATCTTAACCCTACTTCACAGGTCAAAAACGTACAACTGGTTATACACATAATCAGGATGTTTAATGACTGATGATGCCTACACTAATAAAATACCAGATTTGAATTAATACTTTTGAGGGGTGGAGGGGTAGGGCAGGTATTGCAATTATTGCCAAGGCAATAGCCAATGAAAAACATCTATAAATTCCATTGCATGAATTATTTTTGAGAATAAAATTGCTCTTGTCCATATCCTAGCTAGGTAAAGTGGGGTTTGCTCTATTGTTAAGACCTCTCATTTTACTTGGATAAATACCACTGTTAAAATAGAGTTGGACCTAGATACAAACTGGTCACAGATCAAATTATTAAATACAGTGCCTACTAACACCTTAATATCTTAGCTGACTGCCCTCAAGTATTGCCTTCTGGTTCAGATCTATTCTTCAAATTGAAGCTTGCATTTTGTTTATTATAAAACTATTTTGCTGTTATAAAACTTCATTTGTTTTGCATAGCTCAATGTTATAAAGACACCAATCTAATAATGGTTGTTCAACATGTTGAGTGATCACTAAGGCCTATGAGACTTCATATAAGAAATGTCAAGAAACTGCAGATGTTGCCCTTAAAAGAAACTGGACAGTAAACTTTCTTCTGTTCTGGCACCATGTTTGTTGCTCAAACATGGCCTAAGGCTACTAAAAAACAACTTTCCCTCCAATGTGGGTTATGACAAACAAGGAATGAGCCATCTGACAATGAATGACCAATTATGCTTTCAATAGCAAATCTGCTTTCTAGTGATTGATCTAGCAGCGGTGCTTTCAAGGAAATATCTTGATAAAAAGGGGGAAATATAAACAATAATATAAATAGAGACACTTGAAATGGGGACAGAGTTGACATACCAAAGGAACTACCTCAAACATTGCTGTTAAAAACAGGGCAAAATAATCATTGAACTGGGCCTAAGGTAACATTATGTCCCTACAAACTGCTTTCAAAAATAATGAGAAAGCAGTTACTATGACGACTAAACTGAAAATTTAAGACCTTGCTTTTATTTAACATAATCATGTTATCTGCACTAATAGAAATTCCTTCCTTCTATTGATGTAATTGCTGCCATTCTCTTTCTCATAAATACCCATTCTTTGTCTCCTAATTGGAATGCTATTTGGACTTTTGCCTGAATCAGTGATTCTTGAAAAGATATTCTTATTGATCTCAAATAAACATTTATTGTCTCTGTCTTTGAAAGGTCTTGTTATTTTTAAGTTAGCCATGGAACATGATCTAAGTATAATCTCTTAATAATTTCTTAGAAAAATTTTAACAACCAAATATATTCAAAATTTGTGTCTAATATGTTGACCTACATCCCTATATTTTTTAAATTGATATTCCTTTTGTAGTTCTAATCTGCCCCATTCCAGGCACAACTGTCCTAATTTATAAGTAGAATGAGAAGTCATCTCCTCTCTTGTGTCATGAGAAAACATTCCACTCAGTAAGATCTTGCTTCTTTGTCTAATCTTTCCCTCTAATGTTAAACTTTTGGACTGCATATTCAAAGCAACTATGAAAGCACTAATGTTATCTAAAAGGTATTACACAATAAATCATTATAGGCACTTTATCACCAAAGTGTTGAACCTGAGGGAATAGACATGGGAAGGAAGCAAGAAAGGAAAGATAATTGCTAAGTGCTATTGGAGGAATTCTTGCTCATGAGCACATGGACTTCCTAAAGGGAAGAGGGGAGTGGTGTGTAATGAGGCTAGTGAGACCTGAAGAAAATTCAGCCTATTTCACAATTTAGCCTTGGGCCAAAGTTGATCTCACTGATATCCCTTTTCCTGTAGCCCTCAGCATACCCTTTAATTTATATGCCTGCCTCTTCTCTGGTGAGTGGGGTATGTGAGTGTTGCCTGTTCCTGCTTCCTTTTACCAACACTAATCTCAGAGCTTGATGCTAAGGCTAATAATATGTGTAGAACCATAAATCCTAACAGTTACTATGTAGTTAACATCATTGAAGAATAGAGCCATTCAGCTTTTAAAAAAAAAATGTATAAACTAATTTGTGCCTGGCCTCTAAACAATAAGAGCTCACTGACAATCAAGTAGTAGTGTTGACCTTTTTCTTACAGGGCTGTAGGTAAGGAGCTTTAAAAGCTTCTCTTTTCAGTGTTTCACTACCTTATTGCCAAGAAAACATTCACACACACACACACACACACACACACACACACACACACACACACATCCTCCTAGTACAATTTAAATCAATTTCCCTTTGTCTGAAGGTCAAGCGAAACCAGGTGAATTGCTTGAGAGAGTATAAACTTTACAGGCTCTTAGAGTGTTTATAGTATTAGGAAGATCCTTAGAGATCATTTAGTTTATTTTCCTTATTTTGCAGCTTGGAATTAAAAGGCAGGGATATAGAATGACTTGACCAGATTCACACAATGGCTAATTACAGACCCTCATGAGCATTAATCATATTTAACATAAATAATTTTAAGTCATTAATTCCTAGAATTATAAAGGCCCAGTTAAATAGAGAAACTCAAACAATATAAGCAGGTTTAATCAGGAATCAGACCATGTGGGTTCTAACCTGGGCTCTGTCACTTAGTTTTTGGGTTTTGGACAAGTAACTTTATCTGCCCTTCAGTTTCTTCATCTATAAGATCGTGTCAATGATAGCAGCAACCTTACAGTGTTTGGATGAGGATTAAATAAACTCACACATAACAATAATAGCTAATGTGTTTTTTATGTGTCCAGTACAGGTGCTCTATGTATATTAATTTACTCAGAAAATCTTTGAGGTAAATATCATTGTCCTCATTTACAGATGACAAAACTGAAGAACTTATAAAAGTGCCAGGCATATATGAGTGATCAATAAACTTTAGTTTCTGTTATCATCACCACCACCATCATCATTATTAATCGGTGACTTACATGCACATTAGCCTTCAAAATTCTTTTGAGCACATTGATCTGCCCCTTGGAGCTTCCAATTTAGGGCAATTGCCAAGATTAGAAAATGGAAACATTAAAAAACTTCACCTGAAAAAAAATCTGTGCAAAGCTTCTAGGCAATAAAAGCCCAAGGAAAAACAAGAAATAGCAGTTCAAAGCCAAATTAAGATGAAATAGGCTGAATTGACATTTTTGATTCTTTGGAATTATCTCCACATTGCTCCTTTTGTGTGGATAACAAAACACAAGAAAAAACCTTTTTTTTTCCTACTTGCTAATGAAAATTATAAATATCTTGATATGCTACAATAGTGTTACGATTCTTGAAGCATATGAAATTCACATATATTTTTTTTCCTGAAATGCTCTTGTGAATCTTGAAAGCTGATTAAGGATTGCTACAAACCCAAGTTGGGCTGACATGTCCTGGTAACCAGATGCTTTCACCTTTCAGAATGTAGCTGCCACAGGCTTGGACTGGCCAGTAGGAAGGGAGGGTGGATCAGAAAGAGAGGATGTTTAGTACGACTTCCTAGCCTCCTCTGCTGGCTTTTATTTTGACATATGGGGCTCTAACCCAAAGCACACAAGGATTAGAGATGTCATTTTATGTTAGCAATAAGACAGAATACAATAAAAACTGAGAGCACATATACCATCATTTATCTGTCTTAACGCTTCCAGAAGGGAAGTTGCCATGGTCAAATCAAACAGCCGCCTTTGCAGAAAGGGTTTTTCTTTGCCCACTCAAGCTGTCAGCAGTACTTACTAAAGAATTTCAGAAGCTGCAAAACTTAACTTCTTGCAAGAGAATGATTCTATTTCCCCACAATTGTGTAAACGCAGCTGTGAATAGGTGGGTGTAACTTAGCAATTGTTAGAATCCCAGAAAAAGAAAGTGACCAACTCAAATTCAAAACCTGATGCCATGAATTACCAATGGTATAGCTACCTAGCATAATGGGTTAATCTAGAACAAAGCAACTAAATTTAACTTTTCAAAGAACGACCAATTTCCAACAAATCTCTCCTATGATGAGTAAATAATAAAAATATATTAAGTGATCATCAGGGTGTTCAAAAGAGGATTATCCCAGAACACATAAATTTCATAGTAAGAGTTTGTTTACATTTATTAACACTTACTGTATGCCAGGGAAATTGCTCTGTACTTCATTATGTTATCTCATTCAGTCCTTTAAAAAAATAAGAATATTAGGCTCAGAGAACTAAAGAATGCTACCTACAATCACATAATAAGAAAGTGGCAGAGCAAGAATTCAAACTTTCCTTGATTGATTCTAAAAGTCGCATTCACCCCTTAAGCTCATTCTGTTAATATGGGGTATGTAGGCCCAGAGGTATCTGTTTGTGAGATTGTGATTTACCATAAGAATTTTTTTTCTTTGTCCGCATTTCTGGCACAAAGTTTCTAAAACTCTTGGAATTTCCTAAGCGAGGAGAGTAATATCTTTTATATTGATGAAGTAACTTCTGTAAGGCACCTAAGGTTGGGGGTTTATGCTAAGGGACACAACCATGTGATCAGAGGGTTGGAATTTTCAGTCCCACCAGAGGGGTTCAATCACTAAGGGGCAATGATTTAATCAACTATGCTTATATAATGAAACCTTCATAAAAACTGAAAGGACTGGGCTCACAGAGCTTCCTGTTTGGTGAACAGTGCAGATAATAGGAGAGTGGTGCACCTAGAGAAGGCATGAGAACTCTGTACCCCTTTTCCATACCTTGCCCTATGCATCTCTTACATCTGACTATTATTTTTATAGTAAACATTTAATCTAGTAAGTAAAATGTTTCTCTTAGTTCTGTGATCCTTTATAGCAAATAATTGGAACCCAAGGAGGGAGTCATGGGAACCTCTGATTAATTCGGTCAGAAGCTTTCAATTGGTGTCTGAAGTAGACGACAGTCTTGTGAGAATGAGCATTACCCTATGGAATCTTATGCTATTTTGAGGTAGATAGTGTCAAAATTGAATTGTAGGACAATTAGCTAGTGTCATAGAGAACTGCTTGTTGGTGTGAGACTCCCCCACCCCTCAGCCCACCCCCAATACATGGAATTGGGTACAGAACAATTTTACTGTTCATAAGCTAGGGTATGTGCCTGACATAGGTTGAATATGGTGCAACTTAACAACATTTTACTGTAGCTATACAGAAACAACCTGTAAATGTTTGAAATTTTGAAATTTCTGTCAAATGTATTTCTGCAAAATTCTTACTTCTTAGTTCCAGCTAATATAAGTGTTTATTACCTTGTGAAAGCTAGGAAAGCAAAAACAGTCTATCTGGAGTAAGTAATTTGAGAAGTTGGAGACTAATCTACATAGCTAATGCCACTTCTGATTCCTTGGAAAGTGAGTGGAAGGTCACAAATTGGAATCTGAAATAAGTATTTTTAATTGAGTGACTTTTTTTTTTAATTTCAGAAAGCAATACTGGATACCACAAACCAAGTCGACTTCATAATTGATCAACAAAATATATATTCACTATGTTTAGCTTCACTTCTCACCACTGGTTGATCCTTAATAACTCAAAACTACTGAAAATTCTAATGTTTGTGATTTTTGTGTCATTCTTCATTTGATATCTTTAAAGTAAGATAGTTTTAAATGAGAACAGGAGTGACAAAAAAAATCATGAGTTTTACAGAGTATTGATACCTACAAAGGTTAGATCCTCTGAATCAGCCCAAGTGAGATAGACAGTGTGGTTGCTGAGATGTCACGATGCACCTGTAGTAAAGAAGATAATGCTGTTACCCTGGGCACAATGACAGCAAGTAAGGACAACAAAGCATAAGGTACACTTCTAAACTTATGTAAAATATGAGTTACATTATTATATGAATAAAAATGAGTGGAAACCTTGATATCACTTGTATAAAAAAATTAAAGTACCATGTGTAATAACTACAAAACTGTCATTCCTGCAGTACATTTAAAATAAATCATGGGCACTGTGAAGGAAAATCAACATATTTTTTATAACTAAGCAAGAGAAAGGCCTTGGCTAAATTAACTTTTTTTAAAAAAGGAAGGATGAAACAAACAAAATTTTTAAGTGCTTGATATTTCTTTGATGACCAATTTTAGAAACACCTTGAAAGATGATGCTTATGAAATAAGAGAATGAGATAGTCCTATTTTACAGTTAGAAAAAAAATCTTTTTAATGAAAAGAGATAAGACAGCTAAAAAAAAACAAAATTATTTTCTTCACCTTGATTTCAAGTTCCTGAACAACAGAAGTGAATTGGTTGAGAGGCTTTACATTCTTAGAAAATTCATATTATATTTTGGATTTTTCACTATATTTATGATTTTATTTATGAAGATATGTTTATTGAACATGTTTATAGTTTTTCTTTTAATTTTAACAAGAAACATACTTTGTGAGTTATTTGTCAATCTAGTACTATTCACTTGCATGGAGAGGAAAAAATCTACAAGTGGTTAAAGATACTAACTCATTGCTTGCATCAAGGCCATTGAAAATCCTGTTTTTGACAGTAGCTACTACATTACTCAGCAAGAACACTTTTCTCAAATAGTTCTATTCATGGTATTGTTCAGTTTATTCATTTGAGTGATAAAAATGCTAAATGTTCATGAAACATGGGTTTGAATATTCTTTAGAATATCTGAATTAAAATTGAAATGTACTTTGGAAGCTTGATCTACAACACAGACATATTCTGGTACAGTCAGGGCTTAAAGTTACTGAATAGAATTCTTACACTCACATTTCACTGTTATTTTTCTTTATGATATTATAAGAAAGATAATAAATTTTAAGAAATAATAAAATCCTGGCAAATATGTTTGTTGATCCAGAGTTGGTTTGTTTACCACATACATTCTTAAGACTAAATGCCCTAAATTAAGGTAAACCTACATATTTCAACTGCCTGTGAAGAATGCTGTCAGAAGATAAATTTGGTGAGAAATCTGACCTTGGAGTTTATAAATCATTGGAGACTCTTGATTTGATGCATATTAAAGTGTCTGTGTTAAAATAAAAACCAAAAACATCTTTCATTAATGAAAAGACTGTGACTGAGAATTTCTCAAATGCAGTAGTAAAATCTGATCAGAGTATCAGACACACTTGCAGTAAAGACCTAAGATACAGTTAATAAACTTCCTGAGCAGTAGCCTAAAACACCAAGTGACAAAAACTCAAATGCCCTTGGGGTAATATAAATTGGTGAGCTTGAGGAGGAAAGAGAATAAGCCTGCCTAAGAATTTTACCTTCCTTTTGTGGAGGAGGAGATGAATTTTGTCTTTAGGTCACCAACATGTAACTCCTGCTGTTTAATATGTCCCTTGCCTGGTAGAATTTTGGGCATCTTTCCTCAGTTATTAATCTGACTTGATTTAAAATTATCAGAAAATGTTTTTCATTATATATTCATATATATCTGAATATAATATATATAATATATATAGAATATTATATATAATATATAACATATTATACTATAATTATATATATTATATAATATATATAATAATATTATATTATGTTATATATAAATATATTATATATATAATATATATTATATGAATCAGAGTCCTCAAAACATATGATGCCAAAATAATACCAAGTCTGGGCATTGATCTTGTTATTCAAAATTTGCTTTATGTCATAAAGTATGATTTTCTGAAACTGCATATTAAATTTTAATTAAATATCATTTTTAAATGACATTTGAAAGAATCCTAATTTGTCAACCATTTTTCATCCATTATCCAATGAAAGAATTTGATTTTGTTTTACTCTGTCTTCTAAAAGTAAATAATTTGAAATGTCATTACAATATATTTACCTTTCAACTTTTTTATTACAGTATTCAACTTAATTTGAAATATTATTGCAATGTAAGTGAATCTTGTGATAAAAACCTGTGTCATATCTTTCAAAGCATAAATCAAAGTGTATCCACTGTCATCCAAATAATGTTAAAGGAACTCCTCATTTGTGCCCCAAGTTTATTTTTGATAGGCTGCCAAAAGAAAATGACTTGAAGTCTAGAATCTGTTCTGAAAGAATTTCTAATGTGTATTTTACACAAATTAGTATTACCACACTCCATTCTTTATGATATAGACATATCTGGAATCTGATTAAGATTGTTTTTTTTCAGTTACTCTTTCTTTCTGCATTTTATACCCTCACAGCTAAGCTATATCAACTTTAGAATATAGTCACAATTCCACTCAGCATAAAGTTTCAGTTGTTTTCTCGTTTTATTTAAATGAACATTAATGACTTCACTTGATTTAAAAGAATTGCCACTTTGAGTATTGTGTGTGTGTGTATGTGTGTGTGCACTTTTCAGTTTCTTAAATTGGCATCATCTGTCAATCTCAAACTTTATTTGACAATCATGAAAGGGAGGTGTTGTGTAATTGTGTAAAGGTTCATATTGTTTAGTTATTGGTCATTTTAATTTAACCCATTTGCCCCAAGAATACTCACCAGTGTCACTTGTGCCTGCAGCATTTGCTTCGAAATAACCCGTGGATTACAGTCCTAACCTTACCCCCAAAGTTTGCCTCAAAATATCTTACTTTTATCATTATTTTTGCATTTCTCTAGTATATATCAATAGTCTTTGGAAACAAGTGATATCATTCTATTTATAGCACTCTATTTTTAGTAGTAGTATTTCCATTTACAAAATATAGTAATTCTTGATCTCTGAATACGTTAAATCCTAGAAAGTGTAGCATTTCTATGCTTGATGTTAACACTATTGTCAAACAGTTGTTAGCCAAAGATTTATTTGATGAATCCAGTTTATGTATATATTTTCGTTACATTAGGATTAGAGACAAGTTCTGTTTAGAAATAACTCCAAGAACAGTTTCTATGTTTTATTTTCACATTGAAAACCCGTCAGATTTGCTTCAGCCTCACAGAGCATATTTATGTAAAATTAATGCTGGCAGAGGGCAGCACTTTTTTTTTTTTCTAAATGGGATACAGTTTAAAATTTAAATCTTAGACAAAATGATTAGCTATAAAAATAATGGCTTACTGATATAACTGTTTCTATTCACCAAGATGCACAGTTGTTACCATACCATTCTAAACATAACATTTGATAAAAGAGATCAGTGAAAATCTCATTTCATGGTGAAGTTACCACAGTCAGTACTGACCTCTCACCACTATTGGACACTCCTACTTTCGAAGAAATGAGTGTTTCTAATATCAGAGCTCCCAAAGAGCATTCTGGATGCTGCAATTTCCTTTTTACAAAATGATTTATTATATAAATGATTATCATTTAAGTTTTGCTTATTTACTGAATTTCATGAATGAATTAACCCTTCATTTGTAATATACCACTACCTTACATGTATATCCTTTCTTTATATAATTTATCAGTTATTTTTTCTAATGTCCTTATTTTTAATTCTATGATAAGCACTCCAAATCACCATCTAACTTAAGAACAAAAGTATTATCAAAAACTCACATTTTCCTAGTGCTTCTTCCAAATTCATGTCCCTGAATACTCTTTAAAATTAACTGATACTTGAATTTTATGTCACCTTCTTAAAAGTTACTGCATATATTTCCTGCCTGAAAAATATATTTAGTTTTACATAGTTTTGAACTTAAAAAAAAAAGTCATCAAAATGTATGTCTGCTTTTGAGACTTGCTTTATTGATCCAACAAAATGACATTAATTTTTATCCTTGTATGTAGCTGAAAATTTTGCATTGTGTAAAGATACCACAATTTATATATTGTTTGCCGATGGATATTTGGCTTATTTCCAATTTGCTTTTTAGTTACAACTTGTGCTGTTTTGTACATGTTTTCTGGTGTGCATATACTAAAATTTTCCTTGGGGAAAACTGAACCTTGGAGTGAAATTGCTAGATTGTAAAGAATGTAAAATTCAGTTTTACGTTGTTTCCCAAAGTGATCCTATTAGTTTATATTCCCATTATTAATGCAAAAAGAAATTTTTGACACTTATTTGTTCTATTCAACACTTGAATTGTTGGACCACTTCAATTTTGTTATTCAAAGGTAAAATTGAAATTGCCTTTTCAATTTGTATTTTTATTATTAGTGAGCCTGAGCAGCTCTATGAGATTTTGGCATTCCATGTCCCTCTTAGAAAAAATTCCTGCTCATATATTTTGCATAGTTTTTTAATCACTTTATTGTTGTTTATTAATTATTTAAGAATTCTTAATATATTTTATTGTTAATTTTATGTGTCACAAGCATATTCTTCTAAACTTGTAACTTGTTTTGAATTTTCTTATAGTGTTTTTTATGAAAAAAGTTCTTAATTTTATTTAGTGAAATTTTTAAATCCATCACTCTACATTGGTGTATTTTTGTTTATTTTTAATTTAAGCAAATTGTGTGTGTGTGTGTGTGTGTGAGATGGGCCTGAGCAATTATATTATAACTCCAAGAAGACTGTGATAGAGAGGAGAAAAGGTAACATAAGCAAACTATCTTTCTTTCCCTGAATTCAGAAAGCTATATTCCCTAATTTCTTTTCTAAAAGCTTTAAAGTTTGCTTTTAATATTTAAATTCTCAATCTATTCAAGGTGGATATTTGTACACAGTGTATGTGAACTAGGGATCTCTTTTCATTTTTTCCCCCACTAGAATAACTGATTTTGAGTACTTGATTTATTAAGCAACTTTCTTTTCTACCTTAATATGCCATGCCAACTGTCTCATATCAAATTTTATATATGCATAGGTCTGTTCCTGGGCTTCATTACACTCTATGATTTTTCTTGTATCAATTCATGCTGTTTTATACAGTCTGTTAAGGCTACTTTGCAGATATGGGGATCTAAATATATTGTTTCTTTTGTCTCTTGACTCTCACAGCGGCTTGCCTTCTCTTATGTTTGGTGATCTTTGTGAAAAATTTACTTGTTTTCCTTTTTCTTTCAATGTTACTTGCTAATATCATTCTGTTTTTTTTTTTTTTTTAACATTTTCAGTCAGTAATGAGTACTGCAACCTACTGTGGGCAAATTGAGTATAACAAAATATTATTTATTTTATGTATTGATCATTTTAAATATGCCAGGCACTTAAAAAACTTTTTATATGGATTATCTCCTTTAATCCTTACAACAACCAGATGAGATTACTACTATTATGCTATGCTGCACCAAAAGCAAACATTCATCATTGAAATAATACCTGTGTTCTATTTTCAACTTGATCTTGTTAACTGCACAAATATATTTATTGATATGGTCAGGTGTTATGTTCTATAATGACTAGTAAAAGCACAGATTTTCAATAAATGCAATCATTAATGTAAAAGGCCCTTTTGGTTGCCTACCAATCATTTTTTCTCTAATTCCTAAGAAAATATATTTTAAGATATCCAACCTTCCTTTACATAGCCATGTTTCCAAAGAAACCTGGTCATCAGATCCACTGGACCTAGAGAAGTCTAAGAAGTCCAGTAGTCATAAAGATATCCTTGTCAAGAATTTGTATAGGAATAAACATGTGGTTAAAATCAGGCCAAAAAGCCACACAAGGAAACATTTTCAGCTTGAGAATTTGTCATTTATTACTAACATAAGAGACATAAGAGTAAGCCTTTTTTCTGTCACTAATCCTACTGTCACAGGATGATATGTGTTACAGCCATTTATGATTAAAAGAGTAAACTACAGGATAGAGCTAAAAGTGGGGACCAATGGAATTTCAGTAAAAATAACCTGAATTTTTGGTAAAATTAATAAACTACTAATCATGTATTACTGTGTACCCTACCTTTTTTATTACTATTATTATAAGAAATAATACATTATCTTTTGATTAAGACAAGGAGAGTAAAGCAAAGATTTATCACACTTGTCACTAAATCCATCATATCAGATGAATGATGAGGACTTTTATAAAATAAAGACTTCCATATTTCTGTAATCTCATTCAAATGCAGACCTGTTATAAGCAGCCTATATTTTTCCTCTTTACAGAATACAAACTTATAAGTATAAATGTTTCAATTACTTACAATAAAACCCAAGGTAAACTTAAGTTTTTTCCAATCTACACACTTCTTAGTATGGCTAACCTTTAGAACACTAATAACACTAAATGCTGGTGAGGATGTGGAACAACAGGAACTCTCATTCTGATAAAATTACAAAATGGTTCAACCACTTTGGAAGACATTTTGGAGTTTTCAAACACACTTCTACCATGTGATCCAGCAATCATGCTCACTGGGATTTACCCAAGGATGTTGGAATCATGTTTACCCAAAAACCTACACACCAACATTTATAGTAGCTTTATTCTTAATTATCCAAACTTGGAAGCAATCAAGATGCTCTTCAATAGGTAAATGTATATATATCCAGACAATAGAATATTATTAAGCACTAAAAATGAGTGAGCTATAGGAAGAAATTTTAGTGCATGTTACTATGTAAAAGAAGCCAATTTGAAAAAGTAATATACTGCATGATTAAAATTATATAACATACTGGAAAAGGAATAAACTATGAAGGCAGTTAAAAGATTAATAGTTGTCAAGGATTGGGCCAGGGAGAGGAATATACAGGCAACAAAGAGGATTTTTAAGGCAGTGAAAATACTCTGTATGATACTGAAATGTGGGATACATGCCATTATACATTTGTATAGATTATAGATTGTACAACACCATGCATAAACCCTAGGGTAAACTATGACTTTATGTGATTATGATGTGTCAGTGTTGGCTCACCAATTATAATAAATGTACCACTTGGTGGATTTATTGATAATGGAAGAGGCTATGCACATGTAGTGGAAGGGGATATATGGGAGATCTCTATATCTTCTTAATTAGGTTGTGAACCTAAAATTGCTCTGAAAGTAGTCTTAAAAAGCTATTCATACTTTTGAAAATAAAAAAGATCAAAAAAGATAAGCACAAAAGTTAACTCTGGGAGTAGAGGTAAGAGTGTTATTAAGGATGGACACTTAGGACGTTTAAATTATAGGTAATATTATTAATTTGGGCAGTGTGTACAAGAATGAAGCAGCATCTCCTTGGACTTGAGAGCCCTACCTCCATGAGTACTTTGGATCCAAAGCCCTTCTATTTTATCAAGAAATATATTATAGGATAATCTCTTCTTTCTTGTAAATAATTAACATTTTTTATAAATGTTCTTTTCCATAAAGTTTAAGAATATGAAGTATAGAGACTAAATATACACATCATAATATTTATTGCACCTAACAGTGTGAAAGTTACTAAAGATGCTGTATTAATTATGCTTTTTAAAATGTATTTTATGATGTTTTGATGCCTTTAAAAGCTTTCTGGGCAAAGAGAGACAGACGCTATTAGGGCCAGACATTTCTTAGAGATAGCAAAAGCTTGGGCCAGTTACCACCACCTAGATACAATCTCTACAACCCCAAATTCTCCAGAATTATTCAGTCTTAAGCTATTTATTCTGACTTGCTTTTCTTTTCTCACAGAAGCACCAATAAATGCTCTAGCCTAGACTTTCTTCTCATTTCTGTCTTCTACCATTTGACCAAAACCTGGTTTCCCCCTGTGATCCTGCATAGCATTCAGTGAGTTTAGCATTGAGTTAGTCTTTTTGGGGGGCCCATGAGTGTAAGAAACATCTTTCTATGCCTCATTCTCATTTCCTCCTATGGCTGTACTGACTTTACCATACCATGTGCAACATTTATATTCTTAGCACAAATGTCATTAATATATTTCTATACACTTGTGTTTCTTAGAAATAAATAAAAAATTTTGAAGTCTAAATGTCACATATGTGGCTTCTATATGGTTTCAATATTTTGTGTGTATCATACATAAAGGTTTTTTTTTACATTGAAATCAAAATATGTATTTTCAAAGTGAGTTTAACATTTTAACTAGTTTTCATTATTGATATCTAACTTTTTTCCACATTCAACCAGACTGTTTAAACCTTTGAAATTTAAGGTTAGCCAGTTTCTGTATATGGGTCTAGGCTTCTACATAGAGAAATTGAGTCTCTATGGAAATTTATTGATTTTGTCAAACTCATTCTGGGAACCAATAGACTGTAAAATCAGTCAAGGATTATTTTCAGTTTGACTAAGAAGCAACTTGTTAACCTATTGGATACTAAATCAATGTCATTTTGTTGGGAAGGTAGGGAGAAAGGTGCAAAAAAACTTTTAAAGCTTTGACTTAGATTAAGTTTTAACAAAATAATGTTAAGGAATGAACAGTGACCTAGTTCATTTTAATAAAAATTTGGCAGAATTGTCTCATATGATTCTTGGTCTGATTTAATTGTGCCTGGGAAGTTCTTAATATTGTTCCACATAAAAATAACTTCCAAGCTGCCAGGATGTCCCTGCTGACTTATTTGGCAGCAAGTAGTTGCTGTGTCTTCATACATGAACCAATGAGAGGGCAGACTCACTGAGTTTGCACAGACCTGAGATGTGTCTTATGAGACAGCCCCTTTGACAGAATCATCGTGGTACATTTTCCCTGGAGGAAAAGTGTTGTTATAGAAAATATATGAAAATATTTGATGTTAGGGGTAATAGGAGACCTGAGGATTGATTCTAAATACTGCTACCTAAGTACATTTAAGAGAGAGCCATAGCACAGTTTTTAGAAGAGTCAATTATTTGAGTGGTAAGGGAAACATTACTTTTGTTTTTATCTATGTAATATTAAAGCATATGTTATTAGAGAAGCACAAAATCTCAAAGCTGCATTAAGTACTACATTTCAAACAAATGGCCAAAAACATGGAACAAACTAAAGAGCTTATATAACTTGTATTACCAATATTTTAAAACTAAAATTCTAAAACTTTCATGTAGATCAGGCTTTAAGAAGACAACAATACAAGGAATGCTGTGAAAACTGAAGGGAAGAGAAGAATCCACACCTTTCTTTTTACCCACTCCCACACCTTGCCCTTTACCACAAATGATAAAAAAGTAACTGTACTGAGTTCTCAACCACAAACTCTGGCTTTCACTTGTAAGGAGAATTCTACTTCAGGACCCAAGGGGCAGGAGGAGTGTAAGACTAAATGCTGCTCAAGTTTATGCATTTAAGCCAAATAATTGGTGAGTTTGGCCAAGATTCAAGTTCATTCTGAAGTATTAAATCGAAGTGCTACAGGTTTGGTTCCAACATTTTAGAATGCTTCTAGTAGTGAATTATGAATTAGTCACCTTCCTCCTCCCACTGTAATCAATCTAATCTAGGTGACAGAAGCAAAGCAGTGCCAGGACCTGGCCTAATGGCAAAAACAAGCCACAAAAATTAGAACAGTAAATTTCATTGTTAACAGTATTTCTGAGCAAAGAGGAGGGATTGAAGAAGTAAAATAAGTAACCCAGTAAATAAGACACTTGGAAGAGAAAAGAATAGTTCAGTGCAGAATGCGAAAGAGCAGAATGGGAAAAAAGTGTGTGCATGTGGGGGGATCTTAACACATCCAAAAGTTAGGCTTAATTATGAGACATTTGATAGAGAGGTCTGAACTTGAAAAAAAAATTAATGAAAGAAGAGAAAACAAAAGAGAAGAAACAAATTGAGCAAAGGTGCAAACGCCCAGGATACCAGAAATGAAAGCTTGCAGGAAGCCATCTTTGAGAAAAGTTGGAGATGCTGTCTGAGAAGTGGGTATGTGACAAGAATAAGAATATCTGAGAGCCTGACATATCAACTCTTCTGTTTTTAAACATTGAAAAAATATTGCTTGTTAAATATCCAAATAGCTTTTAATTCATCAGAGGCAACAGCGAAATATGTAAACATTGAAATATATATAAATTAGACTTTGCAGATCAAGATAACTTTAATAAACAAAATTTCAGTCTCTAGCACATTATTCAAAGAACTAGATGACTTAAATCTAAAAATTTTTATAAATAAAAGATATAAAGAAATTCTAATAAGCAAATGTATTATTTTGTTTTGCAAAACATTAATTGGAATGTCTTGATTAATAGTGACACCAGCCTCCACTTAGTGCCTACAAAGAAAAAAGTTTCATGTTGATACTAAATGGGTTTTTGTCTAAGAGACAGAGAGGAGACAAAAATTAAATTTTCCCCTTTTCTCCATGTACAAGTCCATATTAAGGCTGGAACATTTCATCTTTTTATCTGACAGATTCTTCTACTCTCCTTATAGAAAATAAGTCAGGGACTCTACAGCCTTTTCCACAGATTCTAAACAATCATGACTACATAGATTATCTTCCAGCAGCTGTAAGGAGCACAAAGCTATTCCTAGAATATGGGAGTTGTGGATGGGGGTAGATTCTGAAGCAGACTAGAGGAAATTTTCCCCCAGCTCTCATGTTATTTTTAAGAGTCAGCTGGTCTGGAAAATGTTGAATTTGTTTGTAGGAAAGGTAAACACTGCCAAAATCAACAAGCTCCTTCCTTAGAGGGCTGTAGAGAAAATTGGTCTGCAGATTACAACGGTTCAGACAACTTATGTTAGAACACAGGATAACCCCTTCCACACTCAGGTTTTACCCCAGAACTGTATTAGAAAGCTGATAAATCTTTGTTGAAGGAATTACAAACTGTGTACTCAAAAGGTAAAGAAAATTAAAATTGATCTCTTCTATGAATATCTTAGACAAAATGATTTTTTAGTGAGTGAGCAGGCCAGAAGGCTTGAGAATTGGGTTAAATGGCTCAGCCACACTAACTAAATTGTTTCTTCTATGTGAAATAACTGTGATTAGACCTATATAAAACTGCTTCATAAGAGATTGGATGGATACAAGTCTAAAAAAATGTTTTAATTAAAATGGAACAGCTAAACATTTTTTGCATGCTCTATAATTAGGGCTGCCTAATAAAATTACAGGACATCAGCTACATTTGAATTTCAGATAAAGAGCAAATAATTTGTTAATATAAGTATGTCCCAAATATTGCATGTGACATACTTATATTAAAAATATTATTCATAGTTTATACAAAATTCAAATATTACTGTGCATTCTCTAGTTTTATTTGCTAACTCTAGCAAATTTACCTGTAATACATATAAAATAAAGTTTGTTTTTTTATACTACCATCCCCAAGAGCACACCGAATCCATATTTGAATAAGTATAGCCGATTCTTATGTATAGAACCCTAAAGATTTAGTATTATTTATGAGATAAAAATTTAAGCAGGGTTTTCTCAGAAGTTAATTATAAGAGTTACTTTAGGGAATTGAATATCTTGAATTTTCTTCTAGGTTCCATTTCATAACTATCTCGAGAGTTTTAAAAATCCCTATGTCCAGGCTGCAGCTCAGACCTCTAACCAGAACCTCTCAGTGGGACCCAGGCATGTATACACTGGCTCCTTGATGATAACAATGTGCTGCCAATGTGAGAATCATTGCTGTAGACTGATTAGTACCAACCTGCCAACGTGTGATGACAAAAACAAAACATTAAAAGGTGGCTAATTCTTCTCATGCTAAATGTCATTTGGGTTAACAGAAAATTTGCTTGTTTTTTGCCTCTACCTGTTTTGGAATTTATAAGAACATATGCAGCTAGAGATGGGAGCTAAACAAAGAGGTGAGAAATACTGAAGATAAGAAGTTTTTTGTTTGTTTTTTTTTGTTTTTTGTTGTTGTTTTTTAAGCCTAAAGTAGATCTTTAAATATAGAACAGGCTTATGAACTTTATCAGGTTGGGTTTTATAGACACAACTGTTAAGCAAAGTTAAGCACCCATAAATCTATGCTTATATTAAGGATTAAGACTATATAGATACATATAAATTTACATTTAAAGTGCATAGATAGAAGTCACTAGTACATATTTTAAATACATATTTCCCCATAGTTTCATTTTTTTTCTAAAAACATTACCTATCAGTGTCAGCTATAGAATTCTGAAAACTTATAGAAAGACCTAATCAAATTTACTACTTTTTATTCAAATTGTTTTTTTTTTTAATTACAGAGTGTTCTTAAAATTACTAAGTGTTGTGGAGATCACTATGCAACTGATAGGTTGAGGTAAATGCATTGTCTATAGATTAATACAGAAAAGCTTTTTCTGTATTTGTCCTGGAAATTGACTTTGATAAGCCTGCCGCAGTGTTGCATACTTTCAAGCATTCCTTGTCAGAAAGCCCAAAGAACTGTTATATTATTAAAACATCAATTTTAACACTTAGAAGGAGAGTTACAAAGTAAGTTTCATACCTTATCACATACCACTGGCGCCACAGGGCACATGGACACAGAATATATTTACTTTTGACACTCTAGTATTCCCTTTGTTCTACTCACTTACCCTAAACTCTCCTGGATTTAAGGATCTCATGTACACTTATAAGTTGTGTTTGTAATTTCAATCCTGAAAAGGATAAAACATTAACTAAATCTTTCATTAATAATGGAGAACTGGTTGTATATACACACTGATAGAATTTTTAGTTTGTCTGTCATAAGAAAAGATAAATAATAGAAATCATAAAATTATTTCATGTTTAATTTCATCTCACATCTCTTGTGAATACTAAATACTGTCTACATTTAAATGCAAAGCATTTTCCTTTGAAAGAATTGTGCCTTATATTAAGAGGCACATACTGGGTAAGTAAAATGAGAAGTCATCTCTCACTAGAATCATCCCAAAATGTTTATGAACACTGCAATTCTGTTATTCGTCCTCTTTTCTTTTACCTCTGTATGTTCTTAACCAAGTCTTTAATCATCTAACATGTCTGTATTATTTTCCAATGTGTATTTTCATCTCTAAATTACAATCTTGCTTTCCAGTTGTCCGCATAATATATTTCAGCTCCTTAGGTTCAAAACATTGGAGAAACTTTGACAGATCAATCTTCACATAATCAACAAGCTTACTTACCTATTCTATTTTCATAGATAAACTTTCAATAGTTTCCATAGATGTCCTTTGACATATATTTATACTGCCAACTCCCTACACCAGGCTTCATTAGCTCATATCAAACCATTATTGTAACCTCCTAGTTGGATTCCCTTTACCTACTCCATATGTAGTTTTACTAATGACACTACCAGGCAAAATTTTTTTTGAACTTTAGAGTATTTTTATTTTCCACTGTCTAAATAGCACCATGATAAAGTAACAAAATTTAGAGTCTGGAAGTGTCAGTAGAAAGGAATCCTAGCAAATGCATTGGGATCTCAGAGAGAACCCTAGAAGCTTATCCTCTAGGAGCAGGAACAACCAAGATAGATTTAGTTATACAAATGCTGCAACCAAGCTCTGAGTAAGCTCACTTCCTGATCAAATTAATATCATCTGACCCTACTGAGGTTAGGATAAACCCTCATGGAAAAAGAGGTCTCGTCAAGAGCCTACCAAATAACTGTCAATGAATAAAAATACATTGGGCATACCAAAAGAGAACATTAGAAATAAGCTCTTACTTAGCCAAGTTATTAAAGTAATCAAAGAACGACTTTAAAACAGCTGTGTTTAATATTCTTTTAAATGACAAAATAGAGCATTTTACTGGAATTGGAATCTACTAAAGAGAACAACAAAAATTCTAGAATTGAAAATGTGATAAACTGAAATTTAGAGTTTGATAGATGATCTTAGCAGCAGATTGATACAGCGCAAGAAAGGATTAGTGAACTTTTGATGAGAAAATAATAAAAATATAGGCTAAAGCGCAGAGATCAAAGCAAAAAATGAATAATATAGAAAAGATACATGTCTATATAGACACACAATGTTTTCATCTATGTTTTTATATATGCATGCATATATACATATACATATATATGCATGTATATATACACATATATATGTATACATACATATATATAAACATTCATTTGGCAAGGAGAAATATTACAAAATATATAATGAAGTCTCAGAAGAGAGAAGGAATAGAGGAGAAAATATTTGAAAAGATAATAAATTTTAAAAACTGACAAAAAGTCAATGACTTTTTAGAAAGACTGTAGATCTCATTTAGGATAACCACACATACACACAGACCCACAACTAGTCACCTAGAAAAACTCAGGAAAATCAGAAGTGAAAGAGAGTACTAAAAACATTCAAAGAAAAAATATTATCTTTAAAGCAACAATGACTTACAGCTGATGTCTAATTAAATGATGTAATTAAAAAGACAATGGAATATATATTTAAAGTGATAGAAGAAAACAACTGCCAAACTAGAATTCTATATCCAGAAAAAATAACCTTTAAGAGTGACAGTTAACATATGTAATGAAGAATGCTATCTTCAATAAATCAACAAATAAAAAATTGTTGCTGAGGACGTGGAGAAAGGAAACCCTCATGCACTGTTGGTGGAATTGCAAATTGGTATAGCTACTATGGAAAACAGTATGGAAGCTCCTCAAAAATTAAAAATAGAACTACCTTAGGACCCAGCAGTTCCATTTCTGGGTATTTGTCCAAAGAAATTCAAAACACTAATTCTAAAATAAATGCATCCCTATGTTCACACAGAATTATAATAGTCAATATGGAAGTAACCAAAATACCCATCAATAGACAATTGGATTAAGCAGTGATACATATATAGAATGGAATATTACTCAGGCATAAAAATGAAAGAAATCTTACCATTTGTGACATGTTTGGACCTATAGGGTCTTATGCTAAATGAATTAAATCAAACAGAGAAATACAAATACCATATGATCTCACACGTGGAATCTAAAGAACAAAATAAATAAACAAATTAGAAACATACAGATAGAGAATACAAACTTGTGATTGCCAGATGGGAGGAAAGTTGCAGGGGGGGCGGGTTAAAAACAGGGATTAAGAGCTACAAATTGGCAGTCACGAAATAGTCATGGGGACATAAAATAATACAGCATAAAACATATAGTCAATAATATTGTAATAACCATGTATATTGCTAGGTGGGTACGAGACTAATTGAGGAATCATTTTGTAAATTATATAAATGTCTAACCACTATACTGTATAACTGAAACTGATATGAGATAATATTAAATGTCAACTATAATTGAAAAAAAATATTTTTAAAGAGTGAAAGCTAAATAAAGATATTTCCATGCATATAAAAATGGAGAATTTGTTGTCAGCAGACTGAAACTAAAAGAAATAAAGGTTATTTTTCAAGTAGAGAGAAAATGATTTCAGTTAGCAACACAAAAATGTAGGAAGAAATTTAAAGCAATAGAATATATCTGAGTGACTAAAATATAGTCTAATGATTGAATTTTATGAGCAAATAGAAATGAATAGCTCTTCAATATTAATGTTCAAGTATTAGTCTCCTCAGTTAGTGCTACAACAGTGAGCAGGAACTTTGTCTTATTCTCTATTGTATTACTAGCAACTAAAATGATGATCGGCATAAAATATTCAACAAACTTTTATTAACTGAATGACTAAATGAATATTCTCAACAACTTTGTGTCATATTTGAAAACCTTGGGCAATAACAGATATGACTTTAGCTATCCAGATACAATGTTAAGGAAATTATAGACTAGATGAAAATACATGTTTATTTTTGAGGAAGGAAGGAAGGAAGGAAGGAAGGAAGGAAGGAAGGAAGGAAGGAAGGAAGGAAGGAAGGAAGGAAGGAAGGAAGGAAGGGAAAAAGGAATCTCATATTACATCGTGGAGCTGACAGAGAAAGATAAGGGTGAGAGTTCAACTCTATTGTACCCTCCAGTCTTCACACATTGGAAGGAAAATTTTGTAGCTGTCTTTCATAAAAGACAGGTTTACCTTTGTAAATATTTAGCCATGTATCATTGGTGAATCAATACTCTTAAAGGTTATAGTAACAATTTTAAGAGCAACACAGTAAGGCTAAAAATGTCCACTATGAGAATGATCATCAAGAAAATAAATGAAGGATGGTGCTGACGTTAGCAGATTTATAATCAGTGAGATTCTCTGCTGTTATTCTGTTAAGTCGGAATGAAAGGCTGTTACTATAAGTGGATAACATGACTTTCTGCTACTATCACCTTAAGTTGCCAACAGCATGGCACTTCTATTATCATACCAGAGTGGTCATGAACTCATGCTATTTTCTTCTGCAAGACTGTTGAGAGATATGTTGTGGTCACAAATGGGTGATAGAAAGCAAGTTCAGAGTATTACACAGGCAGGCAAAGAAAAAGTAAACACCCGTGTCTTTAAAAAACTAACCACAGTCTCGGTTATGTTTTAAAAATAAGTGGTTGGTGAATAAGAGCTTAAAATTTCCATATATTTCATTTAATTGGGCCTTGAATACTTGTGTCTTGGTACTTGGATAAAGAAGAAAAAATATGTAAATTACATGTTACAGGATTGGCAAAAATAATCCCCCAACAAAAAGCATTCCCCTTCCCCCATTGAATTTTTAGGGAGTGGAGCTTATCATCTAAGTGCATCAATTACATGTCATAAAAAGCAAATGCATAACTGCTGCTAGTATTTATGATATAATTTTAGATTATTTGAGAATTTCACTTTAGTATTAACTGAGCAGTGACAAATTTATTTTATAATAATATCATTTGTTCTATATTTTTGTAAACAAATTTTAACACACAACACACACACACACACACACCATCACACACACACACCACACCATCCTGTATAAAATCCCTATGTAGGATCTCCCTCATTAATAATTGGCATGCTTTCATAATTCCTTCTCAACCAGTGAGCTTGGTAGATTAGTCATTTTACACTCACTTTTGTCTTTGTTACATCTACGTCACAAGGGTGTTGGAAAGATTAATTAGTTAACATGCAGGATTCTTTGAAGATGAAAAGCACTCTGGAATTGCTAAGTGGTGCTGCATTTCTCCATAGTACCTATTCTCCTTATATCTTTGTAAAATTCATCCACCTCTTATTAACCCTTTTTTACTAATATTATATACTCAGATTGCTTATTTAAAAAATTAACGAGCCTTATCTTTTCTTTTACAAGGCTCAAAATATTTATTTATCAATGTCTTCATGTCTCTCAGTTTTCCCTAAGTATTAATATTTTTACATCTGAGATTCTGATATAATTCATGAGACCCTGCTGATTACTTATATTTTCAATTTCTATTTTTTGTATTCCTTATAATTGTGGACCGGTATACCTAAAGAGCACTAAAGAAAAAAGGAAAAATCACTATTCATAAATTTTATAGGCTTAAGCCATGAGAATCATTAATTTCAATCAAATGGAACAATCCAAAGGGCAGACAAATCTACTTGTTCAATTCACTAAGCAAGAAAGAATCATTTGCTTTTTTCTCAAGATCTAAAGTTTTCATAATAGGGAGTCTTCAATATCATAAAATGTCTTGTATGATATTGAAGTATATATCCAAGGAAATTTGCTGAGGTGTCCCAAGTATTCCAACTTCTGACCCTGGATGTAGTCAAAGGTGTCTGCTGCCCATGAGCAGTGGCTTTGGAAACCAGAGGGAGAAGAATTCCTTTAGCAAACACAATTTGTACTTAGAAGGCTCATTTTCACTAAGCATCTAAACACAGAGACATTTATATAGCGTTGTCACAATTATTTTATCTACCTAACTTTGTGAAACAGAGGTGTTCACCTAGGATGAAGTTATGAAGTTGTTTTTTTGCTTTTTGTTTTTTGGGTTTTTTTCCATAGCTACAGCTATGAAGAACGCAGACATTAGTTTTTTGCTACTGTTTTGGCATTTTTATTTTGATCATTAAGTGGGAACATAAAATGTTAAATATATCAAAAGTGTTTAAATGTATCAGTTTTTTAAAAGAGGTGTTTTTCATGTTATGCCTAAAGGATTTTCTCCCTAAGAGATTATTGTGCATATCAATATTTTTATCATAAACAATAATTACAAAACACAGCTACATGCAAATGCTTTTATCTTTGTATAGCGAACCTAATTCAGCTAATATTTAAACATATTAAAATAATATATTTCTTGTGCTTTCTATCTCAAATAAAATGAGCAGAAACCAATGAAACACCCACAAAATAAAATGAAATATGATCTTGGCTCAATATATTTACCATTGTATAAATATACTAGTAAACTGTGTTGCTATACACACATATAAATATATATCTTAATTATAACGCTATTCAAATAAAGCACAATTTTAAGAAGTTCCATTTCCTTTTCTTTTTTTGATAAGCAAGAAGTCTTGCCTAATTAATATATACAATTTAATGACTTTGGAGGTCAGTATACACCAATAAAATCATCACCACAATCTATGCCACAAACCTACCTACCCATCACTGTCTTAAGTTTTCTCATATTCTTATTTCTCTTCTTCTTTTCCCTGTTCCTCCTCTTCTTCCTCAGTTTTTCTTCTTGGTACTCATTATTATTATTATTCCTGTTATTATTATTTTGTGATAAGAATACGTAACACAAGATCTGCCTATAGTACAGTTTTAAGTATACAATACAATATTGTTAACTAAATGTACTATGCTTTACAGAGTTCTAGGACTCATTCATCTTGTATAAAGGAAACTCTGTACTGTGTGACTAATACCTCTCATTTCCCCCTTCTCCTAGCCCCTGGCAACCACCATACCACACTCCTCTTTCATAAGCTTGGCTAGTTTAAATTTATCATATAAGTGATATCATGTAGTATTTGTATTTCTGTATCTGGCTTATTTCACTTAGCATATTATTTTCCAATTTTATCCATGTTGTTTGCAAATAACAGGATATCTTTTTTTTAAGGTTGAGTAACATTTCATTGTATGTATATATCACATTTTCTTTAACCATTCATTCATGAATGGGCATTTAGTTTGCATCTATGTCTTGGCTATTGTGGGTAATTCGCTAATAAATGTGGAAATGCATACATGTCTTCAAGATTCTGATGTCAATTCCTTTAAATATATACCCAGAAGTAAAATTGCTGGATCTCATGGTAGTTCATCTCTTAGTTTTTTTAGGAACTTCCATACTGTTTTTTATAGTGGCTGCACCAATTAACATTTTTACTAAATGTACATAGGTTCCCTTTTTGCAGCATTCTAACCAACATTTATCTTTTAAAAACATCAACTTGAAAGATGTGAGGTGACATCTGTTGACCCAGAGAATAAATGATAGATATACCTGTGTAGAAAGGCTCCTGGAGGCTAATTCGGCTCAAATTTATAAACATTCTAGTAGTCATTGCTCAACAGGGGCTTCTCACACAGGCCACACTTTAGGGAGCAGCCACACTGAACTGCCTGCCTCCTACACTATGTTCTGCATTCTGAGTCAACCCTTATAAAAATGTTTTTAGAACTGAAATTCAATCAATTGGACTGAGACTTACTTTATACAAGCAGAGCCGTGCAGCTATATCCTCATTTGCATCTTCACTGACCAGTAAGAGTGATTTCATTCTGAACAATCAGGACAGTGTTATTTGACTAATCAAACTGTAAAAATTTGGAGTCTTCATTTGCATAGAAATGGATTAATCAAGAATCAGGGGTGGGTAGTCTTTCCTATATAAGCCAGCTTCCCCTCTGTCTCAGAGAGCACAGTTTTGTTTCCACTGAAGACTGCATTTCCCTAGCTGGAACTGTAATGCTGGAATTTTCTCACAAGCTGAAGCTGTAACACTGGAGCTGTCTCACAGGAGCTAAGCCATCACATTGGGATAATAAAACTGGAGCTGTACCACCAGATCTGCCTAGCCGGGGCCTCCTCACCCAGGATTCCTTGCTGAGGAATCTTCTCCCAAGCTGCCTCACTTGCCTCACCCAAGATGTTCTACAGCTGAGGTGCTTCTAAATTGAGCTGTTTTCACTGAATAAAGTCCTCCTCTTTACCACACCCTAATTTGGAAATTCTTATTTGTGTTAAATTTACAGCAATGAGCTTCAGTTGACATTAAATAATGGCAATAGTAGGATCTGAAAAGATAGCCTGATTTGTTTCCCAAGCCCATACTGAAACTAATGTATCCATGACTATATGAGTCTCTTGAGTTTAGTTGCTTTCCTAGTGGCACTGGAAGGTCTCAAATAAGTCCTCTCTGATTCATCACCTGCCATACTTATGGTCAAGATCTCAGAGACTTTATTTGGTTTAGGTAAGGGATTTACATACAGTTACCTTGGCTCATATATTTGGACTAAGAGGGTCCCCCCATATGATTCAGCTTTGGTGCCTAGGAGGGGAATCCCTCTGTAGAATTTGGTACCAGCGAGGGTATCCTCTATGGAGGACACCTTTTTCATTGTGTTTGGTACTTAAGAAAGGCATCCTCCAGGTTGGAACTCAGTCTTGTCCATAAGTTTTGTGAGGATACTCACACTAAAAGGTACTTGAAATGATGAAATGATGCTTTCAAATGAGTAACCCATGCTCTAAATTTTCTCATGCTAATCAGCCACCATCTGGAACTTTGGCTAATTAACATGTACAAAAATCACTGCCCAGAGACTTGCAATTGGCTAGGCCTCTGGATAAAAATCACATGAGATAATTTCAAACTTTGTTGGCCAAGATGAGGTTCCTTTGAAACTCCAAAACTTATCCATTTGCAGACTCAATTAGAACAAAGAAAATATTGTACCTTCTATAAACAAGGAAGCTTTCTTTAATTGGTACCTTGAGAACTCTAAATGAAACCAAGAGGCCACTATCACTTCCCTTAAAGAAAGTAGTTTTATATTTGGTAAACACCTTGATAAATTAGAAAAGAACTGACATTTGAAAACCAAACCTAAAAGAAGACCATTGGAGAGTTTTTCCTCTGTCCCTTGTGCTTAAAAAAATGTAAGATAAGCTTACTAAAAGAATCTTAGAAAATTCCTTAATAGCTCTTTTTGCCTACCTCCCCACTCACCTCTGGACCTTTCCCAGCTTCCTTGCTTCTTGCCTTGCTTCCTCCCTATTCTTTTCTTTCTGAACTTTCTTTTTTTTCTTCTCTTGACCTCCCTACTTCTCTTAATATGCCTGACTCTCTTTCCCTTCTCTTGATAGTCCCTTTCAAAATTCGAATAGAAGGGAAAGATAAATACCAATTTGCTTATGCACTCTGGGCAAAATCCAAACTTTTGCTACTAATAAAAGGCTTTTGTAATCCTAAAACAAATTCCCTTGAATTTGAAGAGCATTTTGGTCTGATTATTAGCATGTATTGACCTGGTTTTTCTGACCTTTATCAACTTAATTTATATGCTTGTGGAAAATGTTTTTGCCCAAGAATGGATGCAGGCAGTAGAATGGAAAAAGCCTTTTAAAATTGACCAATCCCTAGGGAATCAAAAAGGCAGAAAAACAGGGTTCTATGCTGCTAAAGGCCATTCCTAAAAATTTTCCCCTCCAAATAAACTGGATAGTCATATATCATTGTGTGCAGGGAAAAGATAAACCTGTCCTCAACTATTCTGATCGATTCAAACAAAGTTTCTGACAAAGTTTGAGAATTAAAGATTTAAGTGATGAAACTGAATCTATTTAACTCCATTTCCACAACTAGACTTTCTGAAGCCTTTGCCACTCCCATAAAATAGCATGGCCTTGATTAGGCAGCAAAACATCCTTATGAGGTAGCTTCATTGGCAAATCAAGTATCTAAAACTATAGAAAAGGACAAAGAGCCCAGGGTAATTCAAACCTTAAACTACCAGGAAAAGACTGCCAAACTAATGGGACTTCAGTTCAGTTGTAATCATTGGAAAGGGATATCCTAAATGTTTCTGCTTCCCAGGACCCAAATGAAAAAACTTGTTTTTTATTATAAAATACCGACACATTTGAAAAAGGATTGCCATGGATTTCAGCATTAGCAACAGCTGAATTCTTGTAACTTTCCCCGCCCCTCTCCTCCATATAATACTAGAGATGCTCTAGGGATATTAAGGGGATATTTCCCTTACTTCAAAGCAATAAGTTGAGGGAATTGAATATTAGAATTGGGAACAAACTCGTCAGAGCCTAGTTGATACTAGAACTACCTTGTTCACCCTCGACCCTGAAACACTTTCAATGTCCCCTCCCCAGGGTTCAGAGTTTATCCAGGTGTTTGGAGTTGCCAACAAACCCATGACAGTCTAAATCTCTACCTATTCCTTCCTAACTAGAACCCCTCACTGACAGCCACCACTTCCTACTTGTGCTATCAACTGCTGTACATCTTCCAGGAAGAAATTTTCTGGAGGTACACCAAGCACACATTTCCTTTTCCCAAAAGGGAGAAATGATGCTTGAACAATCTCACCAGCTGATTCTGTCACAGAAATGGCCCTCATTCAAATTCCTGTTTATCCACTTGGCCTAATTGATAATACACAGCTCATTATTCAAAACCTGCCTGAAAGCCTCTGTGCAATATTTAACATGGATGCACCATATCCATTCAACTCCTTCAACCAAAATACAGGTAGATTATAATAATTCTCTCCTCAACATTAAACAATATCTCTTAAATCCTGAGGCTCTATTTGAAACTGATAGTAAATAGCTTTATATGCAAGGAACTACTTGTCCCTTGCATTAGTCTTTGTAATACCCCTCTCTTACTCACCCATAAAACAAATGGAAGAGAATGGTCGATTGTCCAAGAGCTAAGGGCTATGAATAACATAATTATTCCTCAGCACCCAGAGATTCCTGGCCCCCATACTTTGCTTTCCAATATTCTCCCTCATAGCCAATACTTTTCAGCTGTTGACCTTTGTAGTGTGTCTTTCAGTATCCCTGTAGATATAGGTAGTCAGTATATTTTTGCCTTCATCTGGGAAAGTCAGCAATTTGAACACACTGTTATTCCTCAGGAATATACAGAAATCCCAACACATTTCTCTCAGATTGTTATGGCTGGTTTAACCACCATTTTCTTTCAATATAAGTTCACCTAGTTCAATATGTAGGTGATTTGCCTTAATGTTTCCCTTTTAAAGAAACTTGGCCAACAGCCTCCATTTACTTCATAACCTAGCCTCCAGAGAATACAAGATTTTTAAGGAAAGCTTCAATTTGTCAGATCTTTGTTAAATTTATAGGATACATCAGACCTCAGAGGAAGTAAACCTCAATTCTTTGTGCCTACATAGAATATGAATCTTTCCTTCTCAGACAAAAAGGCAGCTTTGAGGATTCTTAGGACTTGCCAGCTATTGTTGAAACGGGCTTCCTAGTTTTTCCTTGATATCACAGCTGTTTTATAACCTGCTCAAGAACTCCTTTCCTGATCCCTAGCAATGTATTTCTGATGCCCACCAATACTTTGAAAAGGTAAAAGCTCAGCATACTTCAGTCACAATTCTGTGGACATCCTAATTATAATCTCCCTTTTAATTTATTCACACATGTGTGAGATGAAATGCTTTGAGAACCTTAACTCAACCCCATGGAGTATGAAATATACTAATAAGATACATAACCAACAACTGGACCCAGTTGCTCAGGGCCTTTCTCCTTGACTTAAAGCAATTGCCATGATCTCTGCCGTTGTAAAAGCTACAGAGAAAATAGGCATGAGAGTCACCTCTCACTGTCTGTGCTCCTCACTCTGCTGAAACGCTCCTCGATTTTCATCACACCTAGCACCTTCCTGCTATCTATCTGGCTAACTGTGAAATTCTTCTGTCTACATCACACCTCACTATAACCCAGTGCAATTTGCTCAATCCAGGTACCCTGCTACCTCTTCCAGATGATAACATTCCTCATGACTGCATCACTTTGACCAACTTTTCACTCCATGAGTGGACCTGGAAGAAAACTGATTCCTAATACAGATTATGAGTGATTTACTTATGGTTCATACTTAGGGGGCTTAACAGTAGTTACCAAGCTAGTTACACTTTTTATTCCTCTTTATGAGGTCACAGAGTCTGATCCACTTCCTGATGCCAAATCCACTCAGCAAGTAGAACTTCATGCTCTCACTAGAACATGCCTGTTAGCCAAGGATAAAATTTTCAGTATCTATACCGACGGTAAGTATGCCTTTGGACAGCATACGATTTGGGCAGGCTCTGGAAATAGGTTTCCTGACCTCATCTGGATAAAAAATTAAAAACACAAACCATGTTCTAGTGCTCTTTGATGCCATTCAGACCTCAAGATCTTTAGTTGTCACTAACATCCAGAGAAATTCTTCTGTCCAAAGTGCAGAAGCACATGGGAACAAATTGGCTGATACTGCAGCCAAGTTAGCCACTTCTCTTAAGGTAACAGAAATTTTACTTACAAAACCCTCATCCATTTCTTCCTTACCTCCCGTTTTTCATCAGCATCAGAGGCTAGCAAAAGCCCAGGCTTCCTCTCCAGAAGTTGAAAGGGGTACATGGATCAGGAACAGTTGTTCTTTCAGTTCTCTGAAGTATCTATGGATAGGCCCCCAAATCACCACCCCATTCTCCCTAACAGCCTCAAAAAGGAAATTTTGACATTCATTCATAGTTTGAGCCATCAGAACACTCAAAAATTGTCCAATGAGAAAAACAGTGTTTTTGGAATACCTCTCCTACTATTACCCATCGGATATACCAAATATGTAAAAATTTTTCCATAGCTAATAAACCTGGAAAACTATTTCATGACTCCATAGGTCACTTCCCACTACTTGCAGGCCCTTTCAAGATATGACAGTTGGACTTTATCCAGCAACTTGTTTCACGAGGTTATAAATATGTCCTGGTTATGGTTTGCAAGTTTTCACATCAGGTTGAGACTTTCCAGTGCCACCAGGCCACAGCATAATAGTAGCTAAGGCCCTACTAGAAAATATTATTCCAACTTGGGGAGTTCCATGAGAACTCCATAGTGCCCAGGGAACTCATTTTACATGACAGATTATCTACAATGTCTGCAAAATTTGGCCTATTTAGCTACATTTTCTTTGTGTTTATCATCCTCAGACCTCTGGATTGGTGAAATGGACAAATGGAGTTATAAAAACCCAATAGGTAAACAATAGTGAGGCATCTAGTCTGCCAGAGTCTAAGGCCTTTCATTGGTCTTTCTCAACTTCCATTCTACCCTCACTGAAAAAAGTAAACCTTCCTTTTGTGAGATTGTTACAGATTATCCCATGCACCTAAATAAAGAATTACACTACCAATGCTTATTAATGGAGATCTCATAATACTGCAAAGAGCTCATCTCTGCCTTGCAGCAATCTTGATAAGATTTCTTCAACCATGTGTTCCTAGGAGATAAAGAACATCTCAACATCCTCAGACCTGGAGACTTTGTATACTGGAAAAAGAGAACAGCTTAAAGATTTCCTCCAGCTCTACAAAAAGGATCTTACCAGGTACTTTTAATTAATCTATTTATGGATAAATTATAAGGCTTATGAATTCATATTCCCCAGCCTATCACAAAAACCAAACCCTGGCTGATCAAAAGGCCCAGTGATCAAGGTGAGAAGTAGACAACATCCAAAATGGACAAATCTCCCAAAGAGTTGGAACTAGACTAGTAACATTGACTCTTTTTATGTGTTTTTCTTATGTACTTGCTGTAAGACTTATATTCCTGAATATTTTAATGGTCTTGACCTTCCAAAGATAGTTCCATTGTGTTCCCAATGTTCTCTGCACCATGCAATGTTTCTAGATTCTTGCTACTTTACCTTTTGTAAATGGGAAAACTTAACATAGAAATATGATACAATATTTTTAAATGTTGGCTTTCTTAGAGAAATTGTTTGAATGCTAGATCTATCACCTTTAGTAAAACTGATGATTTCATGTTTTTTCCTGTTATCAATTTCTCAACCATCCCTAACTTTACCGTTAATTTCACAAACTTCCCCCCTTCTGAAAATGAGTGGGTTAAGTTGCAAAAGTCTTCCACCTTTCCCCTGTGTCTACCTTAACCCACCCAATACATTAGTCATCACACATGCAAACACATTCTTCACAGGTGGGAAAAATCACCTCCCTCAATTGAGTAAATCTCTAGCTACCTATATCTTAAATGCCTTATATCTGATTACACCTATTTCAAATTTGACTTCTGTTGAAATTCCTTTTTTAGGGCTCTCGTGAGAGGAAGTGGCCCACACTATCACAAGCCTAAATGTTCAAACATACATGAAGAACTTTTAGAGGGATGTTTAAACCAGCCTGAGCCCTGGTTGGAAAGTGTCCTTGCTTCACTTTCCATTAATGAATCCAAAATTGAACAAACTCTTGCAGACAACCTATGTGCTTCCAGAGGTGATATTTTTTTGTCTATGCATACAAAAATCAGTCTTCATCATGTGATTGTCTTGATAGCTGGAGGCTAACTGAGCAATGCCTTTTAAGCTACTTGACATCCTTTTTTACTTTCATAATCCCCAAACTAACAAGACCCACCCTTCCTAATTCCTGTCAGAAAAAAAAAAAAAAGAGGTATTTTAAATAGTAGAGAGCTGCCATGATGAAGATGATTCTGTACATGAAAATAATTTTTGCAGGCTTTCTGTGGAATGTGACTTGCCAACAGGTTTTTCAGGAGGTGAGGGTAATAATTTTCTCAGAATTGTGTTTTCATGAGGTGGCCTTTATAACACTCAATGAGGCACAATGATACAAAAACTAACAAGAAATGTTGCCAAATCAGACCCGTAGCACTCATAGAGATATAGAGAACTCAGGTTTACTAGAGCTCTGAAAACCTGGGCCCAGAGCTCAGTTACAACTTTGCATATATAGGGCTTATCTGGCATGGGCCGGTTGGTTAATTTGTCCTCAGATAGTTATAAAGAGAGGGAGTTGCTATGGGTGGTTGCAGATAGTTACAAAGCGTTACAAAGCCCAGAAGTTGCTACGGGGTATAAGGCAGATACATTTGTTGCTTAGACAGAATAAGCAAAAGGGAAGATGAGTCTTCAGTTAATTTTGAGGTCATCCTTCCCTATGGCCTATGCAGCAAGAATATCTGCAGAAGCAGAACAAAGAGCTGATTATAAGGTTAGCCTTTTGAGTGAAAATTCCTCTTCAGGACCATCTGTCTAATTGCTTGCTCAACCACTAGAGCCATTCGAGCCCAGCAAATAGCTTGAGACTTCTTCACATGAGCTACTTGACTACTATTTATTTATAGCCCAAGAGGAAATGTGTGCCATAGTCAATACCTACTGCTGTAACTGGTAGAATTAGAAACAACCAAACTTCTTAATTTGCCAAATCTCTTAAAAACACATTCCAGTTTGGTTTCCAGTGCCACAGGCTGGTTAGCATTTAAATTTTCTGATTTAAGTTAGTTCCCAACTGAGTTCATAGCTATTTTGTAGTCTGAACTACAAATTGTTCTATTTGTTATTGTTCTAATTTGTTGTATGTACTTCATTGTTAAGCTATTGATGTTCTGTGTAACCAAATGTTCAAAACCTCTTACAAAAACTTGTGCAATGTAGTAAAAAGGATAGAAATGATTTATCAAGAGACTGTACCCCTCCACTTTAGTAATCCATGATGCTGAACACCATTTTCCAATCATCTCTGACTTCTTCTGATGTTACAAATTGAATGCTTTTGCTTGTACTTCAATCATTTCTGAACCATTTTAACTTCTGAAAGGCTTTTTGAGTTTGACAGGTATCTGAAAGTCCTGTCGTAAGCAAATAACTTTAGTCACTCTATTTGTTACTGCCCCATCACAGGAGTCCCACCAAGAGACTAGATGGAATAAGAGCAGGTAGCCAAGAATGAATCTACTGTTAATAAAAGTTCCTGGTGGCTAATTGAATTAAATTTATAAGCAGAATCTAGCAGCCATTGCTAAGCAGGGGCCTGTCTTGTGCAGCGCACTTTAGGGAGAAGCCACAATGAACTTCCTGACTCCTGCACTGTATTCCTACCATCTGAGCTGACTCTTTACAGGAGGTCCTAGGACCAAAATTCAACAAATAGGGCTAAAACTTTCCCCATCCAATCAGAGTTGCACAGCTACATTCCAAATTTAATATTCAGCAACCAATCAGAGTGGATCCATTCTGACCAGTCAGGATGGTACTGTTTGGATCAATTGAACCGTAAGGATATGGCATCCTCATTTGCATATAAGTGGACCAATCAGGGACAAGGAGTGAGCACTCTTCTCCATATAAGTCAGCTTTCTCTGTCTCAGAGAGCAGATTTTTGGTTTTCACTGAAGACTATGTTTCCCCAGCTAGAGCTGTAACCCAAGAGTTGTCTTGCCAGATGGAGCCATAACATTGGATTTGTAACATTGGAATTGCCTCACCAGAGCTGAGCTATAATACCAGAGCTGTAACACTGGCACTGTATTGTTGGAACTGAGCCATAACGCAGGAGCTATAACCCTGGAGCTGTAACACCAGGGCTGCTTAGCGCAGGATTCCTCACCCAATCCTCCTCACCTGGGGCTCCTTGCTCAAGCTTCTCACTGAAGCCTCCTTCCTGAGCTGTATCATGTCCAAGCTGTTTCATGCCTCAACTATTTCACAGCCATGCTGTTTAATGGCCAGGCTGTTCCAGAGCCATTCTGTTTCACAGCCAAACTGTTTTACAATCAAGCTTTTTTCACTGAATAAGGTACCCCCTTTACTGCAGCTCAAGCTGGGGATTCCTGTTGATGTGGAATTGGTGATAATGACCTCCAACTGGCACATCTCATTGTGATGTAAATTTGCATTTTTCTGATGATTAGTAATGTTGAGAGCCTTTTCATATATTTGTCTTTATATGACTTCTTTGGAGAAATGCTGTTTAGTTCATTTGACATTTTTAATTGGATTATTTGTTTTATTACTATTAAGGTATATGAGTCTCATATATTTTGAAATATAAAGCCCTTGTCAGATATATGGTTTGCAAATATTATTTTATTTCATTTTATATTGAAATATCATATTACATCTTTGTTGTTGAGTGTTTGCTGAGCAAAAGCTTTTTGGTTTAATGCAATTCCTATTGTGTTTTTTGCTTTTGCTGTTGTGCTTTTGATGTCATATTCAAGAAATTGGCTAATGTTGAGAAGATTTATGGTTAAGGTCTAATGATTAAGTCTTCAATCTATTTGAGTTTATTTTTGTGCATAGTGTGAGATAATTGTCAAACTTTATGTTTCAGCATGTGGCTATATGATTTTTCCAACACATATTTATTAAAGTGACTGTCTTTTCTGCATGATGTATTATTGGCACCCTTGTCAAAGTTCAGTTGACTGCATATACATGGGTTTAATTTGGGGCTCTCTATTCTGCAAAATGGGTGTATATGTCTGTTTTTATGCCAGCACCATACTGTTTTGATTATTGTAGTTTTATAATATATTTTAAAATTAGAATTGTGATGTCTCTAGCTTTTTTTTCTTCTTCTCAAAACTGCTTCGCTAATTCAGGTCTTTTGTGGTTCCATTAAATTTTAGGATAATTTTTACACCTGTATGAATACTGTTGGGATTTTGACAAGGATTGTACTGAATCTGTAGATTTTTTGGGGGTAGTATGGACATCTTAACAATATTTTTTCAATATATGAACACAGGGTGTTTTCTTACTTATTTACTTTTATAATCATTGTTTTAAAATTTTAAGTGTGGAAGTTTTTTTTTATCATCATGGCTAAATTAATACTGTGCTTTGTTCTTTTTGATGTTATTGTAAACTGGATTGTTACCACTTCAGACAAGATGTTGTTAAAGAATAGAAATGCAAATGATTTTCATTCATTGATTTTGTATTCTGCAACTTTACTGAATTATTTTATTCTAATATAGTTTTTGTGGAATCTTAGGATTTTCTACATTTAAGTTTATGTCACCTGCAAAAATAGATAATTTTACCTCTTCCTTTTATATTTGGATGTTTTTTATGTATTCTTCTTTTCTATTACTCTGAGTAGGATTTTAAGTACTATGTTGAATAAGAGATAAGAATGGTCATCCTCGTATGGTACTGGATCTTGGAGTAAAAGCTTTTAGATGTTAACCATGTGCTTTCCATATATGTCCTTTATTGTGTTGAGGTAATTCCCTTCTATACCTAATTTGTTGAGAGATTTTATTATGAAAGCACATTAAATATCGTCAAATACTTTTTTTTGTATCTATTAAGAAAATCATGTGATTTTTTTTCTTTATTTTGTTACATTGACTGATTTGCATATGTTGAACCATCCATGAATCCCGGGGATAAATCCGACTTGATCGCAATGGATGATCCTCTTAAAGTTCTGTTAAGTTTGATCTGACAATATTTTGTTGAGAATTTTTGCATTCAGGTTCATAAAAAATATTAGTCTGCAGTTTCCTTTTTCTCTGATGTCTTCATCTGGCTTTGCTGAGTGTAATGCTAGCCTCATGAAAATTGTTTTAAACTGTTCCCTTCTTTTCTAATTTTTGGAAGAATTTAAGAAAGATTGGTATTAATTTTTCTTTAATGTGTGGTATAATTTATTTGTGACGGCATCTGCTTCTGGGTTTTTGTTGTTGTTGTTGTAAGAGTTTTATTATGGATTCCATTTTCTTATGTGCTATTGGTCTGTGTAGATTTTCTATTTTTTCTTATTTTAGCTATGGTAGCTATATGTTTCTAGGTATTTATCCATGTCATTTGATTGTCCAATTAGTTGGCATATAATTGTTTATAATAGTCTCTTCTTCTATTTTTGATTTTATTTGTCTTCTTTCCTTTTCTCTTAGTCTACCTGAGAAATGGACTATTTTTTTCAAAGACCTAATTCTTTGTTTCATCTATTTTTCTATTGTTTATTTATTTTATGTTTCATTTATTTCGCCTCTAATTTATTTCCTTTCTCTAACTTTGGGCTTACATTGTTCTTCTTTGTCTAGTTCCTTGAAGCATAATGTTAGGTTGTTTTCTGAGATCTTTTTTTTAATGTAAACATTTATCACTACAAAATTCTCTCTTTGTACTACTTTTGCTATATCTCATAAGTTTTGATATGTTGTTCTTTTGTTTTCATTTAACTTGAGATATTTTCTGATTGCCCTTTTAAATCCCCTTTGACCTGATGATTATTCAACAATATGTTGTTTAATTTCCATATATTTGTGATTGTTTCCATTTCTCTTCTGTTATTGATTCTCAGTTTCATTACATCGTTGTGGGAAAATATAATTAGGATGATTTTAGTTGTGTCAAATTTTTAAAGACTTATTTTGTGACTCGTATGTGATCAATTGATTCTAGAAAATGTTCCACATGTGCTTGAGAAGAATGTGTATTATCTTTCTGCTGTCAGATAGAGTGTTCAGTATATGTCTGTTAGGTCTATTTGTCTACAGTGCAGTTCAACTTGGCTGTTTCCTGATCTATCTGGATGATCTGTCCAGTATTGTAAGTAGAGTATTAAAGTCAGCTACTATTATTGTATTGCTATCTATTTCTCTATTTAAATCTATCTATTTATGTGCTCTGATGTTGGGTACACGTAAATTTATAACTGACATATCTTCATGTTGAATTGACTCTTTTATTACTTAATGAACTTCCTTGTCTCTTGTGACAGATTTTGTCTTAAAGTCTATTTTTTATGATATAAGTATAGCTACACCTGCTCTCTTTTAGTTAACATTTTCTATCCCTTTATTTTCAGCCTAGGAGTGGCCTTAAATCTGATGTTGGTTTCTTGTAGACTATGTGTAGTTGGATCTTTTTTTATATCTATTTCACAACTCTATGTCTTTTAATTGGTACATTTAATCTATTACACTTGGAGTAATGATTAATAGACAAGAACTTACTATTGCCATTTTATTAATTATTTTCAGTCTGTTTTGTAGGTTTTTTTTTTGTTGCTCTTTTCAACTTTTGCTAATTCCTTTGTGATTTAATCATTTTCATAGTGATATATTTTCCTTTCTCTTTATCTTTTTTTGTGTCTTCAACGGTTTTTTCTTTGTGGTTATCATGAAGTTTATATAAAACTTATTGTTAGAACAGTCTATTTGAGCTGTAACAATTTAACTTTAATTTCATCTAAAAACTCTACACTTTTACTTCCCCCACAAAATTTATGTTATTGATACCAGAATTTATTTCTTTTTATATTATGTATTCATTAATCAAATTTTTCATTTATAGCTATTCTTAATAATGTCTTTTATCTTTATACTAGGGGTAAAAGCAATTTGCATAATACCCTTCCAGTGTTGCATTTTGATGCATGCTCTATATGTTTATCTTTATTTGTGAGATTTATGCTTTACTATTACAGTTTTTAATCCTTTACTTTCAACTTGAAGAACTTCCATTAGTATCTCATAATATGGCAGGTCTAGTGTGGTTATCTCTCTAAGTTTTTGTTTGTCTGGGAAAGTCTTTTCCTCTCCTTCATTATAAAAGGTCATTCTTACCAATGGTAGTATTCTTTTTGGTAATTTTTTTTTTTCTTTCAGCACTTTAAATCTATCACCTCAGTTTTACCCGGACTGCAGGTTTTCTATTGAGAAATCCACTGATCATCACATTCATTCCCTTGAATGTGATGATTCACTTTTCACTTGATCTTAGCCAAAAGGTCAAGATGCGATGATGATTCACTTTTCTCTGGCTGCTTTCAAAACTCTCTCCTTGTCTTTGACTTTTAGAAATTTAATTATAATGTATCTTTGATTCCATAAGGAATCTTTTGTACTTTATTAATTTAGATACCCACTCCCCTCCCCAAATTTGGAAAGTTTTCAGCCATTATTTCTTTAAAATAATTTCTTTCCAATTTTATATTCTATATTCCTTTTGGGACCACCTAAAATGCATATATTTGATCTTTTGATGTTGCTCCTATAGTTTCTGAAGACTCTCTTTACTCTTTTTTATTCTTTTGTTTCTTTTTATTTCTTTAACTGTTATTTTAAATGACCTGTCTTCAAATTTGTTGATTTTTTCTTCTGTTTAATTGTGTCTGTTATTCAAGCTACCTATTAGTGTTTTCATTATAGTCATTACATTCTTAAGCTCCAGAATTTCTGTTTTTATTTAATGGTTTTTATATCTTCATTAAACTTTTAATTTTGTCCATATTTTATTATCTTGATTTTATCTAGTCATCATTCTGTGCTCCTTTAATTCTCACAGAAAAAATATTAAAATAAAATTTTAATATATTTTAATATATAAAAGTATCAGTGTTTATCCCCAATTATTGTACTTACCTAAATATCAATATGTGAAAAACTCTCAAAGCTGGATAAATAAGATGCACCAAATATCCCAAATATAACTTGTCTTGTCATTTAAGTTATTCTTCAATAATCAACTTTTATGTCTTTATTCTTAAAAGGAAATTTAATATATTAAATTAATATTTATTGACTTTTGTGGTAGATTGAAGTTATGTTATTAAGTATTCCATCTCTTCTCTGCAGGAGAATTATATGTCAGGGCCCATTCCCATGTCACTCACAGAGGGATGGGGAAAGTGCATGCTTATCTTTGGCCAATAGAGTATAAATATAAGTGAGGTATACCATGAGCAACTAGAAGCTTTAAATATCATTGCATAATTCATTTATCTTTCCTTCTGTCATAAAACTACATGAAAGATGAAAGATGAAATTTTAGCTTGGATTGTGAAATGAAGAAAAAGCTGGTATTATTGAATCATAACCAACGTATACCTTGCATAGAAGTAAATCAGAAGGTCAGTTTGGCAAATAAGAGGTATTTCCCAGGATTAAACTTTATAAATAATTTCAATCATATTAACAATCAAGAGAAATAAGCAAAGAAGAAAGAAACCTGATTGGCTTTCTAGGTCTTTCCAGGAGCACATCAGATAAGCTATCTTGCTCAGGGTAATAGATGAAATTACCTCACAACTAGGAGAATTTTAATTATAAAACATTTCTACTTTATACCCTGGATAATTGTATAGCCAATGAGACAGTTTTTTTGAAAAATTATATACCATAAATTCATAGATTCAGATTTGTTTTCCACAGCAACCCTAAAGCAGAGACATCCTACCAAAAGCTCTCCTTAGAAAAGAACTCTCTAGCCATAGCAATTATTATTAGCTTTCAGCATGTTTACAAAAATAAAAATAAAAAATAGACCAGGACACCAATTTTTTTTCTGGAAGCATCCCTTTTTTACCTGAAAAATAAAAATGTATTAGAGACCAATTGTTTTAACCCTTCCTTCCCCAAAACATAAGATTTAGTAGTATGATTCAACAATAATAGAATTAGTATGTAGTACCAGTATTAGTATGAATGTAAAATGTATTAATCATTTATCATATGCAAAAGAGATAAGAAGCTAGCATACATTCTCTCTTTAGATCCTCACCAGAACTCTGTGAAATAGATACCTGTATAATCCACAGTTTTGAGATGAGTAAACTAACAATTAAGCAAGGTGGGGCAAACACACTCATGTTGGGTGCAAAATTTTAAGGGAGCACCAAATAACTCTATAATCAAGATAAACAATATTGTGATACAATATTTTTAAAAATTTGGAGTTATAAAAAGAACTCATGATAAAAAGTATCAAATTTTTAGTTTTTAATAATGAGTACCACTATTATTGATTTTTCCTTTTGTCTCATGCTTGGTACAATATTGATACTGACATCACCCTATCTTAATTTAAAATTTTAATGTTTTGTTTATCATGAATCTTTTTCATTAATTTTGTTTTTTTAACTATTTTATTAAAATATTTTTTATCATGGTCTAGCCACTTTGGAGAACATTTTGACGGTTTCCCACAAAACTAAACATACTCTTAACATACTTTCAGCAATAACAATCCTTTGTATTTGCCCCAAAGAGTTGAAATCTTATGTCCACATAAAAACCCACTCATGGATGGTTAGAGTAGCTTTACTTATAAGTGTCAAAACTTGTAAGCAACCAAGATGTTTCTCAGTAGGCAAATGTTCACATAAACACTGGTATATCCAGGCAATAAAATATTATTCAACACTAAAAAAATGAGATATTGAGCCATGAAAAGACATGGAGGAAAGTTAAATGCTTATTATTGAGTGAAAGAAGTCAATCTGAAAAAAAACTTCATAATATATTTTTAAAAATGTAAAACATTTTTTAAAAAGACAAAACTATGGAGACAGTAGAAAGATCAGTGATTAGGAGATGGGAGGGATCTATAGGTAGAGCACAAAAAGTTTTTAGAGCAATAAAACTACTCTGTTTCATACTATAATGGTGGATACATTTTCCAAAACCCACAGAATGTACAACACCAAGAGTGAACCTTAATTAAAAACTATGGACTTGGGTAATTATGATATGACGATGTAGGGTTATTGTCAAAGCCACTACTCTGGAGATGCTGATAATGGGGAGGCTATGCATATGTAGGGACAGATAGTAGTTGGGAAATCTTTGTACCTTCTTCTTAATTTTGCTGTGAACCTACAATTTCCCTAGAAATAGTTTTAAATAATATATTATTTACCTTGATTACTGAATTTTTTAAATCTTCCTTCTAAATTTTACTTGCCTCATCCTTGTCCCAATCCTGAATTAAAGATGCAAAGCAATTTGTTAGAAGCAGTTTAGGAAATCATTTGCTTGTAACTATGTTGTTTATTACTTTACTATGTTATTGTATGTAGCTGTGTTGTAATTTCCAATAATTTTGTATTTTAAAATTACATTACTCATCATATAAAGTAAATATTAAGATAACAACATGAAATTTGATTAACAAATCCATTTAATTATGTAATCATAGACACAATCATTGCCTACATGAAAAAAATGTAAAAGATAGGAGCACATATATAATTGCCAATTTGAGTAATCAGTCTCCAAATAATGGAAGAGTAAATACATGAATCAGTCATCACCCCTTCCTCAAACCATCATAAAATATGGGGGGGGGAGTAAAAAGGCATTAAATTACATGGATGAGCATGACAAGAAAGAAAAGGAAATTATTAGAAAAAATCATAAAATTTTTTCCAGATTTAACAGTGAATTCCCAGCAAAATGAATGAAAAAGACACGCATCAGGGCACATCACAATGAAATTTCAGTACATTAGGGAAAACAGAAAAATATCCTAAAATTTTGAAGAGAAAAACAAACAATTAAATGTCATATTAAATGTTCAGGAACCAAAATGATATCATATTCTTTAACCACAATACTGAAAGCTAGAAAACAATAAAGCAATGCCATAACATTTTGAGAAGAAATGATTATCAATTTAAAATTTGATGTACAAGTATGTCATAAATCAATATGAGTGGCATAAAAACACTATCAGACAGATAACAACTCAACAGACTTATTACTCATACACTTTCTATTAAGAAGTGACTAGAGAATGTGCCTCACCAAAACAAAAAGTAAATTTAGAGAGTGGAAGTCATTGGATATAGAAGAGAAAAAGCCACAGAGAATGCCTAGGCTGATGGTTTATCCAAATTCAAGAATGACCACTGTGCACCAGATGCAGAGGGACACAAGTTCAAAATGAAACAATTAAAAGGCTTCAGGCTTTCACTGAAATGAAATATACAGAATACCTGATACACCCAAGTGCCTTGCAAGGGGAATAAGATAACTAGCAAGAAGAATGTGTCTTGAATTAAGGATAAACGAATAAATATATAAAAAGTGACAAAAGATAATTATTAGTAATATAGAAAAAAGTTTCATAAAAGGCATAATAATCATTAATTCAATAGCACTTACATATTTTTAATAATATAAACACTGATTATTAACCTAACCAAAATTACTACATAATTCTATTTGAGAATTCTATTAACGTCATGTATAATATGGTGGAGATGGGAGAGGAATGAGGTCAAAGTCCACCTTTAATTGTGAAAAGTTTATAATAAAATAAAACAAAAAATAAAAGGTAGCAATATGAAATTAATTTAGGGATATTGCAATAATAAGAATAATAAAATAAAAAGAAATGGGAATAAAGAATAAAATAAGAAGTAGTAAGAGGAAGAGGAGGAGGAGGAGGAGGAGGAGGGAAGGGGAAGCAGTGGGATAGGGAAGGGAGGAGAGAGGGAGAGGGGAAAGGAGAGAAGAAGGAGGAGGAGAAAAAGAAAGGAAAGAAACAAAGAGAGAAAGGTTAAAGGAAAAATGAAAGAAAGAAAAGTTGAGTAGTTTCTTTGCAATGTACATAAAAATCAATCACAGGTGGAGTAAAGATCTTGAAAACAGCTCATAAAAATCAGAAGAAAATATAGATTATCATTATGACATAGGTATAGGAAGAGATTTCTTGTACAAAATGTAAAAATGCAAATTATAGAGAAAATATTGACTAATTCAACTGTTTTAAAATTAGGAATGGTCAACTTTCAGAAAACATTATTTAAAAATTAATGGATAAGGTATAGTATGGTCAAGTACATTTACAAAATGTAAGAAATAATTAAAACTAAGAAATAAGTAAAATCCAAAATATAAGAATTCCCCAAAATTAATAATTAAAAAGCAAAAAGACTTATAAATGGCCAAATATATGGATGAAAAAAAACCCCAAAGGCCAATAAATCTAAAAAGAGAGATCCTCACAATAAATTAGTGAAATGAAAAAAGAACAATGAAAGATATTTCATGTCAGATTGGCAAAAAATTAAAAAGTTTAACTTTGCCAGGTGTAAGTAAGGATAAGAAAAAATGGAACATTTTTACAGTGCTAATGGGATTAGAAGCTGTCTTAACTACTCAGGAGAGATAGTTGACATTACCTATTAAAACTGAAGGAGCAAACACTATGACCCATCGATTCCATTTTCAGGTATAAATACTACACAAAAATTCCTGTCTTGGTGAGAATGGAGGCAGGTAGTAGAGTATTAGTAGAATTTTTTTTTTTTTTTTTAGCTATTTGTTTTGATTACAAACTAAATGCCAACTATAAAGTAAGAAGAATAAACACATAGTGTATATAGGCTCGTGACAAGATATTTATAATAATAAAAAGAATTAGAGCTAAATGCATCAGAAATTTCAAAAATCTGTTGATGAGGAAAAGCGAGGTTTATAAAAATACATATAATATGATTCAATTATATGAATTTAAAAACATGCAATATATTACTTAAGAATCCATACAAACAGAAAAACTAATTAGAATAATACATAACGAAAAATTTTATGTTGTTTACTTCTAATGGGCAGGAAGGAAAATGTGATTTAAAACAGTTTACCAATGGCTTCAGTGGTATTTGTAAAATTTTACTTCACAAATAGGGTGATGAATACATGGATATTTGCTCTATTATTCTCAATACCTGAAAAAATCTGAATGCCTGAAATATTTAAGAGAAATAAAGGAAATAAAATACAATCAACTATTTTTTAAGACTTTTTAAATTATAAGAGAAGTATAATAAAGATATTGAATATAAACATAAACATGGATATATGCCTCCTCCTTCAACAATACCTGCACAGGCATAATTACAAACACTGAATATCAATATAACCAAAATTTTCAACATGTTTTTATTGAGGGGAATGGACATATTTTTTGTAGCAAAGAAAGAGTTTGTGTAGATGAGCTTAATCATATTCTTCCACAATGGCAACCTCTGAGTCCCAGGCTCACAGCTAGGGATAGGACTTTGGATTTTAATGTAGTAAGGTGCTGTGCCTAACTTATGCAAGTACGACTTAGCTTATTGTTTATTACACATGTGTGGCAGAATGCCACTATTGTTCTCTGACATACATAAAGCCCATGCAGTCCCCTAGCACAGAAGCGTGCACTCCCTACAATGAAGTTGGTGCCTGCCATTTCATTCTCATGTCAGTTCCTTGTGCAGTCTTTCAACTGGGCATCTCACCACCGAAGTCTTCCCTTCTAGATCAGCTTGGCCCTGACAGAACCTATAGGAGAATATAAAAACCCAATATTTTTTTAGGAATATGTCTCTAGAATAAAGGTAAATATTATTACTCGAGAAGCAAAATTCAGGGATTTAGAGATGATAAAAAACTGCTGTTTTCAATGGAGTACTGTTTGAGTTTTAAACCATGTATGTATATTATTTCAGTAAAAATAAATTTTAATTTAAAATTAAATTAAGAATCTATTTTATACAAAACATAGTTTGTAACATAAATTGAAGCCACACCTAACATTGACCTATAGCTAATTGTAGATGTGGTCTGAGCTCACATCCCCTCTCTGGCATGCTTATGTTAATATCATCTGTAGTTTTCCAGAAAACTAACATTCTATTTGTCAAATAAACTCAACCACAAAATCCCAACACACACACACACACACACACACACACACACACACACACACACAGACACACACACACACACACATTTCCACTATCTGAAAAATCTAAACCAAACTGTAACTGTGATATGGAACGAAGTGAAATCCATAACTGTGACTGCTCATGTCACCATTTGTTGAAAAGCAGAAAATAGAGATGCAATGGATGATTAGGTAATCTTGTTTTCTACAGTATATATTCTCTAGTGGGTTCATATAGCCAGTATTGTTTTGGATGACTCAAGAAAAAGAGTCACTCAGCTTTATTACCCAGGGAAATATATCCGGTGTTAGTAACAGAGCACCTGCGGTGATACCATCATACAGTTGTGCCAGATGGACTGAGAAATAGTAACAATTCTTTTGGGGAAACAAAAAGAGAGACAGAGAAACAAGTGTCTGAAAAAGTATCCCTTGACACCTGCACACCATGTAAATTCCCAAGATTAAAAAATTTAGAATCTATAAGAAAAATATTTTTTCCTGTTCTAACTTCTGTACCCTTTTACTTATGTTAAAGATGGTCATGGCACAAAGGGAATTTAAGGAAACCCAGCAAGACCCTTAAATTCAAAATAAGTTATTTGTAATGTAGATGAAAATGATAAAATGATTTGTACTGCAATAATTATAAAAAATATTTTTATTCTATTCATCTGCATGTGAATACAGTGATGTACAGTGCAGAACAACCTGGTCCAAAATAATCATTTTTGCCCAATTCTGCTTCTTTTATCCCAGAGTTATCCATCTCTCAAGATTCACTTTTTTATGTTATTCTAGAAGCAAAGACATAGAGAATGATGAACTCTTCTTTTTTTCTTTTCTTTCACCAATTTGAGACCTTTACAAAATTTAATCTTCCTTTATTGTGTACTGTGCTAAGCTCTGACAATATGCATAAAAATAAGATCACAATAAAGACTATTACTACTACTACTAATAGCTAACATTTTTAATATTTACTATGGTCCAAGATTAAAATTTAATTACCTCTTTCCAGTCTCATAATTAAATTTGCATTTCCAGGTTGTACAACCTTGAGTGTAATGACTTGGTACTTCAGTGAGGATGACAATAGTTAGACAATAGTTCTAACTCAAGCAATTACAATGAAAAATAAATTAGCTGATGCATACAGAATTTTTACAATTGTACTTGTCACATAGAAACTCCTACTGAGTGTTAGCTTTTATAATTATAGGTGATATAATCCAGATCCATGACTTTAAATTTGTCTATATGCTCATGACTTCCAAATCTATGACACTAGTCCTTATCTCTCCATAGAGCTTCAAATTCATGTTTTAAAGTGTCCTATTTCATCTTCATATGGATGTCAACTAGCCATTCCAAAAATTAACATAGCCTATGAGACCCTGATTTCTTCTCCTCCCCAAAATAAAAGTCTACCTTTTCTGCCTGTAGACCAAGGCATAGAAAGCAGATGATAGTCTTTATGTAACAGTGTTTAAGCATGCAGATTTCACAGCCAAGTGGCCTAGGTTCAAATCCATCACTTCAATACTTGTGTGACCTTGGGCAAAAGTTTCTCTCTTAAAGCCCCAATCTTGTCATCTTTAAAGATTGGAGATAACAGTAACTGTCTAGAGTTGTGATGAGGATTCAATGAGTTAGTATATACTATACAAAAGCTTAGAACAGTGTTTGGTATATACAATAAACACTATATGAATGTTATATACTATTCTCATTATTATTATTAATTATCATTATATTATTCTTAGTTATTTAAAGAGCTAGAGTTACTTTTGCTGTCTCTCTTACCCCTCATGTTGAATTCATCAATAAATCTTAGTAGTTTTATTCCAAAACACATCTCAAATGTAGTCAACATGTCCACTACTACCAGGCACCTATCTTAGGATCAGCCACCAGTACTTTATGCTTGACTGCCGCAATGATCTACCGAGCAGTCTGCTTCCATGCTTGTCCCTCCCCACTGCCTCCTCTCCCCACCTGCATCCACTATTCATCTCCAAACCCTACTTAGACTGTCCAGTTCAAATGTAAGGCAGAAAAAAAGGTTTTACCTCATGGTAAAACTTTCCAGTACAACATTTAGAATGGAATCCAAACTCTTTACTCAGTAGTAGAGTGTCTGAGAACCCAGACTACAAAGCCAGATCACCACTGTGTGACCTGAGACAAGCTATTATATGTTCTGTGCCTTGGTGGTTTCCTCAACTACAATATGAAAATAATGCTAGTACCCATCTCATAGGCTGTAATGAAGATGAAAAGTCTTCATAGATGGCAAATGCTAAGCATAGTGCTTGAGCAGTGCTCAGCATATGCAGGATTAATGTTTGTATTCACACCTCCCTCTTTTCTGTTCCCCCACCCTCCTCAACACCTGATTTCTCCAGCCACTGCTGATTTTCATCTGTACTTTAAACAGGCCGAGTTCATTCCTGCCTTGGGATTTTGAAAGAAGTTGTTCTTCCCATCCAGAATGTTCTTGCGCTACATCCTCTGGCACCTGGCATCTTCTTGACTGAATGAGCTTAAATGTGTCCACAAAAACCCTTTTCCTTGCCACACAATCTAAAATAGACACTGTTACTCCCTGATACAACATAAGTATTTACTTATCCTTTTAGTAACCTCACCTACACCATGCACATATGAGAGACATGCATAGAGAGAGAAAAAGAGGGGGAGGGATGTGGGAGGGGAGGGAAGGGAAGGGGAAAGAGACGAGGAAGGAAGGCGGAGGGAGACAAACTCCATGAAAGCCAAGATTCTGCTTGCTTGTTTTCTGCGATATCTTCAAAGTCTAGATTAGTCTCTGTTCTATAATTAGTGCTTGATAAATATTTATATTTTTGTGACAGGATATTTTATTGAAGTATATTTTTAAATACTAACATCAACTAAGACTAACATTAGTTCTAATGTCTTTGAAAAGTTATGATAGCAATGACATAGTGTTTAATAAATATATGGATGGTAAAGATATTTCTATCATGTGCATATCAAAGGAGAATATACCATAACAGTATAATATTAAATGTGAATAATATTTTCTATTTAGTTGCTTTTTAAATTTTTCTTTTCCTGATAATTTAAATTTATTTTGACTAACAATTGACATAGAATATTATATTTTTATGTGTACCACATAGTGATTATGCATGTATTTATGTCTTATGAAGTGATCACCCTGTTTAGTACCCATATGACATCATACATTACAATATTATTGACTATATTTTCTATGCTGTATTTACATCTTCATGACTATTTTTATACCTTGCAATTTGTACTTCTTAATCCCTTTTTCACCGATCTCATAAACTTCTTTCTCATTCTGCGACCATCAGTTTGTTTACTGTATCTATGAGTTTGTTTCTATTTTGTTTGTTTAGATTGTTTTTTTTAGAGTCTACATTTAAGTGAAATCAGATGATATTAGATGATATTAGTTTCTCTGTCTGATTTATTCTACTTTGACTAATACCCTCTAGGTTCATTCATGTTGTTACAAATAAAATTGAATTATTTTTATGTCTCAGTAATATTCTATTATAAGTGCAATTGCTGAGTCAAAAGGTATATCACTTTTTAATTTTTGGAGGAACCTTCACACTGTTTTCCATAGTGGCTGTACCAATTTGCAATTCTCACCAACGGTGTATGAGAGTTCCCATTTCTCTACATCCTTGCCAACACTTGTACTTCGATTTATTGATGATAACCATTCTGACAGATGTGAGGTGATATCTCACTGTGGTTTTACTTTATATTTCTGTCGATTACTGACCTAGATCATCTCTTCATATGTCTATTGGCTATCTGTATGTCCTCTTTGGACAAATGTCTATTCAGGTCCTCTGCCTATTTTTTAATTGTATTATTTGGGTTTTGTTGTTAAGTTGTATAAGTTCTTTTATATTTTTGGATATTAACCTCTTATCAAATGTATCATTGGCAAGTATTTTTTCTCCAGTTAGTAGGCTGTCTTTTTGTTTTGTTGATGGTTTCCTTTGCTGTGAAAAAAGTTTTTAGTTTGATTCCATCAAACTAAATATAAAGTTGATCGATATTTAGCCAGACTCATCAAGAAAAGAGAATACCCAGGTATATAAAATCAGAAATAAAAAGAAGTAAAAACTGACACAACAGAAATATGTAGAATTGCACACACACACACACACACACACACACACACACACACAAACTAAATCATATGCCAACAAATTGAACAACTAATTTGTTTATTTTTCTCTTTTGTTTCCCTTGCCTAAGGAGATGTATAAAAAAAAAAAGTTTTCTTCTAGGAGTTTTATGGTTTCAGGTCTTACATTAGAGACTTTAATCCATTTTGAGTTATTTCTTGTATATGGTGTAAGAAAATGGTCTACTTTCTTTATTCTTTGCATGTATCTTTCCAATTTTCCCAACACCATTAATTGAATAAATTGTCTTTACCCTATTGTATATTCTTGCCTTCTTTGTTATAGATTAAATGGCCATACAGGTATGGGTTTATTCCTAGGATCTCTATTTTTGTTGTATTGATCTATGTGTCTGCTTTTATGCCAGTAACATGATATATCAATCACTATAGCCTTGTAGCATGATACCTCCAACTTTTCTTTCTCAATATTGCTTTGATTATTCAAGGTCCATATAAATTTTAAAATTATTTGTTCTAGTTTTGTGAAAAATGTTATTTGTATTTTGATAGGTATTGGATTGAATCCATAGATTACTTTAGGTAGTGTGGACATTTTAACTATGTTAATCTTTCTTATTCACGAGCATGATACATGTTTCCATTTATTTGCATCTTTTTCAATTTTTCAATGCCATAGTTTCCTGAGTGTATATCTTTTACTTTCTTGCTTAAATTTATCTCTAAGTTTTTTTTTTAAAGAAATTGTAAATGAGGTTGTTTACTTAATTTCTCTTTTTGATAGTTTGCTATTGGTGCATAAAAATAAAACTGATTTCTGAATATTCATTTCGTATACCACTACTTTAGTGAATTCATTTATATTTTAATATTTTTTAGTGAAATATTTAGGGTTCTCTCTGTAGAGTATCATGGCGTTTTCATGATACTTTTTCCTTTCTGTTTTGGATGACTTTTACTGCTTTTCTTGTCTAATTGCTGTGGCTAGGACTTTCAATATCGTGTTGAACAAAAGTGGTAAAGTGGACATTCTTATCTTATTCCTGATCTTAAGGAAAAAGATTTTAGCTTTCCATTGTTGACTGTAATGTGAGCTGTGGGTTTGTCATCGGTGACCCTTATTGAATTGAGGTATGTTCCGTCTTTTCCCACTTTGCTGAGAGCTTTATCATAAATAAATGTTTGTCTATCAAGTGTATTTCCTACATCTATTGACATGATTGTATGATTTTTATCATTCATTTGTTTATGTGGTATTACATTAATTGATTTGTGGTATTAATGTAATGGCTAGGTGGAGAAGCATATCTCATAAATTTTTGATTTGCAGTTAGCATATATTTTATAATACCAATCTTTATAGCAATCTACTTTAAGTAGATGTTCACTTAAGTTCAAACACATTCTAAAATTACAATCATTTTTACTCACCCCTTCTACATTTATGTTTTTGTCATTAATTTTTACTTCTTATGTGTGCATGTATTTGTGTGTATCCCTTAATTTATTGTTTTAATGACACATAATCTTCCTACTTTTGACTTTAACCTTTGTATTAGCTTTGTAGTTGGTTGATCCACTGCTTTTACTAAGTACTTTTTTTTTGTCAGTGAATTTTTCTTTATTTTTTATATTATCACATTTATTTGTTTATCTTTTATTTTCTACTAAAAGAAATCCCTTTAACAGTTCTCATAATACTCATTTAGTAATGATGACTTATTTAGTTTTTTTTTTTTTATGTTGGGAAATCTTGATTCAAAATAATAGTCTTGCTGGGTAGAGTAATCTTGGTTGTAAGTTTTAACTTTTCAACACTTTGAGTATTTTTTTTTTTCATTCTCTTGTTGTCTACAATGTTTCATTTGAAAAAAGAATTAGTCCATTGTCTAATGGGAGCTCCTGTTAACAGCTTTTTCTCTTGCTACTTTTAAAATTCTGTGTTTGTCTTAAACTTTCATCATTTTAATTATGATGTGTCTTAGTATGGGCCCTTTGGATTTCTCTTTTTTGGAACACTCTCTTTGGTGTTTGTATGTTTATTTCCTTCACTAGATTATAGAAGTTGTTTTTTTTATTAATTGTTCAAATAGGTTTTCAATTCTCTCTCTCTTCTTCTTTCAGTACCTTTATGATGTGAATGTTGGTACTCTTGATGTTGTCCCAGAAGTCCCTTAACTATTCTAATTTTTTAAATTGTTTTTTTCTTGTCATTGTATTCTTCGGTTCTGACTGGTTCTTTTTTATGTTTTCTATCTCCATTTTTGTATTTTCGATCATTGTATTCTTCGGTTCTGACTGGTTCTTTTTTATGTTTTCTATCTCCATTTTTGTATTTTCTATCTCTTTTATCAGCGTCCTTATAACCAGTACTTAGAACTCTGTGTCTGGTAGATTGCTTGTCTCCATTTTGTTAAGTTCTTTTTCTGGACTCTTTTTTCCTTTTCTTTTCTTTTGGGATGTTTTATCTGTCTCCTCATTTTGACCTTCTCCTTGACTTTGTTTCTATATATTGGGTAGATCCGTTACATCTCCTGGACTTGACAGAGTGGACTTATGTAGAAGGTGTCATGACACTCAATTGTACAGTCTCCACGGTCACCTGAGACATATGTTCCAGGGGTGTCCCCTGTGTTGGTTGTGTGCACCTTCCTGTTGTAGTTAGATCTTGATTGCTGCTGGCACATCACTGGGTGGGTTGACCTTCAGACTAACTATGAGGATTGTTTGTGAATACTGTGGAAGAGCTGCTTTTCAGGGCCCAATTCCCAGAGTGTGCATCTTTTTAGTAGGGCTCTTGTGCCAACTGAGGCCGCTCTGTTGGTATATTGTTTGTGGAACTGCTTGGGTGGGGTTCTGTGTGGTCCAAAACTGACCACTGGATGTGTTGGGTCTGGAGCCTCTTGGTGGGGGGGGGTGGGTGGCTCTAGAGTAGGCCTAAATTAGCATTGCTTGTTCCAGGGTTGGTAAGAGCTACAAAGTGATATGCCACTAGTTTTCTGCTTATATAGAGCTTAGAAGCTCATTCTTGCTGAGCTTAGGACCCTTTGGTAGGCACTACTATGCAAGCTGAGGTCAGCTGCCACTTGTCTCAGGCTTGAGGTCACTTAGGTGGAGCTATGGTTACAAAACAAGCTAGCTGCCAATTATGCCAGATTTGAGGTTACCACCAGAGTTACAATGCATGTTTGGTATACTATCTGCTTGTGTTGGGCTTGGGACCTCTTGGAAGAAGCTACAATGCACACTGAAGTAGTCTATTGCTTGTGTGGGGTTTGCAAACCTTTGAAAGTCTACAGTTCAAGCCTAGGACAGTGTGTGTGTGAAGAAGCCACTGGAAGAGGCTCAGAATGGGCAAGTGAGTTGGGTGTAACAAAGTCTCAGGGTATCACCAGGAAAGGACGAACAGTGTTAGCCAGTTTAATGGAAAGCACAGATTTGGTGCAGGTTTTAACCAGTCCAGCCGGGTGGGAGGAGGGCTTAATAAAGGAATAATGGCACTTGCCAGAGCTCCTGTCCCCAGATAGAGCTTCTGGACACTTGTCCCTTCAGCCCTTACCCTGAAATCATTCAATTTAATTCCTCCCTCATTTGTAACTTGTTCTCTTTGAGCTGTAGCCCTGGAGCTTAGAGTGAGTGAGTTTGCAAAAAGGGAGTCTGTATTATTTTCTGTTTAGGAAAAAAAGTGCAGCTCGCTGCCAGCGTTAATTTAATTTTACATAAACACACTCTTTGAGGCTGAAGCAAAGCTGAACTGATTTTCTATATGAACAAAATAAATTAAAATTGTCCTTGAAGTTATTTCTAAACAGAACTTGTCTCCAATCCTAATGTAACAGGAATGTATACATAAATTGGATTCATCAAATGAATCTTCAGCTAACAATTGTTCAAAAACGATGTTAACATCATGCATAGGAATGCTATGTTTTCTAAAATTTGACATTTTCAGTGACAAGAATTACTATTTTTGTAAATGAAAATGCCACTCCCCAAAACAGAATGCTATACATAGGACAATATAATTTGTTTCCAAAGACTATATATCTATTAGAGTGATGCAAAGTAATAACAAAAGCAAGATATTTCATGGCAAATTTTGGGTGTAAGGTTAGTACTATAATCTGTGAGTTATCTCAGGGTAAATGCTGTAGCCACAAGCACCACCAGTCAGTGTTCTTGGGCAAATGGGAAACGGGTTAAGAGAAGCACCTTGGTCTCTAGAAGGTCCTTATCATTCATGGACACGATCCCCACTGTTTGTTTGTTTGTTTGTTTCAGCCAGATGTTATAAGAACTCTTTGTTCTGTCACTAGCATCCCAGAATGATAAACCTTGTGTGGGGCTGGGACCCTAGCTCCTCATGTGGTCCTCCACAGCCAAGATATCCCTTCCATTTCTTAATTGCCATGCCATGTGTGTGGGTACTGCCAGTTCCACATCTCTGTCCATCCTACCAGTCTCAATGTGGTTTCTTCTTTATATCCTTAGTTATAGTAATTCTGTTCAGCTGGTCTTCAGGTGGTTTTCAGTGATGACTGCTCTATAATTAGTTGTAATTTTGATGTGGTCATGAGAGGAGGCAAGCACAGCATTTACCTACGTGGCTATCTTGACCTGTCCCTATTTAGGTGCTTTATAGCACATAATTTGATTTAATCCAAGAGCTGTATGAAGGGTTTTTATAAACATAAATGATGTTATAAACAAAAACGATAATGCTGGTAGACAAATCAATAAATGTGTAGCATATTATATTTGCATATTATATCTACATTTCTTGAACAAATTTGGATCTTCCCAAGAGTCTCCAGAGTGGCTGACAAGCAAGGAGATTTCTTTAGAATGATATTACTTTGGCTGGATTTAGTTGCAAATTGTTTTTTTCTCTTTGCAGATGTGAATCAGCTGAGGTGTGAAGTCATCATCACACTTTGGCATATTACAGAGGTACTCAAATGGAGAATTAAAAAAAAAAAAGCAAAGAATTAAACTGTGGGAAAGCTTGCAATGCAGCTGGAAATAGCAGTCTCTGATGAGCAAACTAAATCAATAATCAAAATTAAATAACTCTCTGAAAAAATGTTTCTGCTCTAAGCATCTTATTGTACTGCTTTTCTGACATCCCTTTGCTAAGGTCAGGAGCCAGGACAGATTCAAATCTTATAAATACTGCCCTTCAAGACTGACATGGAGCCAAATTTAAAACCAGATGCTCACTTAGAAAGAAAATTAAAGGCAGCCTGAAAGATGTTACATGAAAATATTATTTATTTGATCATGCATAACTGAAACTCCAAGTATTTTGATCTCAAAACATTGAGTAATCAGGAGTGATGCTATGAATGTACCCTGTGTGTTAATACAAGATGAATGACTGTATTGCAAATATCTCAAGAGGGCATGTAGAAACTGAGACTTAATAAGTTAATAACAAAAATAGTTTTTGCCTATTAACACTTTACAGATTTTTATAGTTACATTAATACTTTATAAATATCAAAATGGGTTTATACATTCTGTCAACCAACATTCATTGGCACCTATTCAATGTCAACAAGAATCCCTGATTTGGGATGCAGTGAAGAGAGAGACTATTCAGTACAAACATCGATTGTGATACAGCTCAGCTGTAGAACATCATGGCTGTGAGGCAGCCCTGACGTGAGGTGGCCCTGGGGTGAGGTGGCTTCAGTGTTCAGCTCAGCCCCAGTGTTGTACCTCTGCTCTGCTCTGCACCAGCAAGACAGCTTCACTCCATATGAGCAAGACATTTTCACCAAGACAGTTTGTTACAGCTCCAGCTGTAACATGAAGCCTCCAGTGGAAATAGAAAATGCACTTCTGTTGCTGGAGATCTGCGGTTCCTAGATCAGGGGTACAAGACTTGGGCAGTTGGAAGAAAATGTTGGGAACTGTAGGCAAGGGCAACATAGCTCTTTATTCCAGCAAAGGAATGGCACCACCTCACAGGGTGCCAGTTCTCCAGCAAGGGCACAACACCCCCCACATGGAGGCAGTGCCTTTTATACGCAGGTTAAACAATAGTGGCACACTGCCAGATGACAGGAGTCTGTACACTTGGGCACATGGTTACATAAGAGAAGTGCTGAGTTTTCTTCTGGGAGGCAGCTGATTGCGGTTATCTTTCTTTTTTCTGCATGGTGCTCTACGAGACAGAGGGGAGCTGATTTATATAGAGAAAAGTTCCTGACCCTAGTCCCTAACTGATCCATTCTTATGCGAAGGAAGATTCCAAATCCTCACAGTTTGGTGCAAAAAGAACTGTCCCAGTTGGTCAGAATGGACTATTTGGATTGGTCAGTGAAGATGTTAATTAGTTTATAGCTGGACAGCTCCAATTGGCTGGGGAAAGTCTCAGTTGTATTGGCTGAAATGTGATTTCAGGAACTCTTTTATAAGGATTGGATCAGACAGCAGGAACAGAATACAGGCAGGCAGTTCAGTGCAGGTTTTTCCTTGAAGCATGGCTTGCATGAGAGGCAGCTATTCAGCAACAGCTGTTAGGCTGTTTTTAAATTTGAGCACAATTAGCCACCAGGAGCCCTTCTCAACAGGTACTTTTATACTCTGAATTGAGACTTACATAAAAGAGATATTTCATTATTTTCTGAGATGCCTATCTTTCTTCAACAAAGAACCATTATAGAACCTGTCAACTCTTATAGAACTTCTCTATTCTTGATAGCTTTGTTCTGAAAACCAACTTAAAGGTACAGAGAACAAGGAAATTTCCTCGTTGATTCAAAAGAGTCACACACACATTTACAATCCCTGTATCAAAAATGGCGAATACAGAAAATAAAATGTGATATTTTTAAAAGAGTATTATGAACACTTTTAGTTACATACATGGTAAGACCAGCAATTCTGAGTTTTTTTTAAGGTGGGAAAAGTTCTCTTGGTACTCATGTAATATTACAATTTAGTGAATAGTATTTTGTTGTTGTTAGAAAACTTGTGACAATGACAAGGGAATATTGCCTTTTCACTGAAACTCATTTTCTCATTTCTAATATTAAAAAAAAGTGTTCTCATTTTACTGAACTACCACCATCAAAGTTTTTCTGGAACTTTCCTCTGCATCTTTCTCAGTAATGTGGGCCAGGCTGAGTAAGCTGCAGCATTCTTCCTCTAAATAGAGAAAAAACAGTTACAATTTTCCCACTGAATTCTGGCTGAGCAAGATAGGACACGTATCCATTCACAAGTATTTACTGATAAATATCCATGCTCCAGCATGTGTGTAGGCATTAAGCGCTATGACTAGGCTCAGGGCTATATCAACTCCACACCAAGGTTATATCAAGGGCCACAAACTTGATTGGGGTCAGGTATTCATATTCTCCAGAATGTAAGTTTTATTACTTCAGGTACAGCATAACTTTAAACCAAAATTAAAATGAACAATCACTGGCAAAATGAGGTGAGTGACAAAAAGTTCTCAAAAAGGCCCTGCAATCATAATAATGTATAAGAAAGAGCAAAATGTGTTTCCACATATAAAAAATTAGTGTGGAAGTAAGGGTCGAGGAATTGTGGAATATTCTTTGACTCCCTAATACTTTAAATTATTGAATTTTGACTGGAAGTTTAAGTTGAATCCTAAAAATTCATTAAATAATTTATTTCCAAATATTTAGCATTTAAATTATTATGTTTGAAACTTATTAAATACAAACATATAAGTTTACTGTTTTTGAAAACATATAGTCTTCTGAAACAAACAAACAAAAAATCACAATAATTTTTTGCCAAGAATTTATTTCTGAGCTGAAGGTTAGTCCTGGCCAGAATGACTCATCAAAATGAGCAAAGATATTGGTGAAGTCCAGGAGGGCAAGTAAACAAGTGTTCCTGTTGTCAAAAACACCTACGAATGTTCTAAAATGTGCTGGTCTTACTTTTCATACACTATGTTTTGCTCTTTCTGAATTAAGAATGCCAATGACCTGGTTAAGCAAATTCTCAGTGGAAGGATAGCCTATATTTTATGATGAAACACAAGGGAAAATAATACACACTTTGTCTTTTTGTAACTAACGCAAACATATAATCATTCACTCCATTCCATGGTTCACATTGGGTTTAAATAGCTAGAGCCTGTCTTTCAGGTTAAAAGGCTTAATATCCCTCTTGAGAAGAAATTAAGTGCTAAAACAGAGTGAGGTGAAATAGAGTTCTGTCTTCTGTCCTCAATGGAGCCATTTTTCTTTTTTAATCTTGCTCTTTCCTTTAAACAGAATGAAAATTTGGATCTTTACCTTGAGAAAATTTCACTTCCAAGGTTCAAATTTCTGTTTAATTGCTGAGGTTAGCTACCCTTATAGCAACTCTAAAATCAGTCAAGTCTACTGCTCAAGAGCAGGAAAGGGGTAGGGTTCCAATTCCTAAGTCAGACATTGATCATGTGGAACTCTGTGCCTGTTTTCCTTATTTAACACAACCTTGCTGGATTAATATTGCAAAGTTATCATAGTCTAGATAGCTCAGTGGTAAGAAGAAAAAAGACAGAGAGAGAGAAACAATCAACATGGCTATGGCTTTTTACCCTGAGATATCAGGAAGGAGAGGGGGATAGTATTCCTGTTGTAGGCATCAGCCAATTGATTGGAAAAAATCTTCTGTCAAGATTACTTCTTTTTCTGAAATGATAATTGGGTTCTACAAAGTAGAAATATGTTTACTGAACAGGAATTTTTTTTTAAAGAAAACCTGATATATTAATAAGAAACAGAACTAATAGGATAGATAGATGAATAGATGGTGATAGATGATGGATAGATAATGACAGACAGATAGATAGATAATAGATGGTAGATGATAGATATTTATTATAAGGAATTGCCTCACACAATTATGGAGGTCGGAAAGTCCTATAATCTATAGGACGAGTCAGCAAATTGGAGAGCCAGGAAAGCCAATGGTATTACATATCAAATTTCAGAATATTGTAGAGTCCAAGAGGAGCCAAAGTTCCAGTCTGAGGAGCATGAAGCAAGAGAAATCCATTCTTACTCAAGAAAGGATCAACCTTTTTTTTTTTTTTTTTTCTATTGAGGCCTTCAATTGAATGGATGGGGTCCATTCACATTATAGAACAAGATCTGCTTTACTTAATCTATCAATTTAAACACCCTCACAGAAACACCCAGAATAATGTTTAATTAAATATCTGGAAACTCCATGGCCCAGTTAAGACATAAATTTAACCATCATACCCAATGTGCTAGGCCAACCCCGGCATAGTCAACTGGACCTCAAGTTTACTCTTGTTTCATTTTTGGCTTCTACCCACAATAAATTTGTAGAATGTTTAGATTCTTTCTTTCTTTGCTCTACTTTAACTTGGTGTCAGATTAAAACATTTCGGTTCCGTGGACCTAATTCTAACCTAAAAGTACAGAGATCGAGATATGACATTGACTTATTTTCTTTATAAATATCTCTTTTCTTTATTATTTTGTGTTAATCAATGTTTAGGTGAATGCTCTAAATACCTAACAAACTTTTGTTACATGTTATTGATAAACCTACAGTATATAAAAGCAATAATTGGTATTTCTTGATGTAAATTCTCAATAAAAGATGAAGTCACCTGATCTTTCACAAAGAAGCAGGAGATTCTGTGGAAAAGGATAGTCTTTTCAATAAATGGTGCTGCAACAATTGTACAAAAAAAAAAAATTAACCAAGATCAGGTCTTAGACCTTTTATAAAAATGAACTCAAAAGGATCATAAAGCTGAAATACAGTGAAAATAAAACTTCTAAAAAACATAATAGGAGAAAATCTACATGACCTAGGTTTTGGCAATGGGTGTATTGATATAACGCCAAAAGTATAATCCATGAAAGAAAAAATACTGAAAGATTGGATTGTATTAAAATGAAAAACTTGGTCTTTAAAAGATATTATTAAAAGAATAAAGACAAGTCACACACTAAGAGAAAATATTTACAAAAGTGAAATACAATAAGTTTCATCTGTACTCTTTAACAGCAAGGCATACATATATTTACACTGTGTGTTCACCTCCCATAGTTAGATTTCTTTCTGTCACCACATATTTGACACCCTTTACCCCATTTAACCTCCCCCTCTTCCCACTCCCTACCTCTGGCAACCATTAGTCTGTAGTCCATGTTCATGAGTCTTGTTTTATCACATTACATAAAGGAATTGTATACAAAATTTAATAAGATATCTTAAACTCAACAGTAAGGAAAAAATCTAACTAAAAAATGGTCAAACAATCTGAAAAGACACCTCAATAAAAAGATATATAGATGAAAAAAAAAATGATAAAAAGGTGCCACTAGCCATTAGTGACCTGCAAATTAAAACAATAATGAGTACCAACACACAGATAATAGAATGATTAAAATCCCCAAACTTGGAAATAACAAATGTTAATTAGGATGCAGAATAATAGGACTTCTCCTTCATTGCTGGTGGGAAAGAAAATGGCATTTAAGGACAATTTGGCAGGTTCTTAAAAGCTAAATAAATTTTTATCATATATATAACAATCTTATTTTATTTTATTTTTAAAAATTAATTATTTTATTTTATTTTTTAAACTAATTAATTAATTAATTAATTAACTTACTTATTTTATGGTGACATTGGTTAACGAAATCCAATATGTTTCATCTGTACACTTTAACAGTAAGCCATATATATATTTACATTGTGTGTTTACCTCCCATAGTTAGATTTCTTTCTCTCACCACATATTTGACACCCTTTACCCCATCTACCTCCCCCTTCCTCCCATTCCCTATCCTCTGGTAACCATTAGTCTATAGTCCATGTCCACGAGTCTCTGTTTGTCGTGTTCATTTGTTGCTGTTAGGTTTAGATCCCACATATAAGTATTACCATGTGATTTTCAACTTCTTCTGCCTGGCTTATTTCGCTTAGCATGATTATCTAGAGGTCCATGTTGTCACACAGTATTTCATCTCTTCTTATGGCTGAGTAATATTCCATTGTATATATGTACCACAGGTTTTTTATCCAATTATCTATTGTAGGACACTTCGGTTGCTTCCATGTGTGAGCCACTGTGAATACTGCTGCTATAAACATCAGTGTGCAAATATCTTTTCAGATATTGGTTTTCAAGTCTTAGGGGTAAATAACAATATTACTTTTATATATTTACCCAACTGATTTGAAAATTTATGTCCATAGAAAAACTTGCATGTAAATATTTACTGTACCTTTATTTATAATCACCCAAACTGGAAGTAACCAAGATGTACTTCACTAGGAGAATATCTAAATTAATCAAAGTCCATCCATACAATGGAATATTATTCCATTATATATTCATGTAAAAATAAATGAGCTACCATGTCATGAAAACACAAGGAAGAATCTTAAATGCATATTGAAAAGCAAAATAAACCAGACTATAAAGGCTACATATTGGGGAAAGATAAAACATTGAAAAGCTGAACCACATGGAATATTTTAGGGCAGTGAAACTGTTCTATAAGATAATGTAATGCTGGATACATGATGCATTTGTTAAAACCCATAGAAGTTTATAGCACTAAGAGTAAACCTTAATGAATCACACTTAAAAAATTATTCAACAGTTTGGAGCATATCAGGATAGAATAGACTGAAAAAAGTTATCTAACTTTATTACAAATGTATGAAACCACTTCTGAAAGGGATGGAGAAAAAGATGTTGTCCTCAGTAATTTGAAATTGAATGTATTCTATAAGACTGAAAGCAAAAGGAAGTGCACATAAGCACTGCAGTCTTCTTGCAATTGTTTCCCACAGGGGTCAAGGTTAACAATTCTGATACTGCTATGTATGTTACTAGAATTGAACAATTGGATAAATACATGGGGGATGGTGGAAGCCAGGTTGCTCTCCATAGAAAATAAAGTTTACGGATAAGCTTTGAAAGGAGGCTGCGTTTGAACCATATAATAGACTGTATTAGAGCCATCAGTGTTAACATATTTAGCTTAATATAGTTACAGATGGTTACACATATAAATATTTACAAATATTAATATATAAGCAAATATATATAGTTTTCCTCTTTCTGTTAGCTCAGTGGGCCTACAAGCAACAACACATGGTAGGAATGAACACATCGAGCACCCAGATTTTGGTTTCTAATATATTACCCAATAAAATGAATGAGGATACTTGGAGCAATAGCTGGTTCTAGGATTGAGGCAGGAAACATATAAGATGAGGCTGGAACATCTCGTAGTGCCAGAAAGTAGAGTGTTAAAAACAAACAAATAAAAAACAGTAATGGGGATATGTCAAAGGAACATAGTAGCCAATCTAAAATTCCCAATGACAAAGCTGGAACAAATAGATAAAGTAGTATTAAAGTATAGCTCAAAACATAAAATAAATATCTATGAGCCCATAGTGATAAAAATGTATGTTTTAATAAATAAATCATGAGAATAACTAACTCATGTGGAATTATTAGATATTTATGTAGATCTCATGAAGAGAGAGCATAATATCCACTTCTGAAGTGTGAGTTGCACATAGTGATTTCCTTCCAAAGAAGAGAGTGTAAAAGGAGGGAAAAAGAATAACTGCAGTGAAGAAAACTGACAAACACTACCTCAGTCAGGTGATCAAGGTCAACATTAACTGTGATAAGTCATGTTGATAGTATGTGCCTTTGATACAATGTAATAATTTTCCTCCCAAAAACTATAACCCCAGGTTCATTATAAGAAAAAACAGCAGAAAATCCTCATTTGAGGGACATTCTGCAAAATGCCTGACCAATACTCCTCAAAACTGTTAAGATCTTCAAAAACAAGGGAAGCCTGAGACACTGTCATAACTGAAAGGAGATGTCACAATAACATAATGTGGTATTCTGGATGAGATCCTGCAACATAAACAAAGCATTAGATAAAAACTAAGAAAATATGAATAAAGCATGGTCTTTAGATAACAATTATGTATCAATATTCATTCATTCATTCATTCATTCATTCATTATAACAAATGTACCAAACTTATGTAAGATGTTAATAATAAAGGGAACTGGAATAAGGGTATATGAGAAATCTCTGTACTATCCTCACAATTATTCTTCAACTCTAAAACTGTTCTTAAAAAAAGATAAATGTATCATCTAGTTACACGTTACCTTTAAATTTTATTTCAAACATTCCATTGTAGTTATAAAGACTATTTATCCAAAATTTTTATGAAATTTATTTTATAAATATCTGTACATTCTAGATAAGTTTATATTACTTATTTTAAGGAGTCAATCACACTGACTAATTCATCTTTCTCCCAATTTCTTTTAGTGAATCATTTTTTGCAAAATCATTTCAAATTAAAATATGAAAACACCACACATCCCAGGGGTTACCTTGACTCCTGTAAGTTGAAGAAGTTATTTCAGCAGCCATATACAACAATGGTTTTTTTTTATGGTTCTGGCTTGAAATTTATTTTTCCATGCTCTAATGCTCTTTAGTATTATGTTTCACAAATATAAATGCCAATAACATAAAATAGGTTAAATAAAATATCAGGAATTTGAGTAAATCTTTAAATTTACTAAGTGAATTTTGTTGTTATCTGTCAAGAACATATCTAAAATAGACAAGTAGATAATGTTATATTAATTCTCTTTACTCTCTAGAGAAGACCTTCTGATTCTCTTCTACATATTTAATAGTCCCTCTATTAAGGTCTTTTTTAAGTCTGAATTCAATCCTTTATGCTGCTGTTTAATTCCATTCTTTCCTATTATTTTTTCAAGTAAAGATAGAAAACAATTACTGGCCATTTCCTACATAGCAATCATGCTGTTTACATAAAGATTATTATTAAATAACCATTTTCTTCATGTAAAATGAGTTTATTCCCTTTAACCTCTTTAACTCAAAGCCAGTCTTTTTGTCTTCTTGTGGGTGGTTGTTATCTGACCACTTTTCTAATTTGCTACAGTCTTGTTTTTAGTCCAACTCCAAAGACTTAAATTTGACATTCAAATAATATATTTGAAAACTGTGTGGTCTTGGAATAAAAATAAACTATGGAAAGAATAACATTACCTAATTTTATTATTTAAAATAAATTTTACTGAAAACATTTCTAATTAGAATGTTGTGCATTTTGATACAAAGTGGAATGTAAAATCTGATAGAATATAACTTCGTAAAGACCACTCCCTCCACGTGGGTATTAAAATATAGGCTATTTGTTGGGATACTAGTGCACTAGATTGGTTGGCAAATTTATTCCAATATAAAGTAGTAACAGAAGTAAAAGAAATACTTGATATTTTGCCATCTCTGGCAGCTTTCATTTCAGGTAGCAAGGTTCTTTGAATTGTAAAAAAGATTTTCTTGCTATTCACAGATTCTGTAGCCACACAGCTTTTGGAACAAAAATTGTTGCTTTTGTCAGATAGGCCTAAAGAAACATACCACATTGTCCTTTGGGGTCCACAGGAGATTCTCTTCAACATGAAGTCTTGGTGATTTGTGTCTACACAAATAGGATTAATGTATTGCTTTTATAAATGCAAAGAGTTGCTTACATGATTATAAAGAAAAATATATACAAAGCACTTAGCACAAGCCTGGTATTTACTAAGCGCTCAGGGGAAAAAAGAGAATTTTAAAATTCTTTAATAAATTTACAAATTACAAATTTGAGGCTTTGTAACCATGGTAGAAAGATTTTTTTCCATCTTGTAAGTGAGGGGGTTTTTTGGGGGTTGTTTTTTTCCCCCCTTTCTTTCTAATAATTATTCTGTTCGGTTGGTTAGAATTTTTTCATCTCCTGTAAGACATGTCTCAGAGGTTACCAGAAGTGAAGTTGACACTCTCAACCTCAGCTCTAAATGATGTTACACCCTTAACTTACTTTGCAAAAACAAATTTTAACCTTGTGGTTAAGGTATTAAGTGCTCTGACCATTTACTGTTAATTTCCCTCTCAACCACTCATAGTCTCAGTTTCTTAAAACTCCTACCTCACAGCTCCCTGCCAAAGGCCATGACTTTACTCTTATGTCCTTGCCTCCATTTTTTCTCCCTCTCTTTCTCAAAGCCATGGAATAAACCCCCCAGATACTTCTCTCAACCACAAAATTTTACCAACCTCACCTTTCAAACTTAACACATATTCACCTGGGCCCTTATACCCTGAAATACTAACATATGAGCAATACCAGGGCAGCCAGTATTGTGATTCTGTTTGTGACTATTCAAAATAGACTAAATAAGTACTGAACAATACAATGTGCCCATGAAGGTGCCTCCTTAAACACACAAATTAAAGATGCTGATCATATTCCTCTTGGACTCAGTTAAAATGCCCCCGAAGGCATGACTTTTATCTTTTAAATACTCTGTGTATCTTCAAATAATATGGCTTCATATCATCTCTAAGAATAATGACTGGACTACAATTTTCAAGACTACCACAAGGGAGACAACTTCTAATAGTCCTAAAGATGGGAAAATAAGTTCTTAAGAAAAAGTATTACCTTAGGTCTCACTTCATTAATATTCATCAATGTACAACATGAAGTTGAGGTAATCATTTCAGCTCTACAAAACACTTCTGGCTAACTTATCTAGGTTATCAAGATAAATATGACATTTATCTCATGAGACATCTGAACAACCAAACTTTTCATGAGGACTAACCAAAGAATTTCCTCTTTAGAATTTTCTTTTCAAAAATGATTATATGGAGTTCCAGTCAAGATGGTGGAGTAAGTAAACACTGTGCTGGCCTCCTCACATGACCACATCAAAAAACAACTAACCTACAGAACGGCAATCAATGAGAATTGCCTGAAGTCTACCTGAACAGAAGTCCTATAACTAAGGATATACAGAAGAAGTCACATGGAGACTGTTAGGAGGGGCGGAGAAACAAAATGAGCTTTTCTTACACTCATGTGTGGCAGTAAAGAATCGGGATACATATCTCAGCTGTGGAGATTTCCCCAGAGGAGTGAAGGATCCCAGCTGCATACCAGTCTCCCCAGCCCAGACATCAGCTCCAGGAAGAGAAGTCCCCACAACTTCTAGCTGTGAAAACCAGCGGAGTTTAAGGCTGAGTGAGATGGAAGGCTTTGGGAAATCCAAGCCATTCTCTTAAATAGCCCACCCAAGGACTTACTCTCTGGTAGATTCATTCACTCTGAGTTCCATTGCTGGGGTAGTAGCTCTAAAGGTGCCAGGGACATACAGGGTGGAACTGAATTATCTGGTTTCAGTGTGAAGGCTGGAGGGGCAGCTTTCTCCCAGACAGATTTGCTGGCAGAAGACATTGTTCTTTTGTTGAGTCCTCCAGACTACCCTCAGCATTCAAAGGCAGCCACTATATCTGAGTTTCCATCAACCTGGCTAATGTTGTTTGCCCTGCCCTGGCAAATATTTGAGACCTCACCCACCCAACCTTTCACAAATCAATTCCAGTGGCTTTTCCATACAAATTGCCTGACTTTGTTAATGCTGCTGAGTTTTCTAAAATCTCTTAAATGTTCAAAAACCCCAAGCAAGCAGGGTCTGGTCTTGGTATGTTTATACCTCTTGCTAAGCAACCCCAAGCATGACACTAGTGACAGCTGGCCTTGCATCAAAGCTTAGCCTTTTCCAGGCACCTCCAAGCCCAACTCAGGTAGAAGACATCCGCGGGTCATTTTGTGTCCCCTCCCAGTAGGTCCTAGGACTGGCATGCACAATAGCTACTTTGTTGGAGCCTGAGTACCAATAGCCACCTCCACAAATGGCACAACCAAAGGGCATACTAGACACACACCAGAGCCCTACTAAAGCAAATCCTGCTCTGTAGGATTCATCCCTGCACAACAGCTCCTCCACTGTAGTCATGACCAGTCATCACAATCGACCTAAGTATCAGTCCCTCCCATTAATGTGCAAACAGCAAATAAGGCTCATCTACAATAGGAGGGCACACACAACCCACACACGTAATGACACACACTTGGAGTACCTGGCTCATGTGACCAGGTAGATTGTGCCACTGGACCCCAGAGGACACCTACTACCTAAGATCATTTTACTCAGACCAGGAGACATAGCACCTCTACCTAATACATAAAAACAAACACAGGGAGACAGTAAAAATGGAGAGACTAAGTAACATGTCTTAAATGAAAGAACAGAACAAAGCTCTAGAAAAAAAAAATAAAATGGAGACAAGGAATCTATCAGATGCAGAATTCAAAATAATGGTTATAAGGATGCTCAATGATCTCAGAGAGCACTTTAAAAAAGAGGAAACATAGAAATTGATATAGAAAATGTAAAGGAAAAGTCAGAAATGAAGAATGCAATAACCAAAATAAAGAATAAATTAGAGGGAATCAATGGTAGATTAGATGAACTATAGAATTGAATCAACATTTTAGAAAATAAGGTAGGAGAAAACACTCAATCAGAACAGCAACAAGAAAAAAAATCCAAAAATATTAGAATAGTTTAAGGGGCCTCTGGTATTCCATCAAGCATACCAATATATACATCATAGGGATACCAGAAAAAGAGAAAAAGCATGAAATTGAAAACTATTTGAAGATATAATAATAAAACACTTTCCTAACCTAGCAAAGAAAATAGACATACAAACCCATGAAGTGCAGAGTCCCAAACAAGATGAACACAAAGAGGCCCACACCAAGATGTGTCCTAATGCCAAAGGTTAAAAACAAATAATATTAAAAGCAGCAAAAGAAAAGAAGTTAGTTACCTACAAGGGAGCTCACATAGGACTACCAGCTGATTTCTCAGCAGAAAATTTTCAAGCCAGAAGAGATCGGCATGAAATATTCAAAGCGATGAAAAGAAAAGATCTATAACCAAGTTTATTCTACCTAGCAAAGATATCATTCAGAACCAGGAGAGATAAAGAGCTTCCCAGATTAAAAAAAAGCTAAAATAGTTTATCACCACCAAACTAGTATTACAAGAACTGTTAATATACTTGTTTAAGAAGAAAAAGAAAAAGCAAACTAATAATACAAATAATAAGGTGGCAACAAATACATATCTATCAAGCATTATTTTAAATGTAAGTGGATTAAATGTTCAAATCAAAAGACGTAGGGTTGCTGAATGGATAAGAAAACAAAACCCTTACATATGCTGCCTACAAGGGACTCACTTCAAATTGAAAGACACACACACTGAAAGTAAAGGGATAAAAAAGATGTTTCACAAAAATGGAAACAACAAGAAAAAAAAAGCCTGTGTAGCAATGCAAAATAGACTTTAAAACAAAAGCTATATCAAGAGACAAAGAAAGACCCAATTACTTCACTTTTGGGTTTTTATATGAAGAAACACAAAACAGTACTTTGAAGGAACATATGAATCCATATGTTCATTGCAGCATTATTTACAACAGCCAAGATATGGAAGCAACCGTGGTGGCCATCACTGGATGCATAGATAAAGAAGAGGTGGTACAAATATACAATGGAATATTACTCAGCCATAAAAAATAATGAAATCTTGCCATCTGCAACAACATGGATAGTCCTAGAGGGTATTGTCCTGAGTGGAGTATGTTAGAGAAAAAAATGTCACATGATCACTTATATGTGGATCTAAAAAAAACAGAATAAACAAAGAAACAACAGAAACAAGTTCATAGATACAGAGAGCATCTTGATGGCTGTTGAACTGAAGGTTAGAGAGATGGGTGAAGGGAGAAGATTAAGGAGGTACAAATTGGTAGTTACAAAATAGTCATGCGAATGTAGAATATAGTATGAGGAATATAGTCAGCAACATCGTAATAACTATGTACAGTGTCAGATGGGTATTGGATTTATTATAACCTTTTAAAATATCTAATCACTATGTTGTACACCTAAAACTAATATAATATTGTATGTCAACTATAATTGAAACACACACACACACACACACACACACACACACACGAACGATTGTTTTTCCTATTTAAATCTAACCTCCCCCAACTTCTTTCTCACAGTCAAATATTTTCAAATCAAAATGCATAAGCCCATACCTGTTGCTTAGTAACAATCTGTATTGAAAATACTTTAAAAGTGTATTTATACTTCTTATATTCAGGGTTTTTTGTTTTGTTTTGTTTTTTAGGATTTTCAGCATATTCAAATCTTTTTGATGTAAGGGATATATCAAAAAAATGTAAATTATTTACAACAGTCTCAATAAGGCAGCACATGAGGAGAGTTATTAAAAAATAAATAAATAACCAGTTAGAGCACAAAGATCCCATGTCTCTGTTTCAGGGCTGGCTTGTAGCTTTAATTTCACACCTTGAGAACCCTTATCAGTGGAACGAATCTCAGTGTGACAGCTTAGTCACATCTCTCTATCAAGCTCTGTATTCACAACTGTGGTGTGTGAGGCAGGGATCCTGCTTTAGCAGTGCGGGCAACACATTCAAAAAATGATACATAGAGAGTGCTACACCAGATCAAATTTATATCCTTTTACAAAGAGATTTCATTTCTAAACTGTGCTAAGGAGGCATCTAATCCACCAGTCTTCTGCTCTTCAGTTGCCTGTTAAGAGGGTCATCTGACTCAAGAAAGAAAACATTACATTTCCATTTTATAAATAGAAAGGGCATTACAAATATATTTTGCCTAAAGAAAATATTAATTAGAGAAATAAACCAAAATTTTGGTAAAGTGTCAGCCAAAATATGTTCATGATTGTTTGAGTCAGTCATATGGCATCCTGAAGAACATCATGAAGCTGTCTCTAAATTGGGATTATAAAAGATGTCTTCATACACAGGGTCTGTATTTCCAAGGAACAAGCAGGATAAGTTTTCCTACTCTTCATAAAAGAAAGACCAAAAACTACCTGGAGGAGAATCATTCTCTGTGTATTTCCTTAATTATAATCATCTCCCTCTCCCTAACCCACCCCACTGACTTCAGAAGTAATGACTCTACTCCAGGGATGAGAACACAGTGGTTAGGTTACATCATCTGGAGCCAAACTGCTTGGCCTTGAATTTTGGATCCTGCCAGATGACTATGACTATTAGCAAACCACTTAATTTCCTTGTCTCTCAGTATTATCACCTATAAAATAGAGATAATAGAGATCTTATAGCCTTTCTAAGTGTCAAAAGAAATAAAATGTAAAGTTCTGAGGTGAGTGCTCAGCATACAGATCAATAAATATTAGCTATTTTTAATAGAAATGCCCAAAGCATTTTCTCTGAGCTTCTTTTATAGAGCATATCACTCTCAACACTAGATTTCAGTTCAAAACATTGTTATGATCTGTGTTGAAAGCATCTTTAAATTCATCCAGCACAGGGCCTAAAACAATGTTCCTTGTGAAACAAATGAAAGATTCTTTTTTGTTCCTTGCAGTGAAAAGTTTCCAAGTAAAATGTTTCACAAACTTCTGAAAAGAATTTCATTTAATGAGGACAATATTATTTCAACCCAATTATTGATCTCTATCACTCTACATCAAAATTTACCAATATTTGATTTTTAATTATTATAATTTATGTTTAGGCCAACATGAAACACTTCTATTTTAAAATTATTAAAACTAGGAATGTGACTTTTGTCCTGTCCAGTATGAGGGCAATTAGAGTGAGGTGCCTCAGGATGAAATTCTACAAGAAACTGACAACCAAGATTGGAAAGTACACACTTTTCCTGGAGGTAACTCTCACTGATTTAGACATTGACAAGATGGCCTCTAAGGCAGCCATGTGAACCATGGCAAATGTTTAGTGAATACTGACATTCTCTACAGAACCTGCCATGTGTTTATTAAATACAGGTTTTATAATAAATTTATTAACTTTTATATCTAAAATCAGTGATTTTTTCATTTTACCATTTAGGAACATAGTTTTTTTTTTTTTATCACTAGATTATACACACACACACACACACACACACACACACACACATATCTTATATATTACAGTTTTTTGATCAGCATTTCATATGTATATATATATTTTAATAGTCACTAACAGCCTATTTTCTTGCTTATGTGAACTAGCTAAGGACAGCAATGGGACTGAATGCTCTTCTTCTCAATGCTTGAATACATATATTCTCTGATTATAAGGGGAATTTTGGACCAGGAATGATTTCTACCTCTGTGCTCTGTAGATCTTTTCCCAGAGGCTTCAAAAATGTATAAGTGAAATCACACACAACTCATAAAATAAAACAATCTTTATTTGTTATAAATACTTTTATGTTTAGGAGATAGAATTTTGTTTTTAATTTAGAGCACATTAAGTTGCATAACAAAGACTAGCCTTCCTTTTAAGGAATAAGATTCAGTCAATTAGATTTTTTAAATTATTATAATCTTAGTCCACTCCATAGTTATATGCCAATAGCCAACAATATATTCTAAAGCTTTATCTAGGCCTTTAGACCACTAAATATTATTTTTAACATAGTTTAAAATTCATGTGGCTAAAGAAGAATAATGGCAATTTTTTTTTTTCCTCTTTTTTTCATTCATTCTTTTCCTCAGAGTTCTTTTATATCTGTTTCATCTGTTTCAAAGCTCAGTTGATAAACAATATTTTCTTCCTAGGTACTTGTCACTTAGTACGTAAAGCAACCAAAGTACTATTATTTATTCTTTCAGATTAACTGGGAAAATACACAAAACACATAGATACACACAAATAGAGATATACACACAGAGACACACAGAAACACACACAGAGAGACATATACACAGACACACACAGACACACACACACACACACACAGAGTCAATGGTCAGGAGATCAATGTCGGTCAGAACTTAAAATAGAAGACAAGTTGCTGCAGTTTACTGAAATTAAAATATGTCAGGATTGACCAAGACCCAGCCAATAGCTGTTGACAGAGCCTTCAAAGAGGGCTGTCAAAATGTATCTGCTCAAAACATTTCAGATAAGTCTTAGTGCCAGCAAAAGGGCATTTAAAAATCTATTGAGTTTAAAAGACATTTTCCTGATGATTTAACCTTTTCAGGATAGGAGCATTCATTAATTTGGCCTTCATATCCCTCAGCAACTACTCAACTGAGCAGTGGTAGATGTTTCAGGTGCTTAAATCGCTAACAAATAATCCAAAATTTGATGGCTTAAAACAACAATCTGGAGTTTCTGGAGGTCAGCACTTTCAGAGTGGCTTGGCTACTCATTTCTGGTTCCATCACCCTAATGACAACACAGTCAGGTGGAGGCTCAGGTTGGAGCATGGCCAAGAAACTTTCTCTCATTTGTCTGGTGCCAGAGCTGGGAATACTCAGAGAGCAGAGCTGGACAGCTGGGTTCCTCAGACATTTCCTCCTATTTCTATATCTCTTTATAGGACTTCTTTCCAGCATGGCATCTTCAAGGACTTCTTGTGTGTTGGCTCAGAACTTCTAACATGTATATCCTCGTGAAAGCAGGAGACCAAATATTACCCAACATCACTTACACTATGTTCTAGTCCTTAGAAGTGAGTCACTCATTCGGCCTTCGTTGGTAGAGAGAAATTAAACACCATTTTAAAGGAAGTCTGGAAAGAATTTTCAGATGTATTTTAAAACCATCTAAATGATTCTGCCTAATAATTACTTATTTTTACAAGTACTAGATGGGTTTTAACTAAAAATTAGCAGACATTGACTTTTCTTTCTTAAAAAAATTAAGTTTAAAACAAATATGTTATCATTATGTATTTTTAATTATATGTTGAAATAATTCTTAAATTGTTTTAGGTAATAAGGAGAGCTATAAATAAATAGAATCAAAATACAAACACATAAATCTGGATAAAATGTTCATAAAGATGTCAGGGGAATGGCTTAGAAAATGCTAATATCCTTTGAATATTGTTTGTCAGAAAAGATAGAGGTTTGTGCTTTAAGCAAATAATATTCACAATTTTAAACATGGGTAGAAATTATGAATGTGGAAAATAAACATCCTCCTACATTCTCTTACAAAACCATTGCCCCTAAACCATTGAGACTCTCTTTTGCACAGTTTGACTTTGAAAATAATTTTAACTTGGAATTGATTAAAAGTCAAGTAATTATTAATTCAAACTAAATAATTAATAATTAATTTTTGTCTTCTTGTTTATGCCTCATGGAATATTTCTGCAATCAACGATATGCTACCACCTGGTTTAACACTAAGATGTTTGTTTGATATTCGACAGGTGTTAACACTGATAGAAATCAGAGCATCTTAATTAGCAAACTCATTTTACTGAAGAAAAGTTAGGTTTTATCAATTAAAAAAATCTTTAATTTGAACAATAATGAAAATTTATTCCAACTCTTGAATGTCCCCAAAGGGATGACAATAGGAAAAAAAATCACTAAAATCAGAAAAGAAGAAATATAAGCCAATGTCTATATTTCTTCCACAATCCTCCCAGAAAAAAAAAAAAAAAAACTCTAGGAATTTCCTTCAGGGAGGTTAAAACTTAAAATTCTAAATAAACAACACAAACAGGCAGGAAATATAGAAACTAAGATCAGCTGAGGATGAAAAGGAGTTTGTAAAAAGCAAAATGCTCATCCTGAGAATGTTTTTTTTTTTTTAACTTTATTTCAAGGTTAAATTTACCACATGTTATGAAATCAATATATTGATCTATTATTTCAGGTTATGTCCATATTTTTCTATAATAACACCTGACTCAGAAATTAAGAAGGAAAAATGCTCAGTTCTAAATATGGTTTATATTTGCCTGTATTTGCCACACTAAAAAAAAAAAACAAAACAAAAAAAAAAACAAAGAAAGACACATTTTATAGACACAGATGTCCTGTCTACCAACACTAATATAGAAAACAAGGATCTATTTTTGTGAGGAATGTCAAGGCTGAAGTCAGAACCCCCAGGTAAGAACTGTTTAGTAAAGAATTTTGGTTTATAAATAAGTAAAAGACAGAAATTACAAAGTTAATTTGCTAAATATACTAGAAAAAAATTGTTCCTTTTATAAATAATAAAATTAATTAGTTTTTAAAGCCAAGGTATCACCTTCAAATAGATTCTGTTCCTATCCCCTACAGTTTAGAGGCAGATTGGCCCTATGTGATGTTTCACATAGAGTATTAGAACAAATGAGATGCTGTCCTTTCAATTCATATACTGATATTGATAGTCCTTACCATGCTGTAAGCTTTTTCATATGGTCATGGTTTTAGTTAGTATAGTTTTAAAATATAATCAAAGCCGAAGTCATATTTTTAGTTATTGCCAGTAAAACGCCATAATACAAGCCAGGAGGGAGACTTGATCTCAGCCCACATAATGCAAAGGGCACCAGAAAAAAAAAAAAAAGATGAATCAGGTTTTTAATCTCTGAGACTCCAGTGAGCTCTAAGACATGGAACCAGTGCTCACCCATGCAAATCCTTCATTTCTAAATATTAGCTAATTATCTAAGATCCCCTCAGGCTCACTGTTAGAATATTTGAAAACTATTCATTATGATTTCTGTAATAAGACTCAAAATCTAAAATTAAATTTCAAAAATGAGATAATCAAGAAACAAACTATTATCTGTAATCTCTCTCAGCATACTGTAAAGTTATCGCAGAAAAAAAAAACCCCATAAAATCTATACAAAAAACAGTGTACTTTCAAGGCGTGTCCCATAGTTCTTACTTCCAAACAATTAATCATTCCATTTGCACTATTCCCAAATAAAAATGCAGGATCTACCCTTGATTGTGGTCGCTTTTTAAAGAGACCAGATTTAATTGGTTAGTGACTGATCAATTCACAATTCAGGGCTTGTATAAACTAGCCTGAACTAAAATGCATTAAAAACAATGAAATGGATATATTGATGGTTTTACCTGAAACTAAAAATGTGCAGCTATGCCCATAAAGAGAAAGATTTATGAAACCAGGTAATGAATTTAGAGCAACACATTATACACAGGAAACTAATTAAGTTTTCCTTTCTGTCACTAAGGTCCTTTTACACAGAAATGCCTTGTTTCCAAACAGAAACTGTCCAAATTATAAAAATTTTTAAATGATTTGTCCAGTCAGGCCATATCAGATGAACAAATAAAATCTGAATCAAATGGTGTAAAATGAAGAATATTTCTGTTAACATTTTAGTTTTTTATGTGTATCCCATGAGCTCATAGTCTTTATCCAAATAGTCTTTGAATTTTTACTTTCATGTTCCTCTTTCCTTTTCTTTGCCTCCCAATATACACTTCAAAGTACCCCAATAGGAGAGCCCTGCTGTATGAGAGAGTAAAAGCACAACTGAGATGGAGAAACAGGAGGAAATAGTAGCTGAAGAGACTGAAGAGGTGGGAAGTAGATCATCTTGCAAGACCCAATGAGAGCTTGATTCTTTATCCTGTGGGCAATGAACAGCCACTGAAATGTGTCCGGGAGGAGAAAAGTGATAGGAGAGCATTATTAATTAGTGTTTCTACACTGTCTCTTAGATCTCAGTACAGAGGGTACACCAGTACAAGGCCTAGAACAGATAGATCATCAAGCTGTTGCGTGGCTCAGTAGTTTGAGCAAGACAGAATGGTAACTTGAACTTGGCTGATTACAGTGAGCAGGGAGGACAGGAATAATTCAAAAGGGGTTTTGAAAGCAGAATCAATAGACTTGTAAATAGCTCTATCTGTGGGAATGAGAGTTTAGGTATTTAAATGTAACTTCATACTCCTGACAAATCTCCAGAAGGGCTCTGTTTTGTTTCATGGTGTCCTCTCTGTGGAAGGAGGTAGCAATTCTAACATTGGAGGTGAAGATATCATATCTATATTTCTATTACCTAATGCCTTGGAATAACTATTACCTCCTATATACCCAAATTCAAATTAAGTACAAGGTTGAATCATTTTTATATTTGAAAGAAAATACTTTTAAAAAATATTTACAAAAAACTCTTTGTTCTCATCTGCTTTCACTTTGTTTCTCAGTAGGATTTGAATTTGAAATTTCAAAAAAAACAAACAAACAAACCTGAGAAATAAGACACTTCTTAAGTTTCTGACCATTTGGGAAAAAAAAATAATAATACAGACTGAGAGTCATCATGTTTACTAGCCAATTCTTAAAATAAATTTTAAAAAGATTACACATTTGATGTTCTGGATTCCTTTTTATACTGAGCCACATTACTTCCATTTTTAAAATCATAAACTTATGAGGATTTTATAGTTTTCATTGGCATTATTTAAGTGTATATTTTATAAGCAGATTTCTCTGAGGGTTTTATTCCTGTTTGCTTTTTGTGGTGCCGTACCACATATTAAAGAAAGTCTGGTTGACATATACAGAAACGTTACAAAATGATTTTTAAAGATGGTTTATTGTCATTGCTCTATGCTGATTAATCTTCCATTAATTTTTAGATCCAAGAAGTATTTGCTTCCATAAAGAATTTAAATAGTACTAATAATTCCAGGTGATTTGAAGAAGTGTTTGGTGGAATAGTTCTGGAAGATGACTAAATTCTCTAGGCATAAGTTTTTTTTTTTTTTTTTTGAAACTAACAACACACAACAGATGCAAATTTGCAAAGTGTCAAATAACTCCCCCCTCAACTAACATAATAACATGATAGCAAAATGGTGAACAACCCCAATTTTCCCAGGAAAAATCTCAGGAGGTTATTTTCCACTGGCTCTTTTCATGAAAAAGATTTGAAGTGGTTTATAACACACACGTATCATACCTACAAAGACTGAAAAATATACATTGAAACAAAATTAAGAAGATAGACAATATATAGTGCAAGGAGCTCTAGAAGACATTATCAAGTGTCACAACATTAGCCATCCTTTCCTTCTGGGCCTATGGAAAATGCCCTTCTTAGTCCCTTGCATAGCGTAGGCCAAGAAAATGTGAGAAAAACTAGCATGTAACACCACTTAGTGGAGGCAATGAAAATCCTACATTTGACTCTCCAGTTCTCTTCTCCCCTGCCACTTCAGCTAAGGAGGTTGTGTGTTTCCAAGAACAATGGGTGGAGGCCATCTCCTTTTGGATATGGGACAGAATATCTGAATGGAATAAAGCCCCTGCCAAATTGCTCAGGGATTTTTGTGTATTCTGCTAGGCCATGGAAATTTGAGGATGTTTTGTTACTACATAACCTAGCCTGTCTTGACAAATATTATTAGTGACTATTTTGAAAAAAAAAAAGTTCACCAGAAGTCATGAATAAGAGATTAACAATGGTATAGAGACTAAACTAAGTAATTATTCACAAAATGTTATTAAAATGTTATGTAATTTTTTTTGAATACTTACAACTATTAAATGTTCTACATGCATTATCTCACTTAATCCAGACATGAGAAGTGGAATTTAAAGACATTAACTAATTTGCATAATTTCTAAGAAAAGAAACAGGACTTCAGCAGAGTAGATCAGACTCTAGAGCTGTACTGAAACTGTGGTCCCAAAGAATAAGGTTTTCACAGGACATCACCTGGTAAAATCACCATGACTCACAGGAAAAGAAAGTTTTTCCTAGTTCTAAGTAGATTAAAATTCTGCATCATTAAATAAAAAACATAACAGGTGATTTACCTGATAATTACAATTAATTAAAAAAAAAAAAACAAGAGCTATGGGTTTGACAGACTAAGATCTCGATTGTGAAGTGATCACTTCTTTTCATTCAGGTAAATAGAATCACAGGAAATTCAGTGCCTCCTAAGAGAGATGCTGCCTCATCTTTTTTATTTTAACTTTTCATTTCAAATAGTAGTTTAAATATTTCTATGAATAATATTCTGAAGTAATTTCAAACTTACTGAGTTGAAAAATTGAGATTTATCAATATTTGACATTTTAGCATACTTTCTCTTTCTTACACACACACACACACACACACAAATACACACATTATTGGTTTGTTATGAACTATTTAAGAGATAGTTGCAAAATGATATCACTAAAATGGAAACCCCAGCCTTCATCCCCTTCAAACAGAGATCAATGATTAGCTATCTGTAGGGCGGCGGCGGTGGGGCGGGGCTTTTGAAAGAGCTCTGGAGTCCACTTAAGAAATTTTAGCAATACGGTAGAACAACAAAAACAAAAAATCTGCAGATAATCATACCAAAAGAGAAGAAAGTCAACTTCATTTTGTGTGCATCATCTCATCCCCCAAGCCAACATTGTCTATCACTAAAAGGAAATTTCCCGGTTAGAAATATTCCCCCTTGTCAGGAAAGACAGATTAGGGTAAATGACCAGCTTCTTCAGCATATCAAGACACCACACAAAGATCGCTTCAGTGTCCCTGACCTAGACCAGAAAAACTGAGGCATATGGAGACAGCTAAGGCCAAAGAAGAAAAGCAGGCATTGCCAATAATACTCACACAGTGGAAGCAATCTGGGTTCACAGTGACCAATTCTGTATACAGGCTCTGTTGCTTTCAACACTGAAGAAGGAACCAATGGCCAACACATCTGTCACAGACCCCATGCATATTTCACTAGCTTTTGTCTTAGAGGTATCTGCATTGACTGACACTAGCTGTTTGAATCTCTCACTGTACGCATACTATAGAAGTACTTGCACCAGCAACAGCTCAGGTTTTGGTGACTTCTAAAATGCAAAATGCTGGCTTAGACTCCAAAGCTGACCCCCTCCTCTATGAATGGGCTCAGGGAGAGTACCTTCAACTGTATAATTGCACATTGTCAGTCTCATTCCCATCACCAAACTCCACTGCAGTGTTCAAGCCCAGGGGAGATTATGTAGCAGCAAGAGAAAAAGCCAGTAGCCAGTATCCCTACAGGTTCTTGTGGGCCCAGACCAGTCCCTGCTTTTTGTCACTGGTCTGTATCCTCATGCTCACCTTTAGCTAGTACTTCCAGTTGTGTATCTACATGCTTTTGGCCTGACTCCCATCGCTGGAATCCACTGTAGTGCACACACTTGGGAAGAGATTGTAAATCCATGGGAGATTATACTAACAGCCAGGACCTGTGCAGCTGCCAGTGAGTCCATAGTTGGCCCTTGTCCTTATTGCCTGCCTTGGTCCTTACTACTATGTGTGTGTCTGCAACCAACCCCAAAGACTAAACAGGCAAATGCAACTGGCCCCTTCAGCTGAATTGTATACACATCACCAGCTGCAGCCACCACCACTGTCTGATCACTAGTATTGGATCTAGAAGTGCTGCTGAGACCCTAATAACTTTGATAGATACTATTGAGCCTCCGCAACACTTGCCACAGACCAACAGCTATTAATAATGTGAACCTCAGTGACCTAAGTCAAAGGGATATCACGTGCCCTCGAACAGTATTGCCACACACAACTTCACATTTGGTGCCCCACATTTCTAGACTGAGGGTCACAAAACACTCAGCATTCCCTACCCACATGTGAAAGTTTTCCCTTACCAAAGTCACTTCATAAAGTCTGGAAGAGTTTACTGCTTCTTGAAATGCTCAGACAGCTACTTACCACACAGAGATCATGAAGAATCAGGGGGAAATAACTCCACAGAAGAAATACAGTAAAACTCCTATAACTGTCCCCAAAGAAATGAAGATTCAGGAATTGTCCCCCAAAATAATTCAAAATAATTTATTTAAGGATGCTCAGAGAGCTACAAGAGAATACAGAAAAATAATTTAATTATATCAGGAAAACAATACAAGACCAAAATGAAAAGTTAAACAAAGAGATAAAAAGCATAAAAAAGGACAAAACAGAATTCTGACACAGATGAATACAGATGCTTCTTGACTTACAGTGGGATTACCCCCTAATAGACCCATCATAAGTAGAATATATGTTAAGTTGAAAACTTATTTAATACACCTAACCTACAAAACATCATAGCTTAGCTTAGCCTAGCCTACTTTGAAGATGCTCAGAACACTTATGTTAGCCTACAGTTGGGCAAAATAATGTAACACAAAAATGAGATAATGTTATACTGCATATCACTAGCCTGGGAACAGATCAAAATTTTAAGTTCAAATATGATTTCTACTGAATATATGTCACTTTTGGAATATCATGAAGTAAAAATTTTAAGTCAAACCATCATAAGTCCGACTAAACAATGACTAAACTAGAGAATTCACTAGATAGTTCTAAAATCAGACTTGACCAAAAAGATGAAAAAGTAAGTGAGTTAGAGACAGATCAACTAAAATTGTCCAATCAGAGGAGCAAAAGGAAAAAAAAATAGGAATAAAAAAATTTATAGGACTAATGGGATGCTATTAATAATGCATTCATCATTAAAATCACAGAATTGAAGAGGAGAAAAGGGCAGACACATATTTAAAGAAAAAATAGCTTAGAACTTCACAAATATGGGGAAAATTTGGACATCCAAGCTAATGTATCTAATAGGTCAACCCAAAATTTCAATCCAAAAATATTTTCTCCCTGACACATGAATGTTTAAATCAAAGAAATAATTTTAAAAGCAACAAGAGGGGGAAAAAGTCATACAAGGGAACTCTCATAGGACTCTTAGCAGAGAGAATGGGGTGATATAGTCAAACTGCTTAAAGAAAAAAATTGGCAAACTTTACATAGCAAACAGCCTTCAGAAATGAAGGCAAGATATAGACTTAATAAACAAAAGCTGAGAGAATTAATCAACACTAAGACTCCTTTACAAAAAAAAATATTGAAGAAAGTTTTTTAAGCTGAATCAAAAAGACAATAATCAGTAACATAAAAACATATAAAAATATACCAACACACTGGTAAAAGTAAGCAAATAGTCGGATTTCGAATATACTAATACTGTGTATGGTGTGTTAACTGTTTAACTCTACCTTAAAGATTAAAGGACAACAGTATTAAAAATAGCTATAACTATAATCATTTGTTAATAAATATATAATATCAAAATATATATTTTGATACCAAAAAAACAAAAGGGGGAATAAAAGGGTAAAATTTAGGGTTAAATTGATGTCAACATAAAGTAGGTTATTATATATATTTTCTATAAACTTCATGATATCTACAAAGCAAAACCTACAGTACAGAAATTATCAATTCCCAAAGGAAAGCAGTGAGAGGAAAAAGGGGACAAGGAAATTTCAAAACAGCCAGAAAACAATAAGATGGCATTAGTAAATTCATTATCCATTAATAATTACTCTAAATGTAAACATATTGAATTTGCCAATCAAAAGACATTGAGTGTCCCAGTGGATTAAAAAACAAGAACCAATTATATACTGCCTATAAGAGACTCACTTTAAGGCTACACGTAGACTCAGAGTGAAGGGATAAAGAAAGGTATCCCATGCAAGTGAAACTAAAGGAAGCTATACTTATATCAGACAAGTAGATTTAAGCCAAAAATGGTAACAAGAGACAAGGAAAGTCATTATACAATAACAAGGGAATTAATTTAACAAGAAGATAAAACAATCATAAATATATATCTCCCAACATTGGAGCACTTAAATATATTAAGCAAATACAGATCAGAAGAGAGAAATAGAAAGAAATACAATAATTGGGGGCTTCAATAATCCACTTTCATCAGTGGATAGATTATCCAGACAGAAAATAAGCAAGGAAACAGTGGACTTGAACTATATTTTAGACAAATGAACCTAAAAGAGATATAGGTAACATTCTATCCAATAGCAGCAGAATATAAATTCTTCTCAAGCATACATGGGACATCTCCAGGATAGACATATTATAGTCACAAAACTATTCTCAGCAAATTTAAAATTAAAATAATAACAAGTATCTTTTCTCACCACAATGTTATGAAACTAGAGGAAAGTTGGAAAACTTACAAATATGTTGAAATTAAGCAAGATGCTCCTAAAACAACCAATGGTTCAAAGAGGAAATCAAAAGAAAAAAATATATATATTAAGTGGAAGTACATCAAACTAAAAAACTTGCAAACACACACACACGCACAATTAACAAATTTAAAAGGCAATCTATGAAATGGGAGAAAATTTTTGCAAATTCTATATCTGATAAGGGTTTAACATACAAAACAGATAAAAAATACATACAACTCAATAGCAAAACAAACAAAAACTACAAACTGATTTAAAAAAGAACTAAGGAACTGAATATTTTTTCATAAAAAAAATATGAATGGCCAACATGTACATGAGAAAGTGCTCAATATCAGTATTCATCAGGATAATGCAAATCAAAACCACAATGAGATTTCACTTCACACCTGTTAGAATGACTATTCTCAAAAACACAAGATATGAGACGTGTTGGCAAGGGAGTGGAGAAAAGGCAACCCTTATGCACAGTTAGTAGAAATGAAAATTGATGTAGCCACTATGGAAAACAGTATAAAGTGTCCTCAAAAACTTAAAGAATAGAACTACAATATGATCCAGCAATTCCACTTCTAGGTATATAGCCAAAGAAAATAAAAACAGGATATTGAACATATCTGCACTCTCATATTTATTGTGGCATTATTCATGATAGACAAGATATGGAAACAACCTAAATGTCCATCAATAGATGAATGGATAAAGATATAGTATTTATGCAATGAAATGTTTTTAGCCACAGAAAAATGGAAATCCTACCATTTGTGACAATATAGATGAACTTTGAGGGCATCATGCTAAGTGAATTAGACAAAGACAAGTACTATACGACCTCACTTATATATGGAATCTAAAGAAGCTGAACTCAGGAATAGAGAGTAGGGGGTGGGAAAATGGGGAGATGTTGGTCAAGGGGTACAAGCTCTAGTTATTAGATGAATACATCTGGAAATCCAATGTATGGCTTGTTGATTATAGTTAATAGTACTGTATTATATACTTGAAAATTGCTAAGAGAGTAGATTTTAAATGCTATCACTACAGAAAAAGGAATAGTAATTATGTGATATGATGGAAGTGTTAACTTTATAGTGATAATCATTTTGCAATATATAAGTGTATTAAATTATTTTAAATTTACACAATGCTATATGACAATTATATCTCAATAAAGCTAGGAAAAATGCGTAACGATCTAATTCTAGATGTTTATTTCTTAAACACAAAGATTTGTTGTTGTGTAAGTAATTAAAGTACAAATATTATATTTAGGAATTTTATCATTCATCTAATATATACCCCATAGGCAAATTTTGCCAATTACCCTAATATGTTTCTTAATCTGGAACACTTCATCATTTTTTTTCTTTTCATAACTTTGACATGTTTTAAAAACAGACATCAGTAATTTCAATACTTCTCGCTTTAGATATCTCAAATATTTCTTTCTGTTTCATTCAAGGTTATGCATTTTTTAAACAGAATAAACATAAAAGGTATAGAGTCCACATTCACTTGCTTGTTTGTTCATTGTCTTTGTTATTTGTTTCTGCTGCCTATCTAACAGAGGCTTTGGGGTTCAACTGAGATGATATCTTTGAAAATTCTTTAAAAACTATAAAAGATTTTACTTCTATATGCATAACAATTAGTAAAAATCATGAGTTACATAAATATAAATGTCAAGGTATTTTTCAATGTAAATGTCACAATTTTAAAGGAATAAATTTGAAATGAATGCTCTCCAATTTCAGAGAAAAAAAGAATAATTTTCTTAATTGCATTGCATATGATGGGTAAAAAACAAAAAGCCCATATATGAAATGGTAAGACAAAAATTTGAATAAAATTATGTAACTCACACAATTATTTTGCAATATCTCAGGTAAAAAAGGATGCGTGATCTAATTTATTATTCATAAATTATTTATTTTTTTTCTTCTTTTAAATTAATATAGAGTTCAGAAAAACTAATCTCTGACCCAAGCTGGCCAACTGCTGCTCATAAAAAACAACTTATGTGAAGCTTATTGAAGACCATCTTGAGGCCCAAACACAGAAAAATGTGTATACCTCATGTTACTGAAGGACCTGCTTTTCTGCTTCCCAGAATGCATATGGAGATTTCTGTAATAGTATCACTTTAGGTTGAGTACAAACACAATATAAATAATCTAAAAGTGTCACTCATTTTCCTAATACTCACTTTCAAAATTGCTTAAGGAGGTTCAAGACAAGTTTGCAGTAGGGCAACCTCAGAAATATTTTTTCTCTGTCTATATCGTTGTTTTGTTTTATTTGTTCTGTTATTATTTTGCACTGTGATGGTTTTTTTCAAATAGGTGAAGGAGATAGTAAGGAGTTATGAATATGCCCCATCAGTAGGGGAACCAGAAGCCTAGGAATTTGTCTGATTTGTTTAATGATTGGGTACATGCAGTATGTACCCAATCAACTATGAGCAGCCAGTAAGATGCAGATTTCCTCACTAAAAAAGACTTTATATAAAGTTAGAATAGTTTTCATGTTGAAGTCCATGGACATTTAGGGGTTTGTGGATTGCCATCCATGAACCACGAATGCCCTCAAATTGCAAGAAAAGTATACGTGTTTGGGAAGAAGCTCCATAGTATTTATTAAGCTTGCAAAATAGCCTAAGCGGTTAAAAACAACTTCAATTGCATGTTGTGATCACAAATGTTCTGGCCCACTTCCATCATTAACCATGATAGGTTCATTTGTTCTTCTCTAATAGCTTACATCTTAGATCTGCCAGGATCTTCATCTCTATCTGACCAGGATGTTCCTGGTCCCTGATGAGTCTATGCTCTTCTTTCTTGCCTTGTCTGGATTTTAGACTTTGGAAGCTGAGCCCTCCTCCATGATTTTACATACTATTTTATATATGTCAGGCAAATCTTACCCTACTACAAAAAGATTTATTTTCTATGAGTTGTTAAAATATTTGTCATGTTTTTTTTTCAATATGCATCAAGGTCAATAAATATACTATGAATTAATTATATAAAGTTTTGAAATATTTTTAAGCATATTTTTAAGCAAATGGTGTTTAATTTGTCTTTGAATCTCTAAATACACCTACTTTAGAAGATAAAACTAATATGCTTTCTCTGATGTTTAATTGGATAATTTCAAAATGGATACATGCAGTTTCCATAATTGACTATATCACACATCTACGTATTTTTCAAATAATGGAGAAATTATTGTCTATGTATAAATTTTGGATAGCACAGGTCAAGTACTAGTATGGTGAATGACAAAGATAAAAATTACTTGGTTTTTCTTGAATTTCTTTGCAATGATTAATGTTTTATTAAATTAAATATGCCAAACCAGAGAGAGGTGGAAATTCAAGGATTCACCAGGAGAAAAGATAATATTTTCCATGGAAGATCAAGAATTATGTAATGTAATTTAAACATTTAAGAGGAAGGCACATGCTCTAAGAACTTGCCTGGAATCGCAATTATGACTGCAGGCTGCAGTCACACTAACATTTGCTGGTTCAGTAACTGTTCTAGCCGGAGGCACGATAAAATATCTTAATTTAATTTTTCACTATTTTCAGGGTCAGATATCCCCAGCAGGCACTAAAGCATTTGCCCACCAACCTGCACTTTTTAAAGGAATATGAAGGAATAGTGATAATGAGAAATCTACTAAGCTTTGATTCCGACCCTCCATATTCCCTCTGGCAGTGTATTTAAGTTCCAGCTATAAAATACTGAACCTCTGGCAGTGAATTGACATTATTAGAATTATGCCAGCCCGAAGAAAAAGCTTAATCAGTTCTGATGGAAGAAAGACGGAGAAAAAAAGTCATGATAAGATCATCAGCTGAGTGAGAACATCTTGCATTTGTGTAAATTTTTGGTTTATAAAATATTTTTTTATATTTTCCTACATCTTCCAACCGCTGTTGAGGTGAGCAGAAAGTTGAGGTATATTACCGAGATGGTTAACAATTCTGTTAACAATTCTGAACATGCAAATATGGAAGATATTCTTCCTATACCTTGCTTCAAGCTCAGAAAATTTGCCATATTTTTGGCCCTCTGCTTGCCTTTACTCACCAGCTTCTTTTCAAAGCTTAACATCTAGGGAAAGGACCTGTTTTCAAGTTACAAATATGGAGATTTGGCCACTGTCACTCCACGTCTGTTCTCGCAGCTCCACGGAAGAGCCAAAGGAGATGAGAACAAGAGCAATTATACAGGCTGTTCATTTTTACTTTTTTGGTATTTGGTTTCCTTGTATTTAAAATGAGGAAATAGGGCAAAATAAATCTCCAAGATACATGCCAATTCAAACATGAAAGTTTTGTAGTTAGGTAAAAATATTTATAAGTCAATCATTTTTACAAAACTTAATTTTAAGTTCACTGGAGAGTTTTCAGAAGTTTCATTAGTTTAAATTTAGACTGCCAATGAATATTTCTACCTAAACTCACATCTAAATAATTTCATAGCTATTATCACAGCATTATAAAGAATATCTGAAGTGTTAGTAGAGAGAACTCCTACATAGAAATGACTCATGAATATGAACATGTACAAATGTCCCTTCCTTCCTTCTCTCCTCACCTGTAACCCCTGGCACTACTGCCAAAAAAAGAAAAAAAAAGAGGAAAAAAAAAGCCATTCTGGGCAGGCAAAAAGCTTTAGAGAAACTGGAGGTTCAGAAGTAAAGCAAGGAAAGCTACTGTGAAAAAGAAAATACAGCATGGAACTGACCAGGGACAGGTGCACAGAGTGAGCTAGCCCCAAAATATCTTTCCCCTACCGTTTGAAGCTTTGATTTCATGTTAGCATGTTGAAATCGTATCATTAAAACATACTTTTTGGATAATAACCATATTTTATTTTAAATGCAACTAACTCCAGGAGGATTCAGAGACTGTCAAACCTTCATGCATTTGTGTGATTTGGTTCAATCAGATTGTTTTTTTATTCACAACCCAGCTATAAACAGTCCCAAATTAATTATTTTTAAAAGCTGGAAAGGAAAGGCAGGCAATTTTGGTGAAAGATAATTTGAGAGAATGGGTTAATTTTGGCTAATGTAGATAGAGAAGTTTAGAGGTCTGTAAATTAGGGCACTAAAAAAATGGAATTGTAGAAAGTTCCTACCCAAAAAGGGAGGTGCTAGACCCTTTACCAGATGCTTCATGCTTTTGAGAGTTAGGTAATGTCTTTAACAGATTAAAAAACAAACAAACAAACAACAACAACAACAAAACTGAGGCTTAGAGAGATAAAGGAACTTGTCCAGGGTCAGGATCTGACCATGTTATTTATATCATTTCATGCTGCCTTCACTCTGTGCTCTTTCTTATACTCCTCTTTTCTATTCTCTTGCAATACTACTCTTCACTGCTACCAGAAGCTAAATGGTGAGAAAACTGTCATTTAGCAGTTATTTCTGTGACCTAACCTGGACAAAAAAAATATTTTTGGTTCCGTATGTCCAGTTAATAAATGAGCTTTAAGATATCATTGTTCTTAAGTTCAGTGACTCATATATTTTTGATTTTTCTCAGCTACATAAATAAATTGATAAAATTATAGAAATAATTCCTTATTGGTAATCTTCTTTAATTATCACATCATATTGTAATTGATGTTGACTTATGGTCCTGCTAGACTTTAAGCAGGTACTCTATTGGCCATACTAGGAATCCAGAAAACATTGAATAAATAAATGAATATGAATAAATAAAACCTAATCAAAATGTTCTAGTCAACAATAGTTGTATGCACTTATTTTTCACACTAGAGACTCTAGGAAACCATGGGCTAGCTCTGGCTCTGACCGACAATGAAAGGCCAGTCTAAAGCAACCAAGCATAATCTCTTTGGTTTAGAATGAACAATCTGGACATGAATGTGTTTAATATCTTCCCTCCTTTTTTTACTTTTTATTTTACCAAGAGTTTTCTTAGACCATAGAGTTGGGAAAAGAGAATACTTCTGGGACCAAAAATAAGGAGTTAAACTTGGAATTTAAGAGCATAGGTAATTTCAGAGTTTTCTCATCAAGACAACAGAGTAGTAGGTAAATATGCTCACCTTCTTCCACATCAAAATTACAACTAAATTATAGAACAACCATCTTTGAGAACTACATGAAGACTAGCTGAATGGAACTCCTATAACTAAAGCTATAAAAAAAAAAGCCACACCGAGAATGGTAGATGGAGTAGAAACACAGAATGGGCTGGTTCCACATGCACATGTAGCTATTGAGAATTGAGAGGAGTATCTCAGTTGCAGAGGTTCCCCCTGAGGAGTGAGGGGACCCAACCCCATACTTGGCTCTCCAGCCCAGACTTCCAGTGCCAGAAAGAAGAGTAACCACAACATCTGGCTGTGAAAATTAGCAAGCATTCTGTCAGGTGAGACAGAGGGCAGCTGGAGTCCAGGTGTTTCTCTTACAGAACCCATGCACAGACTTACGCACTTACAGACTCACTCTCTCTGAGCTCCAGCACCGGCACACCAGCTGGGAAAGTTCTAGGGATATACGGGGAGGAAGGATGAAGGCTGGAGGGGCAACTCTCTCCAAAACTAAATTTCTGGCAGGTGCCATTTTCCCTTTGTTGAGCCTTCTTTCACAGAACCTACAGGCAGGCACCATTTTTCCTTTGCTAAGCACTACCTGCACCCAGCCTTCAGGTACAAGTGGGACCAAATCTGACTCTCCATTAAACTCTCCCCTCCACCTCCTTATTCCCTGAGAACCTTCCCTACCTAATCAATACATCAGCCCAAACCATTTTCAGCAGCTATTCCTTACAAGCTGCCATCCTTGACCCATGCTGTGAATTTTCCTAAAATCTCTCAGTTCCACAAACTCCAAACAAACAGTAACTGGCCCCGGCATGCCCTGTACCTATTGCTAAGTGGACCCCAGCACTAGTGGCACTCAGCCTCATTTCTCAACATAGCTTCTCCAAGGCACCTCCACATTCAGCACACAAGCTGACCTGGGATTGCACTGGAGCCCCTCCCAAAAGTCCCCAGAACCAGTATACTTAGTAGTCAGCTTCAGAACATATCAGAACTCCACCCAATTAGCTCCACAGATGACACACCCAAAGGGTGGACACGGCGAGCACCAAAGCTGCACTATAGCTCTGTGGGGTCAGCTCTCACACTACAGCTCATCTTCTGTTGTCATGGTTGATCCTCACAGCCAATCACCCCATGGGTCAGTTTCACCCACTGGGATACCAACAGTAATCAAGGCTCAGCTACAACAGGAAAACACACACAACCCACACAAAGGAACACTCCCGGAGCACTTAGATTAGGTGACAAAAGAGTCTGTACCACTGGGTACCACAAGACATCTACATAAGGCCATCCTGCCAAAACTGGGAGATATAGCAGATCTGCATCATACAAGTGAACACACAGGGGACTGCCAAAATGAGGAAACAAAGAAATAGATCCTAAATGAAAAAATAGAAGAAAAAAAAAAAAACTCCAGAAAGAGAATAAAATGAAATAAAATGGAGGCAAGCAATCTATCGATACAAAGTTCAAAACACTGGTTATAATGATTTTTAGATGAACTTACACAAGGAGATAGAAAACAAAAAAGAACCAGTAAGAATGAAGAATACAATAATTGAAATGAAGAATACATTAGATAGAATCAACAGCCAACTAAATGAAGCAGAGAATCTAATCAATGATTTGGAAGGCAAGATAATGGAAAACACCCAATTGGAATAGCAAAAAGAAAAAAACAAAAAGAAAAAAGAACAACAACAAAAAAAGATGCTTTAAGGCACCTCTGGAACAACTACCAGCATAGAAACATTTTCAGAGAGAGCAAGGTAATTAAAACTTATTTGAAGAAATAATAACTACAAATAATTAATAAAATAGACATACAAGCCCAGGAAGCTCAGAAAGTCCCAGACAAGATTAATCCAAAGAGGCTCGCAACAAGACACATTATAATTAAAATGTCAAAGGTTAAAGACAAAGAGAGAATCTTAAATGCTGTAAGAGAAAAGCAGTTAATTACCTACAAGAAAGCTCCCAAAAGACTGTCAGCTGATTTCTCAACAGAAACTTTGCAGGCCAGAAGGGACTAGCATTAATATTCAAAGTGATGAAAAATAATAACTTGCAACCAAGATTACTCTACCCTGCAATTATATTTTTATTTTTAAAAATTAATTGTTGTAGTCAACATACAATATTGAATTAGTTTTAAGTGTACAAAACCTGTAATTAGACATTTATATAACTTATGACGTGATCACTCTGATAAATTCAGGACCCATCTGATACCATACATAGTTATTACAATACTACCGAGTATATTCTCCATGCTATACTCTACATCCCCTTGACTACTTTTTAACTACTGATTTGTACCTCTTAATCTTCCACTTAACCTATTCCCCCAACCCTCAAATCTGACAATCACCAAAATTCTCTCCATTCTATATCTATGAGCTTGTTTCTGTTGTTTGTTTATTTAACCTGTTCTCTAGATTCCACATATGATGTTTGTCTTTGTCTGACTTACTCCACTCAGCACAATAACCTCTAGATCTATCAATGTTGTAGCAGATGGCAGGATTCCATTCTCTCTTTTTTTTTTTTTGCTTTTAACATTTTATTATTTTATTTTATTTTTATTTCATTATTTTATTTATTTTTTATTATTATATTTATTTTATTTCCCCCTCCCTTCTAGTAAGGATCCCATTCTTTTTTATGGCTGAGTAATATTCTATTTTATATGCGTTTGTATATATCTACATATGTATAAATACACATACACACAGCACACGTATTATACCATTGCTTCTTTATCCATTCATCCATTGATGGATACCCAGTATGCCTCCATATCTTGGCTACTGTAAAAAAAATGATAAACGAACATATGGATTCGCATGTCCCTTCAAAGTAGTGTTTTGGATTTCTTCAGATAAATACCCAGAAGTAGGGTAACTGGGTCTTTCTTTATCTATTGCTATATTCTTTGTTTTAAAATCAATTGCCTAATATAAGTATTGCTACCCTAGCTTTTTTTATTTGTTTCTATTTTCATGAAACATCTTTTTCCATCTTTTTACTTACAGTCTGTGTGTGTCTTTCAGGCTGAAGTGAGTCTCTTGTAGGCAACATAGATAAGGGTCTTCTTTTCTTATCTATTCAGCCACCCTATCTTTTAATATGAGTATTTAATCCATTTACATTTAATGTAATTATTGATAGATATGTAGTTATTGACATTTCATTACTTATATTTTTTATCTTATCTTCTCTCTTCTTCTTAAAGAAGTTCTTCTAACATTCCTATAATACTGGCTTGGTGATAATACAGTTCTTTAGTTTTTTCTTATCTGAGAAGCTCTTTATATATCCTTTGGTTCTAAATCATAACTTTGCTGGGTAGAGCAACCTTGGCTGTAAGTTATTACTTTCCATCACTTTGAATATCTCATGTCAGTCCCTTCAGGCCTGCAAAGTTTCTGTGGAGAAATCAGCTGACAGTCTTATGAGAGCTCCCTTTTTGGTAACTAATTGCTTTTCTCTTACAGCTTTTAAGATTCTCTCTTTGTCTTTAACCTTTGGCATTTTAATTATAATGTGTCTTGGTGTGGACCTCTTTGGGTGCACCTTGTTTGGGACTCTGCATTTCCTTTGTTTGTATGTCTATTTCCTTCACCAGGTTAGAAAAGTTTTCAGTCACTATTTCTTGAACTAGGTTTTCAGTTCCTTGTGCTCTGTCTTCTCCTTTTGATACCCTATGATGTGAATGTTGATATGCTTGATGTTGTCCCAGAGGCCCCCTAACTATCCTCATTTTTTTTTTTTTTAGATTCCTTTTTCTTGTTGCTATTCTGATTGGGTGTTTATGCTACCTTATCTTCTAAATCATTGATTCAGTCCTCCACTTTGTCTAATCTACTGTTAATTCCTTCTAAAATATTCTTCATTTCAATTATTGCATTCTTCATTTCTGACTGGTTCTTTTGTTTAGTTTTTTTCTTGAGCTTTGTTTTGTTCTTTCCTTTGGGACATCTTTGTTTGTTTGTTTGTTTGTTTGTTTGTTTGTTTTTGGCTGCCTCCCTGTGTTTGTTTCTATATATTTGGTAGGGCTGCTATACATCTTAGTCTTAGTAGAGTGGCCTTTTGTAGTAGGTGTGCTGTGGTCCCAATGGCACAAGTTCCCTGGTCTTCTGGGTTCAGTGCTTCTGGTATGTCCTTTTATAGGTTGTGTGTGCTCTCCTGTTGTAGATGAGTCTTGGTTGCTGTTTGCTTGTCAATATGAGGAACTGACCCTTAAGCTGATTGGTTGTGATGACTGGCCATGATCAGTGGAGAAGGTGTTGTGAAGGGGCTGACCCTACAAAGCAGGCTTTACTTTAGAAAAGTCCTGGTGCAGCCTAGTCTGCTCTTTGGATGTGTTATCCTCAGAGGTGACCCCAGGCGGTACTCCAGCTTAGACCATAGCCCACCACCGGGTATGCAGGATGGAGACTCCTGGGAAGGGCCCTGCCACAGGCCAAGTTCAACTTCAGTGTGTGTCCTACTTAGGTCACCTGGCCTAAGCCAGTAAGTAATACACAGATGGCTGTCTTTCCCCACCCTCATCCTGGCTTGGAAGTGCTTTAAAAGGCTAAGCCACAAACTGAGGCTGGCTGCCACAAGGGCCAGACTTGAGGCTGCTCAGCAAGAGGTATGGGAAACACTAAGATCAGATTCTACTTGTGGAGTTTTTGTGAACCTTTGAGAGATTTTAGGAAAGTCTGCAGCATGAGGCAAGACTGGCCATTTGTATGGAAATCTAATGGAAGTGGCTTGAGTGGTAACACAAGTTGCGTGAGGCAGGGATCTCAGGGATTCACAAGGGCCAGTGTTAGCTATGTTGATGGAGTCTCAGATATAGTGGCCTCCTGTGTTTGCACATCAAGGAGGGGAGGGTATTAACAAAGGAACAATGGCTCCTACCAGCACTTTTATCTTTGAGAAAGCTGCCCCTCTAACCCTTGGCCTGAAGCCAGACAACTTAGTTTCTCCCTTTATATCCCTAGCACTCTTCAAGAAACTGCCTGAGCACTGAAACAGTGTGAATGAGTTCATCACTGAGTAAATCTGTGCATGGGCCCCTTCAGAGGATTGTCTACAACTCCCCCAGCTCTCCATCTCTCTCAGCCTCAATTTCCACTGGTTTCCACAGCCAGAAGTTATGGGGACTTCCCCTTCTGGCCCTGGAACCTTGGTTTTGGAAGCCTGGTGTGGGGCTGGGACCCCTTGCTCTTCCAGGGAGACCTCTGCTGCTGAGATATTTCTCCCAATTCTCAACCGCCACACGCGGGTATGAGATCAGCATATTTCACATCTCTGCCCCTCCTGCCAGTCTCAAGGTGGCCTCTTCTGTGGGTCCTCAGTTGTAAGTCTTCTGTTCAGCCAGACTTCAGTCAACTCCCAATGGTGGCCGTTCTTTAGTTTAGTTATATTTTGATGTAGTTATGAGAAGAAGCAAGCACAGTGTTTACCTAAACTGCTTTCTTGACCAGAACTCCTGCAAAGCTATCATTTAAAATCAAAAGATGGATAAAGAATGTCCCAAACAAACAAACTAAAAGAGTTCATTACCACCAAATCAGTATTACAAGAAATGTAAAAGAAAATGATCAAAAATATGAACAATAAAATGACAATAACTGCATCCCTATCAATAATTACTTTCAATGTATATAAAGTAAGTGTTCAATCAAAAGATATAAGGTAGCTGAATGGAGAAAACATATGCTGCCTATGAGAGACTCACTTCAGATTGAAAGACATACAGACTGAAAGTAAAGGGATGGAAAAAGATATTTCGTGAAAATGGAGGGGGGATGGGGCATTAAGCAAAATAGACTTTAAAATAAAAGCTATAACAAGAGACAAAAAAGTACATTTTATATACAATAGCCAATATATGGAAGCAACCTAAGTTTCCATCAGTTTTTGCTTGGATAAAGAAAAGTTGGTGTGTGTGTGTGTGTGTGTGTTTATTACTTGGCCATGAAAAAGAATGATATCTTACCATTTGCAATGACATGGATGGACCTAGAGGGCATTACGCTAAGTGAAATAAGTCAGACAAAGACAAATACCATATGAGTTAACCTATATGTGGAATCTAAAAAAACAAAATATATAATCAAAACAGAAAGAAACTCATAGATACAGAAAACAAACTGATGGTTGTCATATGGAAGGGGGTTCAGGAGGCTGAGTGACTATTATGAAAGAATTAAAAAGTACAAATTGGCAGTTACAAAATATTCTTGGGAATGTGAATTAGAGCATAGGGAATATAATCAACAATATTATAATAACTACATATGGTGCCAGGTGGGTACTAGACTTACCAGGAGGATCACTTTTTAAAGTTATGTAAATGGCTAATCACTGTTATACACCTGAAAATAATATAATATTGAATGTCATCTGTAATTTAGAAAAAAAAATTGAAGTACAAGGATAATAAAGACAGAAAAAATACAGTAAAGTTGTATTAAATATGTAATGAATTTCAAAAAATACATAGATAATTTCTAGATCAGGATAACATACAGAGGTATATTATATCATAAATCATGAATTTATAAAATACGATCGTATGTAGTCAAGTAGCTGAAGTGGTGATAAAATAGTACCATTTTAGAATTTTTTAGGAGCTTAAACATAAACCTCCCCCTAGTTCTATGATAAATCTTTGGTCTAGTCTTTGCATTCCCAGTCTAAGGGGAGAAGATTGACCATTAGTTAATGGTAGACCTTTTGTAAACTAAGCTGAGGCAGCAGCTGAGAAACCTTACTTTTTGAAAAAGAAAAAATCAGTATTTTCAGGGTGTAATATAAATATGGGAGAATAAGACAAGTGTAGTTTCAACCAAGATCCCCCTTCCTAAGGGAAGGGTAAAGATGTCCCATCAGAAAATAGGAACTGGGTGTAGGTGAAAGGATTCAGGACACCTGGCAGTACTCAATGTAGTTAAGAGCTAAGCAATAAAACTGCTTAGATTTGAACCCCAGGCTCAACATATTCTAAGTGTGTAGCATGGTGTAAGTTATTTAAACTTTCTTCATTTCAAAGTAGGAGCTGGTAATAATACTCATCGTAGAAAGGAATCCTGATATCTAAATTAGTTCATATGTGTAAAAATACTTAGAAAAGTGCTGGGTATAGAGTAGGCCTTCAATGTTAGCTTTTCATGCCACACCTCATTATGCTGAGACCTTAGTAAAGTCCCTGCTCTTCTTGATCTCATTTGCTCATCAGGTTGATACAGAGTTAGCACCAAGTCAAGGCCACATTCCCCAAGTAGAATTAGTGACTCGTGATGAGTGAGGGATCATCTTTGTACTTCTCATAACCATAGCATAATATCAAGCAAGTGATATTTTGAAGTTCAATGCATTTCCCTATTAAGGAGGAAGGTTTCTGAGCTACTGCCAATTATGAGATCTACTACAATTAGGTTCAGACTGCTCCCTTAGTTTGGAAATATGAAGTCTAGGACAAAGATTGCCCCCAGAGTTGGAAATCTAAGCTTTTGCTGCTAAAAAGTTCTAAAATAGTATCATTTAAATCAATGCCTCAGGTACTGTGTGACTGTATTTTTTAATTAATGATTTATGATTCAATGCGCTAACTACAACTTATTCTAATCTCAAAATTGTTTATGTCCATAAAGTTCCAAATTTAACTCTCTCTTTTACCCTGTAATGTCCTTCCATGAAAGCATTCCTTTACATATCCATGAATTTCACCTGAGTCATAATCTGTTGCCCTTACAGTCACTCTCAAGTCTGAGTCTGTCATAATCTCTCTACATATCACTTTCCCATCATCATTTCAGCCCAGAAGATTCCAGTCAGAGTCGTTTCCTAGGAATCTAAATCAGGTTATGCTAATGTGACAGCTCATTCACTATTCTGTAACTCTCTAGCCTCTTGCCATCAACTCTCATTCACAAATTCATATTTTATAGAAAAACTTTAAATAAAGCTTAAATTAGGCAAAGATTACAGTTTGGTCCAGCTACCTGCCAGGATTTACATTCTCCATGGAGAAATCTAAATTCTAAGCAGCATTTAAACAGATTCAATGTTACTTATAAGTTTGGGTTTCTCAGATAAAGCAGCCTGATGGAATACAAGGGGCAGTCATCTGGAACTTGAAGGAGGCATCCATAGATTTCAAGATTCAGACTTACCTTCTAACAACATTGCTATGCCACAGATTTTTTGGTCCAGGAAAAACATGGCTATGTCAAGATCATGTTCTGGTAGATCATGGAATATTCTACCATGGACAGAGCACAGTACATGGGTAGATAGCTAAGTGGACATGCAAAACTTGAATCATTGAGCTTTGCCACTAAACAATTAAAATAGTTGTGTGATCTGAAGCAAGTCAGAAGTCTTGAAACTCTTATTGTTCTCATCTATGAAATTAGACTGCTAACCTCATTCCATGATTCCATGCTGAAAGGCTTTTGAACATACATTCTGTGGCCAAGCCCAACCGGCAAGTTCTGAAGAGTCAGAATCTAAATTTAATTCTCCCAGTGAAACTGGCTCAGGCTGCACTCTCTTTGCAAATATATTACAAGTCACAATTATTGTCTTCCTTATCTTAATACCAAATTAATGTAAATCACATTTTCCTTTTTATAGGTAATATCTTAATGTAAACTTATTAGTTGAATCAAAAACAAGATTCCTTTTGCCCAAATCAATAGAAATTGCCCCAAACATTTTTTTTTATTCTCACTTATGAAATCCCTGTTCACATAAGAGAACATCAAATAAGGAAGACACTAATATGGTAGAAGGAGCACAAACTAAATGCTAGAAAATCAAATCTCAGTTCTATAACCTGGATAAGTGGCTCCATGTCTGGTGTTACTCAGTTTCTTAATAGTAAATAGAGAATTAAAAAATCTTGATTGTACATTTCTGCTCTAACATTCTGTTGCTCTGGAAAGTAAATTTACCTCAATTCAACCTGAATTATCAGTAATCTCATATGGTAAAAATGAATGTCAGGTACATAGAAAGCTATCCATAGATACTTGTTTAATATAGAACAAATGGAGCAGAAGTATCCACCATTCTGCTGTGCTCAAATTCATCATAAGCAGTGAGCAAGAGTAGAAGATTTCAAAGGGGGAATATAAACATATGCAGTTGTTTTTCCTGGTGACTCCTTATAAATTCACAATTAGGAGAATACACCTCCTACAACAAACTCAGATGGCTTGTATGCCATATTTGCTGCTAAATAATATCTTTTTGAATATTATAGCATACTTTTTGCACTATCAGAAAATGATACCTGTAGCTATACTATACCCTTTGAAATTGCCACAAATGCACTTACTGACAGGTATGACTAAAAAACTCAACACTTATTGTCATCTTCACAGTAATTCAAGAAAATACAGACATTAAAGAAACTATCTAAATCAGGACTAAAGCCAATGAAATCTCAACTATTAATGAACTGATACTTCATACAGTCTCTGTAAAGGTACTAAAAATTGTTGTGTTATGTGGGGAGAGATGTTAACAGGATGTGTGACCTTGGATTAATCACTTAGTTTCTTAATTTATAAAATCAGCAACTTAAACCAGATATCTCTTGCAGACCTAAAATTCAATACCTCTATAAATTAATACTTTTTTAGAGATGTTTAATCCTGACACCGACTGGTTTGTTATACAGTGTCATTCAAATATAACCCAAATAAAATCCCATCCCAGACAGCACAAAACAATGTCAAAAGCAAGCTTGATTTACATGGGAATTAGATCTAGCCTCAGATTTCAGTATTATTGTGGGTTCCCACCAGAATGAACTGGATTATCCTCCACCCCATTTAACTGTGTGGTAAATCTTCAGGATGTGAAATCAGTGCTTGCTCAGATAAATAAATGAATCAATATTAACCAAATGTAGTAAATCATCAGCTTTCCTATTCCTCAGTCTCCCTACCCTGCCAAATTCCTGTGGAAACAACCAAACAAAAATGTTAGAAGAAAAAAGGAAGCAGAAAACATTTCAGCCCACTGTGGTATTTGCTTGTCCAAGATTGACCTACATTTTATCAGCATGGCCTCCACCTGCCCTCCACCTAGCAGAACTAATTTTATCACATAGGTCAATGCTTATTTTTGTAGATGTATTAAGCCACATATTCTGTTAGGCAAGTTTTTTTTTTTTTTTAAGGAGGTTATTTCATAAGCCCATCCAGCTGTTTTCTCAAGTGTACCTTTAGAAATAAGTGAACAGGAAGCCCAAGAAGACATAGCTAGCTCAGCACTACCCTTCACAAATACAGAAAAAAAAATCTCAGAGGAACTTACCTTCTTTGTTAATAGCAAATCTGCAGCAGCACTTCCTTGTATGAACACTCATCCCATTTCTTTACTTGGCCATTTAGGTCCTGGATAATACTTTTCTTATTCTAATTTAATTTGCATTAAACCCAGTATGTTTAGTTTTGGGGATCTAAAACTCAAGTCTGGCAGACACTAGCCTGTGGTTAGGAATGCAGGACTCCTGGGAAAACATCTGGTCTCAGTCTGAATAAATGCCTGAATTTACTTTATTCTCATCAAAACCTCACTGAATGTTCTTCCTAATGAAGTTATATTTCACATACATTATTTTAAAGTAAAAATGGATTGACAAATGACCATTAAGAGAATGATGAATAGAAGAATGTTTGATACTTTACCATGAGTTAATATTCATTAAAATGATTCCTAAAATTATCCTATTATTTTAAAGTACCATATGCCAATTCAAGGCATTTCAGTTTGACAAATGAATTTTGAATGATTGCAGCCATATTTAACTCTTTCCATTATTCTCACGTTTCATCCTTTAACTTTATTGTGCCACTGTCATAACTGTCCAGTGTAAGCACTGAGTAATTTTTCTATTTACAATACCTACCATGTGGTTATTAAGGGATACAGAAGATAACAAAAAAAAGAGAATATTTTAGCTATTAATTACCGATAGTTGCTTAAAAGATACATTGACCTTTTGCTAACAAATATGCACATATATGTATATGTATGCACAAGCATATCCATACAAGTACTTTATTTATGTATATATTGGGCAATAATAAACTAGAAGTGTTTTTTTTTCAATTTATGATGTATATTTTGAGAAGAATCAATTTCTCTAAACAAACACTGATACATCTCTAACTATAGCTAGTAATACAATGTATTGACCTTCTCTATTGTGTACAGTTAGAACCTCTAAGAAAACACTTAATTCTAAATATTTATCTTTGTTTGATACTGGAAAGCTGAGAAACTTTGCACACTCAAGTTGATAAAATGTTGAAGCATCCAACACAAGTGGAAATGAAATTTCCTTGAACTTAATGACAGCAGGAATGATACAATTCCCGTACTTCCTCACTTTTGCCCTCAAAGGGCCTGACTCCCAAACAATACTCTATGTATGTGAAAAAATACAAATGGTTCAAAGTAGCACGTGTCAAACTCAAGCACTTAGCTCCCTGGATGTATTCAACAGTTTTCAAGAGGTAACATCATTTATATTTGAACTTGACATGGGCAATTGACTGGTATTCTTTTTTTTTTTCAATAAATGATGTAATTTTATTTCACTCCATTATATTTTTCAGTAATTTTCCACATCAAGTAGTTCCCTGGAACACTTGAGGCTATATTCTTGTTTTCCAGCCCTCCTTGAAACATTTAAAATTTGTGAAAAGCTACATAAAAAGACATCTTATTAGCCAAAGACCCAAAATGCCATAATCTTCTCATATTTAGTGTTGGCTGCAAAGAATCACTGAGAATTGCTGAATGATATAATCTCACAGAAGTCATTCCACCTCACCATATGTGAGCTCTGAGTTGTGTGATGCTGCTGACACATGCCTCAGTTTCTTCATTTTCCCAGACTCTCTTTAGTTTCCTGAAATTAATTTTCTTTAGAAGATGTGCTAAACATCTCATTAGCATATATTTCTCAATTTTTCCCCACCTTTACTCAAGCCACAAAAATTGAGAGCCTGCCATAATATCCTCTCTCTAGAACATACCGGTAACATTTTGATCTGGTGGCTCCAATGCAGCCATTTCAATTCCAGGGACTATTTGACACTGTCACAGGCTATTTTTATTCTCAATATTTTGACAGAAATATATATAATGATAAGCGTTTATGTAAGTAATTCATATGTGAAGATATTCTGTCCTCAAACCTGATCTATTTCAGAACCCTAACCTGTAAGGTGAGCATAAGCAAAGAGACATGAATGAAGGATGCAGAGTAAGAGATGGGGTAAAGGCTAGGCAGATGAACTACAGATCACTGAAAGTCATGTTAAACCAACGCTTCTTACCCCCCAAACATAATGCCAGGTGCTCTGAACAAACTTTTTCTCTAAGAAGTCACTAATATTTTAAAAGTTCTACATTCATAACTAGATGAAATACAAAGACACCAATGTAATTCAGGCTGTATAAGAAATCTACAGTTATATTTCTTTCAATAATATAGTTCACATACAGAACATCTTTAGCTTCGAGGTATAGACTAATCGCCCATATGAAGGTAAATGTACTATAAAAATTAGATTCTACTTCTTCTATTACAGTATACAGAGTTCTGCAGACCCACTCTCCAGAAAAACTGAAGGGGAGAAAATATGTGTGTGTGTGTGTGTGTGTGTGTGAGAGAGAGAGAGAGAGAGAGAGAGAGAGAGAGAGAGAGGAGGGGGAAGGAGAGAGGAGGCTCAATTGTCCTGTCTCAGCTGTGAAAATGGAGGCTATACATTCAGAGGCAATCAAGAAGACCTGTGGTTACTGCTGTCCTCTCACACTGCCCATTAATCTCTTAAAGCAGTGGTGTCACAAGGAGAGAAGCACAAAATTGTCTCATCCTAAGCTCCTGAGCCATGGTTCAGAGATATTTGCCTGGGAGGAGAAGAAGGCGATAAAAAAAAAAAGTCCCTATTTTTACCCCCAAAGAACTGTCATCATTTACAATGGAATGCAGAGAATTTCAATCCTAAGAACACCCTCAAAAATAGAGGAGTTTGTGGTGGGGAGGTGGCAACTGGAAGTAAATTAAGGAATTAACTGAACTATAGACTGAGTAGTTTGCAGGAGCAAGCTGGAGAAAGACAGTGGGGAGGAGCCTTCATGGAGTCACAATATATTTCAAATACTGACCAGACAGCAGAGTGTAGTCATGATAAAAATTATTCAAAGAGAGCCCTGCCAAAACCAATGTTATCACAGCATGACTGTGGACATATCTAAGGCTATGCCCACTGAAAATGCCCTCAGAGAATACATACTATGGAGGTAGGGTGGGGCACAGACACAATAATCCAGCCAGTCATTAAATAAATGAACAGGTAAATAAAAAAACAAGCTCACAAAGCCTGCAGGAGGGGTTAACTAGTGCTAAGAGTTGCAACAATATCATATCTAAAATGTCCAAATGTGCAAATAAACAGGTAAGTATGGCCTGTAAATAGTGGGGGCGGGGAGCAAAGCAACAGAAATGTGTGAGTAACCAAATGACAGACTTAAACCAACAAATATTTCAAAGTAGCCATTTTAAATATGCTCAAATAATTAAAGAAAGCCATGATTAAAGAAGTAAAAGAAGGTTTTACAATGGTGCATTAAATAAAGAATATCAATAAATATATAAAAATTATTTTAAAAGAACCAAATAGAAATTTTGAAGACAAATATATAGTAACTGAAATTTTAAAAAATTCACCAGAGAGGTTTAACAGAAGAAATAATTTACAAACTTGAAGACAGATTTATAGAGATTATGCAATCTAAGAGCAATGAGAAAAAAGAACGAAAAAAAAAAATGAACAAGGCCTTAGGACAATGTAGGACATCATTAATTGTACCAACATGCATTTTGTGGAAGTGACAGAAAGAGAAGAGGAAAAGAAAACAGAAAATCATATTCAAAGAAATAATGCTTGAAAAAATCCCACATTTATTGAAAAACATAAATGTATTTATAAGGGAAGCTCAACAAACTCCAAACAGGATATAAACAAAGGAAATTCACATTGGTAAAACCATAGTGAGTATGCTCAAAACCAAAGACAAGAAAAAAATTCTGAACATGGCCAGAGAAAAGTGATTCATAACTAACAAGGAAACCCAACAAAACTAATAGCAGAGTTCTCATCAAAAGAAATGAGAGCCACAGGAGTGATATAACATATTCAAAGCACTCAAAGAAAACAATTATCAACCAGCAGCCCTATATGCACCAAATATATGTTTCAAATATGAATCTAAATACAACTGAGAGAATGTGTTGCTAATAGACTTGTAAAAAAAAAAAAGAAAGAAAAGAAATATTTTCGGGATGAAGAGAAGTGATCCTAGGTAGTAAAGACATGAAAAAACAAAGCGCACTGCTGAAGATAACTGTGTGATTATAAAAGACAGCATAAATGCATGTCTTTCCTTCTCTCAACTAATTTAAAAGACAATTTAATAAAATAAATTGTATAATGTATTTTAACCTATAATACATTACTCTGTAATGTATTTGTAAATAAGAGCACAGAGGAGTAGGCAGGTGCAAAGCTGCATTGGGCTAAGAACATTGCTCCAGGTGGTTATTTAAATTTACAGGAACAAATCAAAAGATCCAAAAATGATAAATAAGAAGGTTAATGAAGGCTATAAATATAATCTTGTTCACCTTTCTTCCCTTAGTTTCTTTAAAAGACATATACCTGTACAAAGTAATAATCATAAAAATGTAATGTTGAGTTTGTAGCAAATATAGTGTAATAGGTAATATAAAAAATATAACAAAATGATGAAAATGTAACAGGGTATATATAAATAACATTTTCATACCTTACTGGAATTAAGTTAGTATAAATTTGAGGCTGATTTTGATAGGTTAATATGTATATGGTAAACCACAGTGACCACTAAGGAAATAACTTTAAAATATAGTGAAAAAAATCATTAAGGAAATTAAAATGCTATGTTAGAGAATATTCACTTTTTAAAAAAGAAAAAATAGAGAAACAAAAAAGATAAGGGACATATAGGAAACAAAAAGTAAAATGGCACATGAAAATCCAACTATATCAATAATGACATTGAGTTTGAATGGAATAAACAATCTAATCAAAAGGTAGAAATTGTCAAACTGGATAAAAAAAAAACAAGTTCCAACAATATGTTTTCTATAGGAGACATATTTTCAATTGTAAGATATAAATAGATTAAAAGTAAAAAAAAAAAAAATTAAAAAACACATATCATGCAAACAGCAGCCATAATAAATAAAGCTATCATGGCTACATTAATATTAGACAAAATATACTTTAAAATAAAAAAAAATTACTAGAGATAGAGAGATTTTATAATGCTAAAAGTGTCAATTAATTAGGAAGATATAATAACTGTAAACATTCATACATAACCAATGTGTGCCCAAAATACATGAAGCAAAAAGTGATGGAAATGAAAAGAGAAATAAAAAATTCAAAAAAAGTAATCTGGAGATATTGATATCCCACTTTCAATAATGTGTAGAACAACTAGGCAGAAGGTCAAGGAAACAGAAACACCAGCAGCACAATAAACAAGCTAAACATGACAGAAATCTATAGTACATGCAACCACCAATAGCAGAACATACATTCTTCTCAAGTGCGCATGAAAGTGTACTTTTTTAGAATAGACCATATGCTAGGCCATAAAACATACCCTGGTGAATTTTAAAAGATAGAAATAGTAAGAAGTATGTTTTCTAACCACGATGGAATAAAATTAGGAATCAATAACATAAAGCAATTTAGGAAAATCACAAATATGTGGAAATTAACATACTCCTAAATAAGCAATATGTATACAAAGAAATTAAAAGGGAAATTAAAAAATATTTTGAGAAAAATAAAAATTAAAAAACAACATACAAAAATTTATGGGATACAACTAAAACAATACTGATAGGAAAATTTATAGCTGTAAATACCTATACTTTAAAAAAATCTCAGATTAGATTTCCATTTTAAAACACTGGCAAAAAATAAAAATAAAGTAAGTCTAAATTATGCACAAGAATGAAAAATATAAAGCTTAGAGTAGAAATTAATGTGAGAATAGAGAATTAATGGAGAAAATCAATGAAACCAAAATCTGGTTTATTTGTTTGTTTGTTTGTTTGTTTTTGAAAGATGAATAAAATTGACAAAACTTAGGTAGACAGATGAGAGAAGAAAGTGAAAAGAGTCAAATTATTAAAATCAAAAATAAAGAGTAAACATAATTACTACTTTGCAAAAATAAATATGATTATACAGGAATACTAAAAATAAAAACAAACAAACAAACAAACAAAAATTGTATACCAATAAATTAGATAACCTGGATAAAAATAATTAAAAAGACAGAAACTGAGTCAATCTGAATAGACCAATAATAAAAAATTAAACTGGTAATCAAAAACTACCCACAAAGAAAAGCCTAGGCCCAATGTCTCAATTTTTCCAAATATTTTTTTTAATTAATACCAATTTTTCACAAACTCCTTCAAAAAATGGGAGAGGAGGGAACATTTCTCAATTTATTCTGAGGCCAAAATTACCTTGAAACCAAAACCAGACAAAGACATCACAAAGGAAACACACTAGCAATAAAAATAAATTAGTTACAGAAATAAAAATCCTCAACAAAATGCTAGCAAAATGAACACAGCAACATATAAAATTGACTATAGTAACAGTGCACATATTTGTGAATATACTAAAATGTACTAAATTGTACATTTTTAAAAGGTGAATCTTATAGTAACTGAATTATATCTCAATAAACAGTTAAAAATTTATAAACTAAAATATATTTTATTTTTTGGTTATAAAAATTATTCAGTAGTAGTAATAATAATAGTTTTAAATATCTTTAAAATAAATTAAATGTAGTTAAACTAAAAGAAAGTAAACAATAACTGCCTATAAAAATTTTAAACAATAAAAAAATGAATCAAAAAAGCCAAGAGACTTGGTAGGCGAAGGTAGATTAAGAGGTAGAGATATAACTTTATAATATGACTGTTCATTAGGGTTGTTTTCATGCAATTATGTCAAAACTGATTATTTTAAATGGCCTTCAACATGTCCCACATTGCTGTGGAATCACGCTCTTTGCTACAATCAGTTCATCTCCCATATTTTTGATCTGCTTAACAGCTATCATTGCTACCTCCTAAAATTACATGCCCCAGCCTTCCATAGACTCACATTCTGTTTGCTCTGAGTTTTCTTTTCCTCAGTCAGGTATTCAAGATACTTTGCTTATATTTTCACCATTCTGTTTCCCTCTCTATTTAAATGTTTACATGTTTTCTAATAAAATTTTAAATTTTAATATCATTATTAAATAATGGCATACATATTTATGTAAAATTATTCTATAATTCTACTCAGCAATAATAATATAGTTTTTAAAATTAATTTGACATATTAAAATAGAACTCTAAAGGAAAAGCAAAGGAGACCAAAAAAAAAATGACTATAAGCCCAAAAGGTCACATAGTTTGTGTTTTTATAACCTAAGAAAAGAGCTAATTTTGAGTAAGCCTTTAAAACTCTACACGCAGCACAGTTGTTTGCAAGGTAGGCATCTCCACATTTTGGACATTGTAAGGGCTTTTTCAACACATCACTTCTGAGCATGTTCTCATCTATTGAAAGGGCTGCCTCAAGATTTTTCTGATTTATTTTTATTTATTTATTTTTCTCCAATCACAAAATGTACATCCGTTGCTCAACTCATGTGTAAATGTTACTACTAATGGTGTTATTTAACATGCTTCTAAAAATGACATAAGCATCACTCTGACTAAAATTTCACTAATGAAGCCAATTTTATATTATCTCAAAGTTAACATGACTAAAAGAACAAAAATTCAAGAAATAATATAGAACAGAAAGAAATCCAACAGATGTTTCAAATAAAAATGAGGGAGTTTTACCGAGTGTTGTAAAAAATGTTAAGGTAGCTAGCAAGGAATATATTGAGACACCCAGAATTAGAATAGTGAGGAAATGTTAACAGCAATAGGGCTGAAAGGGCAGAGAGGTGCTCTCAGAGTCTGTGAGAACAGAAGCATGGAGGGCCAAGACACCCATCATGAGAACTATCACTGAGGGACACAGACCAGGCACCACAAGAGAGAGGGTGGGGAAGAAATAATACCAGACCTCTCTCTCTTCTGGTTCTTGATTTCCAGCCAGTGCCTCCAATTGATCAAATCTGAGAGAAAACTGCCAACTAGCGAGCCCAGGAGACAAAGCTTCTAGGGGGTCAGTTCACTTCCCCTAAGGAAAGAAGGCTGAGATGGGGAATTTATCTCCAAGACAAATGCAGACTAAGTTAGCCTAGGTACTAGGAAAAAGGAGTCCAGGAATCTCAAGAGATGTCACTGCTCCAAATAACAAACACCCAGATTAAACTGCCAATATGTAGATCTCCTGCAAAAACAGTAGTTTCCAAGAGACATTTCATTGATGAATAGAATTATCATTTTATTTCCCTATCTCCTCATGATTTCATGTCTGGTGAAAAACCCTTCTTTCCTGGTCATCTCCAGTTACCTCAACTATGCATTACAATTTCCAGGGAAGAGATTCAGAAATAGGAATAGGCAAATTGGTATTCCTTTTATGGAGTCTGTGTTGAATATGGGTAGGATCAGTCAGAATAGGAGAATTAGGTCAAGAGGTCACAGCCTCTCCTTTTTTCTTGAGGCTATGTGGAATAATCATCTCTGGTATCCTTACCTAATTTAGTCTCAAAATGCAGATCTACCAGACTATTACCTGATAATTGTCATAATAATTAGGGCTCTATTGTCAAAGTTACCACAGAACAGATTCAAATCTCTCTATTCTTATATCCTCCATCTTAAAGTAAGCACTAGTGAAGTACACCATGCTATTTTGTTATACGATATCGCAATCATTGTGCTTGTGCCAGGGTCAAAGTGGGAAAAGATTCTGCTCTGATGACTCAGTTGAAGAGATTTTAATTAAAAAAAAAAAACATTTTTAGAGGTGTGAGTAAAGTTAAGGATATCTACAAAGAATATTGCGGCACCCAGAAATTTTTTATTGTGGGATGCTATTACAACCTTTAGGACAGAAGGAGCAAAGACAGGTGGTAGATAATGTGAACAATCCCTGTTGGAGCTAGAACTCTGGAGGAATAGACAGAAGCTACAGTCATGGAGGTACACAGATGATTCCAAATATGAAACATGGGAAAGAACAGGAAGAGTAGAACTTCCCCACTTGACTCTCCTTCTGCAACTAGTCTCTGATTGACATTTCCCATTGGTTGCTCTTCATTATTTTGCAGGTGTTTTGGTCCCTGGTGATCAGCCTGACTGGTACATAGCAAGGCAGAAAATAGCAAGTAGGGAAAAATGTCAAATGGAAGATAGCCAGTACAACATTCCTTCATAATAACTCACTAAAAAATACTATATAACAGGTAAAATATTGGAAAAAGCCTACATTTGAATCTTTTCCAAAGGGATTCAATTACTGAAGTGCCAAAAGATATTGTTAGTTATATAACAAATGCCTAGTCAAACCTGAAAACAACATTAGAGTTTCTAGTTTAGGGCTAACAGTATGGTTCAGGCACAGAAATAATAAAAATACGATACATTTGGTGGAATTCTCTATATTAAAAAGATGTACATATATAGTATATTTTGCACTTTTGTTTTATCAGTAACTTCTTTAAAAAATTATTAGGGAGTAACTCACTTTATTCCCTAAACCAACTAAAGTATGATGTATTATTTTGAAAGAGTGTGATTAGTAATTCTGATAATTACTTTGAATATAAATTGAGTACCGTGATTTGGCATCAAAGCACAATAGTCAAATAGACATAGGGGTTTTCTATGTCATGTTTTTTTTTTCCTGTTTAGTATGCACAAGATTATGTCTCCTTTTTACTCTAGATTCATTGTATTTGTCACATCACAAACTATGTGATCAATAACAGAATGTCTCTGTGTTCAAATACATTGTTTTTTCTAAATTTGCTATTTTAACTTCTTTTTCATTTTATAATATAAACAGCAAAATTGGATACAAGCCCCAAAATAAGCCACATTGCAAATGAAACATCATTGCAAATGAAAATTTCACCAAATAAAGTTTCATGAATTGTAGCTTTTATAAGGACAGCATCTCTTCAGTTTAATCTTCAAATGCAATTGTTGTCATGCCTTTTCCTCTCTTGCTGTTAGAGCAACATCGAATAAGGTTAACTCTTCCTTTGATTTTATTCAAAGCCCACTATTTACACAGTTGTAGGTATAACGACTCCAGAGTCTTTAAGCTTCTTAATATTTTTTATTAAAATTATAACATCTATGTCTTAAAGTAAAATATACTTTATACTTTGAATATTATCTGTAATCTGATATGGTTAATAATTTGGCCTTCAGAGATTATTTTAAATTGTAATTTAAACATATCTTTCCTTGAAACACAGTGAAACTTTTTAATGGCTTCTACTTCAAAACAAATACACCTTCACCTTTCTACTTTCTCCAAATCTCATTGACAGTATCTCTTATATACACATGTAAGTGTGCACACCCACACCCCCCCTACCACATACACACATGTATTATAGCAGTGGAAAAAATAGATTGAGTAAGATCATAATGATGATCCAGAAACTAAAATTTCTGTAAAATAAAAACAAAAGGATTGTATTGCCAGAACACCACATTATAAACTAGTGGCCTAAGACCCAATTCAGGTCAAAAAGGAGACTTCCAGATAAGTTAAATAAGTGGGTTTTGTTAATTAAATTCCAGCAGAAATGCCATGAAGCATCCTGAAAACCTATTGAAAGTCTCGGGGGCTGTGCTCATGCTATGTTCTATGCACACAGAATGTAGCTGTGCATTTGTCATGTTTCTACTGGTAAAACTGCTCCTCTATAATAAAAAACTGTCACAGTGGAACCTAGCATGGGTATTAAGGCTATCAACACACAAGGCAGGCCTCCATCTAACTTTAGTTATTGCACACTCTTTTCCCCAAATGAGAAATAACATGCTTAAAATGGTAAAGAAATTCCCCAATGTGTTCCACTTGCAGGGACACTTCTTCCCCCTTTCTGTGTTGAAGAGATAAATGGACTGTCAACATACTTACCTTCACACTGATCACAATGTCCAGAAAAAGCCACCCACATCCTCAGTACTTTGCCTTTTTGATCTATACTTATTATTTTGATGAGTTCATAGTGTCAAAAAAAAAAAAACAAACCAATAAATGGAGCCATTTTAAAATAGAGCTTGAGCTGCCAGGCCAGAGGAACTGCCTTGCATGACTTATGCCTTAAATCTTTGGAATGCTAAAAGAAGGCAAAATAACCTTTGGACTGGGCCTAGGGCAACACTGTGTTCCTATGAACTGTTTGCAAAGATAACAAGAAAGTAGTTATTATGACTACTGGACTGATGGCTACTCGATTAGAAATTTAAAACATTGTTTAGAATTAACATCACTGTTACATTATCTGTACTAATAGAAATGCCTTTCTTCTGCTGATGTAATTTTCCCCTTTCATTTCTCATAAATACCCATTGACCTTGTCTCCTTCTAATCAGAACACTATTTGCGTTTCTGCCTGAATCAGTGCATCCCAAATAAGTATTCGTATTGATCTCATATAAATGCTTACTGCCTTTGACTTTGAACTGCCTTTTTATTTGTAAGTTGACAATAGGTTTAAGTATCAGCTCTAAGCCTGTGACCTTGGATGTCTACCATAAACTGCCCATGTACACAACCAAACGCGTTGGTGGCATTTGTATTTGGATATTTAATGAGTATTTCAAAAATAACATATACAAAACTGAATTTCTGGTCACTTCCTAAAACCTACTACTCCCACACATTCCTTGTCCCAGTAATAGCTACTCCTCTTTTTAGAAACTTAGACCTGAAATTTGGGAGTCATCCTTGACCTCTATCTTTTTCCAATACCTCACATGCAATAATATATCAGCAAATCAAGCTGTTTTCAAATATATTTAGAATCAAGCTACCTTTCACTGCCAGCACTGCTACTACTTGGCCCTATCACCATTGCTATTTCCCTGGGATAATTGCAATAGCTTTATGACTGTCTATCTGCTTCTGTTCTTGCTTTCTTGTTCTTATTCTCAACATTTCAGCCAGTGTGAGTCTTTTTATATGAATCAAATTAGGTTTTATTTTACTCTAAACCTTCTGCTGGCTTTCCACTTCATACTAACTAAAAGCCAAAGTCCACAAAATTTTAAATTATTCATTCCTTCATCATTTCTTTGACCTTATCACCAATTCTTCTCCACTCAATCACATCACTGCAATCAGCAATCACAGTCACCTTCTTGCTGTTCCTGGAGCATTCCAGACACATTCCATCCTCAGTATCTGTTGTTCCCTTGGAACAGAACATTCTTCACCTGATATCTTCCCGGCTTTGTTCTTCACATGATTTGGTCAAGCACTGTCTCAAAAGTCATCTTTTCAATAATTACTACCCTAACTCTTCTATTCAACTTAAAGTTGCAATCTCCCTTCTCCCCAGCACTTTCATCCTCCTTACCTGTTTAGTTTTTAGCCCTAGTACTTATCACCTATAACGTATGCTAAAGAGAAAACCACAGGCCCCAAATGGCATTACTTGTGTTAAAGTCCATGATAACAAACCTAGAGTTAAAACTTACCTTAACTTCAGTTTAGATCTTCACCAGAAATGTAATCTTAATCAACTTGTCAGACATTTCCTGATCAGCACCAATAAGATAATCTGTCCATTGTCCAGAAGAAGGAGAGGCTGTCTGCATAATAAAACTGTTGTCATTCCTGTCTCCCCCAACCCCCCCCCCTCAAAAGATGAGATCCTGGCCTAACTAATCCTTTTTTTATTTTTTGCTAACAGCTGACTTGCCCCACCCTTCTTCCTATAAAAATCTTCTTTTCTACAACTTCTCTCAGAGCACCCTTTCACTTGCTAAGATGAGATACTGTCCATTTCATGAATCTCTTAATAAAGTCAATTAGATCTTCAAATTTACTTGTTGAATTTTGTGTTTTTTGACACTGTAAACTGAAAAAATAATATCTACTAGGTGTTTCATCACCAAAAGAATTATTTGGGAAAAGGAAAGGGTTGCCACCCAGTGCATGCAGACGTGGCAAGCCACATGCGTACTCTGGTCTGCATGCCAGATGAAAGGGTATTTATAAAAAGAAAAAAAAAAGAAATTAAAAGAAGGATAAATTAGAATCATAGAACTTATTATAAACATAGATTTCTTCCCGTACAGTTCTTTTGTGCTGGGTTCTTGCAATTACACAGACTAGAACTTCTGTAAGACCTATCTCCTCTCATAGGCCCTCCCAACTGATTATATTTTCTTAAAGTTCCAGTTATTTTTAGCAACACACATTACAATAGTAATTTAACATGTTTATTGTTTTGTGTCTCTCTCTCTCCACTAGATTATTATCTCCCCATGGCCAGGGATTGTTGCTTATTTTTTGTCACTATTTCCAAGTGCCTAGAACAGTGCTTAGTTCATAGTAGCTCAAAATTTTATTATATGCAATAAATATTTGTTGAATGAATGCCTTACAGATCTCCAAAGCCAGACTTCATCTACAAAGAGAAATTCAAGTTACCTGCAAAACTCCCAATGGCCTTACTACTGATCAACCTAATTATTGATCTATAAGTATTAATAAACAAGATACTTTTGATCATTAATGGGAAATTAGTGGACTGAAAATGGGTAGCCAAACTAAATAAGCAATGAAATGTTCACTAAAAACAAAGAAATATATAAATAAAAACAAACAATCCAGGAACAGGATATAACATGTTTTTTGTTTTTTTGTTTTTTTGTTTTTTTTTTTTTTTTTTAATAAAAGAACCATGAATCTTGGTTTCAAGAACTATCATATCCATAAAAGAAACCATTGGAGGACCAGAAAGTCTTCTTGGAATTTAAAAGTTTACTTGTTATGATTTAAAAATCAGTAATGACATAATTGCCTAACATATGCTCTAGAAAACTCAGTGAGTAATTTAGAATCTTGAGCAATTTTTACATAATTTAAAATTAAAAAGAGAAGTTAGAAAGCATGAAAGAGAGCATAAGAGACAAGAAATGTGGATTGGGAAGATACAATATTTATTCATTAGAAGTATCAGGAAAAAATGGAGTAAAAGGCAGAGAGATAATAAAAAAAATAAATAAAAAAGAAAAATTCCTGAGCTGAAGATGAACTTGCATTATGAGGACAAAAGAGCCCACAAGTGTCACAAGGAAAGAGTGCATTAAATTACAGAGAGTCAATAATCAAAAAAACAGGAAGGTCAGCTGAAGATGGACTTGAGTCATTAAGGAAAAAGTGCCCACCCGGTTGCTGAACAATAATATTTTTTTAAAAATACACATATAGATATCTCCTTGTCAAAATTCTATAAAGAGAAGCATCCAATTTTACAAACAAACATGGTTACCTAGATGAGAGATTCACACTGTAAATCATAAATTTATCAACTGTAATTATAAATACTAAGAAATAATCAAACAATTTTGACTGAGTACTGGAGAAGAATGTGTCTACAAATGTATAGATTTAATATATGCTTTTATGCTCTGACATAAAGGTAATTAATAAAATCTTATATTTATGTGAAAGTATTATCCAATTGCCTTTTCTCCCCAAAACACATTAAACTGAGTTAAGGAAACCCTTCTAAAAAGGACTCATTGTGATTTTTCTCCTCCTGGATAAAAATTTTTAATCATCTTAAGCTTTCTATGGACTAAAGCACCATAGTAAGTATTAAGCAGAAACTCCAAAAGCACACTGAAAAACGTAACTAGATCTTAAGATAGAAGTAAACCTACTAGTCAAGCACTAAGATATAGAAAGATTAATTTACATTTGCTAACAAATCTTGCACATTAATTTAAAATGAGATCCATGTATTTAATAAACAGAACTTGGTGTATATTAACCACCATGTGAGAAAGTATAAAATAATTGGAAGAATGAAATATGCATTTATATGTGTGTGTGTGTGTGTGTGTGTGTGTGTGTGTGTGTATGTGTGTGTGTACACATAACCTTAACATTTACTGAGAGCATTGCCCATGGTACAGATGTCATTTTTTGGAATCATTTTCACTATCATGAGGAGCCCCTATTCTTATCCATTAATAACAAAGCCAAAAGACAGGGTTAGTGGATAATTATGTTGCCTGGGATTTTTGCTTTTGCAGCTGATGTACTTAACCCTATTTTATATTCTGCAAATCATACAAGGTTCTCAGACATATAATTCATGAATTAATGAAGTTATGGTTTTAGTGAAATACCTACTATTAGATCATTAGGAGAATATATCACTTCAGAATATTTATTTTATATCACATATATCGACATCCCACTTGAAAATAGTATGGATAGAAAAATAGTTTGAATATCGGTATAACTCAACAATAAAAATCACTTATAGTACACAATTTTAAATATTTAAATCAAATAATGTAAGTTTAATGTATTCTATTTTTCTAAAATGACAGCTATGCTGGATAAAATACATTTCACATATCATGTTTAATAACTTATTTAGCTTTGTTGTATATTTTTAAATATATAATATATATAATTAAATATTTAAATATCTTTATAATATTTTTTAAAATTTCACACATACTTGTATACATAAAACAGAAATAATCATATACAATCATGTCACAATTACTCCAGGTATCCTGATATAAGATGATTGGATGAAAGACTCAACAATTTTACAGAGTCAGTCTAAACATTTAGGTGAAAGGTATACTGTAACACTAATACTATATTGCTAGGGGAAAAAACATAATGTGTCTAGTTTTCCATCTCTACCTCTCCTATGATCATTTTAGGTAAATAACCTAAACATCGGTCTGAGCTTCTTTCCTCTTTTTATTCCCAGTGCTAGGACACTTCTTTGAACCAATGCTTAAGTAAAACCCAAATGCTTCTCTTCAGTTTTGTCTGATCATTGAACACCCACTGAGCATGGTCTTTGCTGTCTTTCCTTTAGAAAGTGTAACGCAGGAGCCCCAGGCCTGGAACTTGCACCTGGGTTTGGATATTTCAGAAAAACCACCAGGAGGACCAGAAATGCCATTTATTACTTACAAGGCAGGGGAGCTTCAGCAGCGGCTGGTTGGAGCTGCAGGAAGAAACTGCTGCTGATCAAGAGAGCAAGCAGAGTTTTTTATTCCCACAAGCAGAGAGAGGGGCTATCTCATTGAAGGAGCAGTGGCTTTCTCAGACAGACTGATGGAAGCAAGATGTGCTGCTTGGTTACAGGACCAGATAATGTTCATGGAAGCAGCAGAAAATGTCCTTGAGAGTAGGAGCTGCTGAAAGCTTTTTGTGTACTGCCTTCCTTGGCTGCTGGCTGGACACCTATCAGTCTTCTGAGTAGGTGCAGGGGCTAAGTTTTGAGCTAACACTACAGAAAGTAAGTCCAACATCCATACCCTGTGACAGTTGTCATTCCTATCAAATCCCTTTCGTTATCTTTCCAGGTAGGAAAGAGTTTATAAGGTGTACATTTCCTAGTCGATATTGTTTTTCTTGCTTGTAACAAATACTTTCATATCTTTTCCTTTCTCTAATAGCACAAAATCTCAATATTTCTTTGGAAGAGGTATTCTCAGTTAAAGTCAGTTCTTCTTTCAGTGCCATCACCAAAAGAATGAGATGGTGAGTATCATATACTTTGGCTGATAATACCTGTACCGCTAAAGCAATATAAGCATTCTGTGTTCAGATCCAATACACACTGTATGTTTTTCTCTGAAGTCAGCAGCTCAAAAAAAAAAAAAAAAAAAAACAAAAAAAACCTAATATATGTCTCAGAGGTTGTTTCCTTTCAGTTACAATATATTAAGATGGAAAGTGTGCAAATTATAAAGATAATTAGAACATATCATACTCTTCATAAATGCTTAGAAACATACTTTCTATTTTGAAAATAAACTTATTTCCTCGAAGAACATGCTCTAAATTATTTTTCAGGGTATTTAGAAAAATATCGTTGCAGCTACTGAATGGTATGGCTTGACACTAACAGAACAGACTGTGGAAACGCAAGCTGTTTCAACATATTTTGTTCACCTTTTCTCCAGATAGTACAAAACTAGGAAAGAAATAGACAGAAAGCATTTGTAACATGGAAAATGGGCTCTTTAGCATACAACCTAAGATCAGTCCACTTACCTTTTCTTTCTGTATCTTAAAGTTTGCCCAGACATACACTTTTCTCATTCAACAAATAATCATTGATCAAATAGCATGTCAGGCAGTGCACATCCTGAAGATGCATAGTATGCAGACAGGAATGGACCCTTTTACAAGAAGATCACCAGTGTCAAGTGACGAGGCAACTCTGTTAAGATATTTTTATGAAGTGGTTCTGGACATGCCCATGAAAATTGGGACACACCCAATTTTCAGAATAAAACTCATCTAAATGTATCTGGCTTAGTAGCTGGGGAATCTGGTATCAAGAGATTTCAGTAAAAATATTGAAATATAAATTCCAGAAACCTATCTCTTCAAAAGCTTCCTGACAGATGATTTCTATAAAGTTCTAGCAAATCCCAGAAATGGGAGATAAACAACTTTCTTATGAGGTCCATAAATTATGAGAAATACTGAACTAAGAAGAACTGTCAAATTTCCAAAAGCTACATATTTGTATAAACTTTGTCTGAATTTCTGGTCATACCATGAGACCAGTTAGAAAATAAAAAATAAATAACATCCATGAATCTTGGATGTGATGATTATCTAATATTTCCATAATTCTTAGATAAGATTAAATTTTAAGATGTATATTTGAAGTTAATTACTCTATTAAGCTTTAATCTATTTTGAAAGTAAACCATGGACCTCAGTTCAAAGGTTGGGTCCTCTCCCTTATATCCTCATAGTACTTCGGGCTTTTTCCCTTTGGGGATTCCTTGCAGTCCTGCAACAACCTGCTTTCCTACATGTCATCTTCATGCACAATATCTTTATGAATAAAAGGTACATGTCTATCTTGGTCACCATAGTATATCCCAGTACCTGGCAAATATAAGGTATCCAGAAATATTTTTGAATAAATGAATAAACAAAAAATTAATGTGTACTTTAAAATATTAAAATTCATTGTACAGGAATCTATGAGTTAGTATCTTACTCAAATGAAATTTATTTTATTTAATATACCCTTAAGAGTTAATTTTTATTTTTGTATCTATAAAGTATTAAAGTCATGTGACTAATGTCAAGAGCATGGCTCTGCAGTTAAACTTTGTAGATCAAACTTTGTAGATCTTGGTTTCATTCATGACTTCAAGTTAATTCTCTGTTACTTCATGTTACTTCTATTAGAGTACTAGTGAGCATAAAATAAGAGAATTACTGTAAAATATTTAGCATGTTATCTGTTAGTTTGCCAATGTTGTTTTATTAGCAAATTAGAACATAAGGCAGTATCCCACCACGAAGGGAACCAGACCTCTGGCCTATATCATTAGCTGTTGTTTGCAGGTTTTTCACTATCAAGGGCTTTGCCCTAACCCTAAGCATGCATCTCTGCCCAAAATTAGACACTTTTTCTTTCTATTTCCTGTTCAGGTGAAGTTGCTGTTTTAGAAGTAGCAATAGACTTTCAGTAAATATTTCTCTAGCTAGTCCCACCTCAAATTTCTGCATAACACATCTAAAGAAACTCAAAAGGAATGAAACTATACTTGAACCACAAAACACCATGCTATGTACAACATGCTTTCCTTCACAGTTGGCACTTGTGTAATATTGGTGTTTGCAGCCTTTATATAGAATAATTTAACAATTTCACACCTGGAAAATGTATTCACAAAGATGTTAAACACGGTGTTGTTTAATATAACAAAAACATTTATCATTACGTTAAATTATAAATTTAACAAAACCATGCTTTTTTTCAAGACTTCAGAATTTTAAATTTATTTATTATAATCTTATATATATTTATTAACATTTATAACAGGAAAGTCTTTATCTTCTAGTCAGAAATATGTTTTAAAACTATCTAAACAATAAATTGATGTAAGAAAAATAGAGAGAAAGCAAGCAAAATAGTAATATTTCTGGAAGGATGTTCACCGAAATATTAATTTACAGGTGTTCATGTTTTAATTATATAAACATTATGATGTTTAAATTATTGTTAACTATGTATATGGTTATTGCTTTTTCTGATACACAGCTAAATTTGGATGCCATTGATTTATAGGAAAAGATCCTCACTTATCCATCTCTGTAGGACTTATTTGCAGTGTAATGCTAATTCATTGTTGGATAAATATAAATGTACTGTTGAATAAATATAAATATATATGAATAGGTGAATGAGCTTTTGAACAACATTATGAAAACATCATACATTTTATCTGGAGAAAAAGCAGTGACTCAGCAGCCTTGGTAAATAAGAAATTTTCAAGAACATAATGGGCCGATTCCCTTTGTACTGAGAAGAGGGACAACAAACTAAGCCCATTCTTGAATAAAGTTCCAAAACTGATGGAAATTTGTTTTGTATCCTCTCTCCCACCTCTCAGTTTCACATCTAGACACTTGGGACTCTCCTATTCTCTCTCGCTTTTAACGAAATCTGCTTTCAGGAGAGTCCTGGATGCCTGTCATGAATGTGTTGACAGTAATTCGGTTCGCTGTTCCCCTTCCCAAGGTCTTGGCAAGGTTCAGCTTGGATAATCTCCTTTGCTTTGTGGTCAGGTTCTTTAGTCATCAGACTCCAAAGTTATGTCTATTGGCCTATAATGTAAAGCTGGTTGATGCAATTTGCTTAGAATATAGCAGTTTATGCAATAAGGCTATGTTTGAAATGGATGTGAGTAGCTAGTTTTCATTTATGTATTTTAAAAGGATGGTGGGTTATGCACACATGAGCAGCTTCAACCCTAGTGCTTAGACTCCACTGACATGGAAAAAAGTTTAGTAAATAAATACCTATGTGATCCATGAAGATATTGGAGAGTTTGACCCCTAACACCTGGCTATTCTCACCAGAGGTAAGCAAATCAAGAGGATGTCCAGCTGGCTTCATGGGGTAGAGACCTAATGGCTATGTTTCAAAGTCAGCATAGGCCACAGGACCTGAACCAGGTCCTTGCTTGTCCCTCCTGCTGGGTCCCAGTGGTGGAGGGACTGCTCCTCTTTTGAATAACCAAGGCCTACTTTCCATGTGGACCCCTTCAGGATGACTTTACCTGTCTTTTTGTTTCATCTGTACACATAGAATCTGATAGGTCTGAGAAACCAACACGTTGGACTTGCCTGTTTGGCAAGAATCATAGTATAACAACTTGCTTGTGTTTTAGTTGTACTCTGTGAAACTGACCTTCATGTAAAGGCTCATGCATTTAAAGAAAAAAAAATTAACTGCCTTTTTCTACTTTTGAACTAGTAAATTGTGAAAATTATGAGATGAAATAAATGTTTTGATCCCATTGAAGGAACTCCTGACACTCACAGGTAAGGGAACTAATTTGAGAGTTTTGGGGAGCATTTCCAAAAGTCATGAAACCAGCCATCAAGCAATAATTTCCACCAGTGAGTAAGGTGATTCTAACAGCAGCTGAAAGTCATTTCCTCCTTGAATGATGAGCAGAATTCTCTCCTTCCTACCAAGACAGAGAAGCACAGCTTCTGCAGTGTATCCTTATATTTGCAACTCTAAAAGAAAGAACAGCTTCTCATAACACCAACATTTTCTCTTTTAAAATGATTATAAGAGCCAACATTTATTGAAGTAAAAATGCTCCTATATCTTTATCTTTCTTACATTGTCTATGATAAAAAGCAGTTGAATTTACAAATTCTAGGAAAATCATTTTATAAATTTCCCAGAAGAATCTATTTGAGGACCATCAAAAAATATATATGGTCAGTTTTCAATCACTCATCCAAGTATTAATTTAACATTCCTGGAACTGTGATAGATACTTGGAGTACAGTGGTATAAATGACAAAAAATGCAGTTGTTAATTCTATTTAGTGAGAGAGACAGGTGATGAAATCCCCAACCTGCTACCACAATCACCCTTGTCAAGGTGGTCAATAGTCAATACTGAGTCGTTTTGATCTCCCTGCAGCATTGGACAACTAGACTATTCCTTCCTTCTTTGTTGATGAGACCTCTTATTCTTCTGGTTGATCTTTGTGGTCTCCTCGTCTCCCTGACCACTGTTGAGCAAAATGCCCAGAGTTCTGTCTTTGGCCTTTTCTTTAATTTGTACTCACCCTAATAGTAATCTCTTCTTGGTGGAAGACTTTAAACATCTTCTGCATTGTAATGATTCTTAATTTACATCTTCTGCTCAGACATACTCTTTGAACTCTAGACCTATATATACAACTTTAATATCTCCACTTTGGATTTTTAATAGGTATTATAATATTAACACATCTAAAACTAAACTTCCATTCTTCCCCTAAAGTACCCTTAGCCTTCCCCATTTCAGTTAATGACAATTCCATCCTTCCAGTTGCTTAAGTCAAATTCTGTGCACCTTAAACATAATCTACATAATCTATTAAGAATCCTGTTGGCTTTGCCTCCAAAATATACCCAGACTCTGACCACCTTTCAGTACCACACTTCAAGGGTCAAACATCTTTTGCTTAAATTATTGCAAGTGTCCCAACTGACCTCACAGATTCTGCTCTGCATTCCCTGAGGCAATTCATAACACATGAGGCAGAGTAGTCCTTTTCAAGTTTAGCTCAGATTGTTGACATTCTCCTACTAAAACCTAAGGACTGACTCAGAGTAAGAACCAATATGCTAACAATGGCCCATGAGGCCCTGTGCATCTCCTCATTACCTCTGTCAAATTCATCTCTCAGGGCTCTTTTCTGCTAAGTATAATCCATTCACAGTGGTTTCCTTAAGTGTGTTCTTAAAATGCACTGCCAGTGACCAGGATCCTGCCTCAATGCCTTTGGTTTTATTGTTTTTACTTCCTGAAATGCTCTTCCCCAAATATCTGCTAATCCTACTCCCTCATTGCTTTCAGTTTTTATTCAAATATCATCCTTTACCTAGACCCTTTCCTTGGCACTCTATCTAAAATACAGCCCTAAGCCACTAGGATTTCCTATTTCTCTTTTCTGATTTAATTTTCTCCCTTTCAGTCATTAACAACTGACTTCCTTTATATTTTTATTCATTTTATTTATTGTCTGTTTGTCTTCATTGAAGCATAGGCTCCACTGGGGCATAATTTTTTGTTGTTTTGTTTACTACTATGACCTCAGTGCCTAAAACTGTGCCTGGCACATAGTAGATGCTCAGTATATAATTTTCATAATTTCAATAGTTATTGTCTTAGAGTTTTATGATGAGGGAAGTTAAATCAGTTGAGAGGGGCAGAGAAAGCTTCACTGAGAATGTGACAACTGAGGATAGATAATTGACACAAATCAGTCTGGTGAAGAGCAGGAGGAAGACCATCTGGCAGAGTGTCAGAATACATGTGGCTGTGAGGCCAGAAATATATTATCTAAGAACTGGAAGAAGGTGAGTGTTGCTGAAGAAATGAGCCGAGCAGAGGGTGGATTGTCAGCAAGAGCTTAGTCATGAAAGGCATATGAGCCATGTAGGCATTTTGGATTTTGATCTAAGAAGAGTGAGGGGTCAATTAATCATTTTCAGTAGAAGAGCTCTGTGATTTCATTAGCATTATATATAGATGATTTGATTAGCATTTAAAAAGATAACTCTAATTAGAGAGTGATTGGAGGAGGGCAAAACCAAGCTGGAGATCCCTATTCTTATGGAGCATATATTTTCATGGAGAGAAATCATCAAATATTATATTTCATCAACTCAAAGTAATTATTTTTTCACATTTTAAAATTTCTGAAATGGAAACAGGTTACAACCAATAGTGTTTTAGATTTTATAAAACGTGATAAACAAGAAACGTCAGATAAGGATATGTGCTATGATATGAGGACAACACAATGATGTGATAGAGAGTGAGTATAAGACTATTTTGGTTGGAGTGGTCAGGCAAGGCCTTTCAGAGTGATGAGATCTAACTGACCAAAAAGGATATAAGAAGAGAACACACCAAGTAGAGAGGACAATTAATATTAGGATCCCAGGATAGGAATGAGGTGTGTATCAGTTATCTATTGCTTAGTGACAAACAATCTCAAAATTTTGCCCTCCTCCAATCCAAACTTAACACAACATTATGTATTTATCACAGTAGGTCATCAGTTTGGACTGGGTTCCCCTGATGGCTGAGCTCACTGATGTAGATCAGCTCACTTTATGTCTTGGGAGTTGACTGGAGATGGGCAGTGAATGAAACTGAGCCATGTGTCACTCACCAAACAGCAGGATAGTTTGAGCTTTCCACAAGCAGCCAGAGAGAGAGAAAAAAATCTCGGTTTTTCAGTGCTTATCATGCCTCCTTTTCCATTACATTTACTTTTGTCTCAGAGCTCAAAATAAGTCACAAGGGCATGTCATAGCCAATGTAGGACAGACAGAGAAGGGCATGCACACAGGAACAGGTGACTCATTGGGGCATTTCTTGTACCAAGGAGTGTGAGGAACAGAAAGAAGGCTAAACCATAATCAACCAAAGGAGGATGGATGGTAGGAGATGAGAAATTCAAAGACCATTTACTTGCAAATGTAAAAGTATATTAATTTAAACCTCACTATTTAGAATTGTGAAAAACACTAGCACTTATAATTTAATTTTATTAAACAAGTTGATGGTGCAAATAACATTGAATTTAAAGTGTGATAGTTTATACAGACCTGATTATGCAAAATTTAAAATCATATATTTTCACTAGCCAGATTCATATGGTCTAAAACTTCTTGAATACGAAGTTGTCTCCTTTCATACTGGAAAAATGCTAAAATTTCTGTTAATTGCACACACATTTTCACTGATTCACTGTTTCAAGCTGACTTTCTCATCCTCAAAAGTATATGAAGTTTCAGATTATGTTTTCCTTATTTTTAATTTAAATTGGTATGATTGAGGATATCTCAATGCCTTGAATCCAAACTCTGAACAATAGAATGCTAATGAGAAAGTGTCTTCTGGGAGTACCTTGACACCTGTAAACACGCTAAGAAATGTAAGTTACAGCTAGCTGCACACAGAAGCCATTCTGCCAAATGTGGAGATATGTTTAGTTCAGATTGTGCCTGCTATGTAAAATAAGCTTATTTTGGAGGACCCTGAACATCTGTCTTGAACAGTACTAGCCGACATAAAGAAGAAAAAATGCAGTGGAATAGAGTATTCATAGCTCTCTCTGAGAGGCTGAGTTAGAATCATGTTTCCCAGTATCCAGCCTGTGGCAGACAGCTCCCTTTCAAATAAGCTAATACTTGTGTCAGCGTGAGGATCAGGCTAGCCCAGGAGAGGCTAGGGAAATGTCCATGTGCCCTTTGGGATTCTTTTCAGGATCTCTCACTGGGAATTTCCTATCTTCCTCAGGATGCATTTTCAGTTTGTCCTGCCAGGTCACTACTCTCTCTCCCTCTCTCTGCTCCATAAATTTTTACCTAATTCATATACAGTACATATTGTTTCACACATTTTCTCTCTCACTCTCTGTTTTCCATGCACAGTATTAGGGAAAAATCTGCCTCTGTCTGCCTGTTTCAGATGCAATGTCTACTAATTTTAAAAATAAATTTTATTCTTAAATAGCCTGAATAATAATAGCTAACATCTATAGAAAGAGCTCACTATGTGTCAAATACTCTTCCAAATACTATCTTAATTTTCAACTCAACCCTGTAAGAAAGGTAACACTGTCATTGACACCGGCTGACATAAAAGAGCTGCAATCTGAGTGCTAAAAAAAGCTTTAAATTTGATCTGCAATATGCAGATTGATTTTGCAATTTTAGCTCTACATTTCAGGAATTTTATAATAATGTGTGGCTCATTATTTTATAGATTTTAACATGGATCAAATCAAACCCCTTAAAACACAACTATGCACTAACCAGTAAAAGACTGGTATACATGGTATATATTTATAACATTATTCTCAATATTATAACACCCGATATTGTACTTCACATTGGAGCTAAAGAAGCAACTTGACCTGAGCAAGCATCCTGTTAAATGTATTGAAGAAAAGGTGTACCTTTGTGGTTTTGGAGGCAGATGGCCTGGATTTAAGTCATAGTTCTACCACTTACAAGTTGCATACCCTCCGTGCCTCAGCTTTCATACATGTAAAATGGGCATAATAATGATACCTACATTGTAGGCTTCAGTATTAAAGGATTTGATTCACATTGCCCCCTTCCCATTTAATATTACATAAACATGCATTAATTTAATGTTACGTAAACATGCTCTTTGAGATTAAAGTAAATCTGACTGGTTTTCAATGTGAAAATAAAATACAAAAACTGTTCTTGGAGTTATTCTAAACAGAACTTGTCTCTAATCCTAATGTAACAGAATGTATATGATGATCAGTATTTGATAATTTTTCTGTGTGTGATAAATTTTAAAGCATGGAACAACATAAAGCAAAACATCACATTCTGCACAAAAACATTGGGTTTTGCTTTGGATCTTCTTGTCATCCTTATCACTGTATAAACAGCAAACTTTGTAGTGACCTGTTTGATTCTATTTCCCTGATGTTGGTGGTATGCTCTTGGGGAAATGTCTTCCAGACAGGCAGAGAGGTGTGACATCATCAGAGCACGGGCAACCTCAAAGATGTTGCTTCCCTGGCTTGTGAAGTTTACATGTCTAATCATGTGCTCAGAATTGTGCTTCTCGAACAGGATGTAGAAGTTCAGCACTGTAATGTTTAGAAGGTAGAGAAAGAATTTCTAATACCAAAACATGTGCTGTTTGCTCTCAGTTGGGTAAGAAGTGAGCATCTGATCAACCTAGTCTACTACTTCCATATTCTTATTATAATCTACAGTGGGACATGGCTTCTTAGTTTTCTTTATATTCTGTTGTCTACTTCAATCACAGTGTCATTGTAGAAGATTGACAACATTGTCACATCCTTCTTGTCATACCATTTCAGTGCCATAAGTTCACCAGAGAATCTGGCTACAATTATACACTCAACAATCCTTTTTTTCAGATCATTTGGTATCTGTTTTCTGTTCAATGAGCTTCCCAATTGCATCTGTCTTGTTTTGATGTAATTCTCTAAAAAGCATGGGAGATGTATAAAATTTATCAAGGAACACACAACATCCTTGGCCAAGAAGGTCATTGACCAAGGTAAAAATAATGTATGACAATCAGCTCGATCTTTCAAATTGATACTGGCCCCTGTGTGAACGAGCATATTCCATTTGTAACCAGATTGACTTTCACAGAGTATATACAACTTGAGATGAAATCATGCTCGTTTCAAAAGGATGTACTGCTTCATAGCTAACTGTCCCTTGAACGGCATCAGTGATTCATCAACTGCAATGTTTCTGTTTGGAGTACATACGAGTCTGATCTTCTGCAATGAAATCTGGGTCTTTGATTGACTAGCGGATATTGAAGAATTGTTGACAAAATGCAGGCACTGAAGCACAAGTAAAAATCTTTCACCAGTCATAATTTGTATGAGATAAGGTATATCCAAAAGAAGCCTTGTTGACCACAGCATCTCCAGCTCAGGTTTCTGCACAATGCCTTGCGGTAAAATTACTGCAAAAAAAAAAAAAAAAAAAAAAAAAAAAAAAAAAAAAAAAAGACTTTCAGTTCATCATTGTCAGTGCCTTTCCATTTATCCATTTGGGAAAAATTCTTTGGGAACAGGTAGCTTTGAAGCCAACAAGGCATTTGTTTCACTGATAATTTTTGAAACTAATTCTTCAGTAAAGAAAAGTTCAAATTATGGCAGTGGTATCACTGACATCAACTTTCCTGCCAGGTGTGCCAGTAAAATCATATCTTTGACATGGAATCATAACATGACCATTTCAGAGCACAATCTGAGTCAGCTGTTGTAGGGCAATTTCCATCAGATGCCGAATCAGATAGAGCCCTGACTGTATAGTCTTCTGAAGCACTATCTGAAAAATCATCAAAATTGTCTATTTCAGAAAAATTGAATTCATCAAATGAATCTGCGGCTAACAACTGTTTGAAATCGATGTTAACATCACTTATAGTGGAAATACCACTACTAAAAACAGAATGCTATAGGTAGAATGATGTCGTTTGTGTCCAAAGACTATCGGTATACTAGAGCAATGTGAAAATAATAATAAAAGCGAGATATTTCATAGCAAACTTTGGGGGTATAGTTAGGACTGGTATCCGGGTATTCTCAGGGCAAATGGGAAATGAGTTAAGCTATTAGAACAGTTCCTGACATAATAAGCTCTTTAAAATGTTAGCTGCAATTTAACTTGAGCAGGTACTATTTTCACCCCCATTTTACAGATAAGAAGACCAGGCAAAAGAAGGGTTAGATGACTTGCACCAAATTCTACGCCATGTAATTAAAGCAGTTTTTGACTTCAAATAAAGTATTATTTTCATGACACGTCTTTAAGAGAGACTAAAAGAACGCAACTTCATCTTGCAAATTGTATCTGTCTGTCACAATATCACTTGCCCTGAGGAAAGAGAGGGAAATAAGAAACTGTTCTCACACAGTAAGAATGATTGCCAGGACAGAGTGGGGTTGACCCCCTAAACACTATGCTATGGTGCCATGAGTAACATTATTTCACCTGCAGAATAACTCTGGTGAAGACTGAGGTTCCTGACTTGTCTTATACACTTTTTATTTTTTTTTTATGGAATTGACCAATTATGAAAATATTTAATATTTTCCAAAAATATAAGTACCCCAATGTTTACATATAACATCCTAAATTATTAAATATTCCACAGTGAATTCTTTGATTACCCAATGCCATTTTTAAAAATGCTGCTGAGTGGCGTATTGTCATCAGAGGCAGCCATAGAATAAGAAGCGGAGAGAGGCGTCTCAGTCTGAAGGATTCCGACATTTTGCTCTTGTCTGTGGTTGGATAATGACTACTGTAGAGTTAACAGGCAGGCAGGCCATAGGGGAGAGGCTCATGCTCTGCTATGACTGGACATACTTGCACATTCAGCTAATAAAGCCCCAAGGTAACACCCCTCTTCTTAGATGTCCTTCAAGATATTCATGTGAGACATATTTTCCCCTCTAAGCACTTTATGTCCTGAGGCTCTTGTTTCTACTTGTGCACAAATATGAGGAGTTTTGCAGGGGAAAAAGGACAGAAAAAATCATCAGTCCTAAGAAAGACCCTATATAAATCATGGACTTCTTAAAGTGGTCACATTCAATAGGTACAGAATGTAAAATAGCACAAGTTCTCCCCTAGAAGCTTACAACATCACAGGAACAATATGACCAAATTAAATATCTGCAGGAATGGGATCAAAAGAAGTGAAGTTAATGTGTAAACAGGAAAATATTTTACAGAGGGTGGACCCTGATAATTGACTTTAATATTGAGAAAAGAGTGGAAAAACAGAAAACTGTTCTCACACAGTGTGACTAACTGCCAGGTCAGAGCAGGGCCCAAGAGGCTGAAGTGCTTAGAAGCTGAGGTGCCATTTAGTGATGTATATATTAATTCTGAGGAATGAAGACCAAAAAATACCGAGGTTGTGGGAAAACAAATGGATGATTATTCAATGAAAAGATAATTTTCACTTGGATACCCTTGACACTAACTAAAAGATCTTCAAAATGCTAAGTTAAGACTCTTAAAAGATTCCTCTCTGGGCTTCATTCAGAAAAACTTTATGTTATGAGTGTTACCCATAACATGCTAACATACTCCATCTGAAAGAATGAAAATTAAAATTTTACATATTTTCTAACTCCACAGTCCATCTTGGCTAGTAGAGAAAATGATATTTTATTATTCAAATAACTGAAAGAGAGAGTAATCAAAAATGTATTGATGGGCTTTGCATTGATATGTATTAATTTGAAAAGAAAAAATGCACCATCTTCCTAATCTTTTTTACCTATTTCTGAAGGCCTTTCTTTGATTTGTTACATTTAAACATATCTGGGGCATGTTTTAGATATATCTTAGAGATTGGGTCAGAAAGATCGTCTCTCAAAATCAATTAGAAGAAGCATGATATTCTAGATCATAATATAAACAAGCACAATGCTGTAATATAAATAATATTGTACAAAATAGAAACCAATGTAGAAGACTGAATTTTACCAAGAGGGATATTTTACAAATCATAACGTTTATCATGAATATTTATATTAATACATTTTTATTTTAATAGTTTCTTTGCTTATTTTATAATAAAAATATTTTGTATTTTCCCAAAATAAAAGTAGAATGTGATTTATAAGTGAGTGTATTTCATACATGCATGGATTCTAATTTAAAGGAAAAATACCTAGTGGGAAATACAGAAGTTGAAAAAGCAATATAAATGTACTAGAGCTAATATTTAAAGTCTAAAAGCTAAAAATGAATAATTAATTCAATTATCCAGTAAATATGAGCTTCTCTTTCCAAACCCTGCTCCTCTCCTTAGCTTATCATTGACTCCATTTTTTAATATTTTAGGGAAAAAAAAAATTTGGTCTAGCTTCTCAAAGATAATAGGCTCATTTCCCTTCCTTCACAATGACACAGCCCCAGGTTGCTTGGGCAAGGCAAGTGACAGGTTCATTGTTACCTCTCCTTTCTCTGATGACAATGATCTTCAGTACCAACTTAGCTGCTTCCTCCTGAAACCTGAGGCATTTTGGCTCAGGCTTTTTCTCTTAAGAGAAATTGCACAAAGCTTAATGATTTGATTATTCTGACTCCCACCAGTTCATTAAGAAAGCACTGGAAACATGGAGTTCAGGAATACCCAGGAGTGCCACAAACCTGCACAGTATTTAGCTTCTATTTTTGGTTATTTACATCTGCCAGGAAAATGGACCATATTACCCAATAGTAGACATCACATGTGGCATCTATTAGTTTGATAGCACAGAAGTGGTCCATTTCTGCTCAAATCTGGTAATTCCTTCTTCCCATACCCCATAGTCTCTTCTCGTGCCATCTCAATCTAATAATCAAAAAAAAAAAAAAAAGTTAGCAATATCGATGCCTCCTCAACCATGGTGGGCTGGCAGGTACCTAAAAGCTTCACCTTCTAGCCAGGTCTGTATTCACAGTCCTCTCCTACTAAAATCTTTTGACATTTCTTGCAGAAAACAACTTTTAAAAAGAGAGAGAAGGTGCCTACTATACCATCTGAGTTCAAAGTTTCAGCTGAAGTAAATACATTGACGATTCTTTCAAATTGTAAATTTTCCTTTGTTTATTGCTTTACACTGGTATTTTAACGCCAACCTTTTTAAAATGATTGGCACTTCAGCTTCCAAAAATGAGAAAAATGTCAGCTATCTAGTTTCCTCCCTTCCAACCTGAGCAGACCACATGGGAACTTAGTGCTCTTGTTATAGCAGAATCATGATCTCCAGTTGTTATGGATGAATAAAAGAATTCAGATTTATCATAGCTCCAGCATTTGAAGAAGACAGCTAAAGACTCTGCCAAAAATATTCAGACCCTGACTAGTCATTTACTATAAGCTAATATGTTTAAATGATCACTCAATATCTTGAAAAGAAAAAGGGAATAATGCTGCTCAGTCTGTTAAACAAGGCATTGTCTATATAGAAACAGGATACCCTATTTTTTTTTCACAATTCCACACTTAAAGAGAATCCCAGGCTAGAATACAGGAAGATCTCCTGGATGACCTCCTCTCTGTTTCCTGCCAAAGGAGGAACAGGCTCCTGAGACCATCCAGCAGACTAGAAGGAAGTCAGTGTTGCTCTGCTCAAAAAATCTTAAGGCTGAGCAAGCTTTCTTCATTAAGACAATTCTTGGCACTTATGACCAGGTCATTGTTTAATGAGACAAGAGATAAATGCTTGATATTTCACCATGGATTTAGAGTCAAAAGACAAAAAGGAAAAAAGGGGAAAAAAAGTTTCCTTACAGACAAAAAGTTTTAGAAAAATCAATGAGCTCCAGTGTAGAGCAGGGATTTACCAGATGAGTCAGTAGAGACTGGAACTTAAGAATTAGTTGAAACGATGTTGCAAATGTGAAGCGAAACAGGACCTGCTCATATTTGTCTTGTCCTCCAGATGTGGCTTCACTCACCATGTCCTCCCTAACAAACCAAAATAAGATCAGTCTTAAGTGTAAGTATGATATATTCATATTATCACCTACAAAATATTCTCTAAGCTCTTCTTTTGCATTTATATGCCCACTCCCCATCACCAATGTAAGTGCAAAGAACTAAGTAGACATATAATAAACCAGAACCAAATTTCACTGCTCTCTGAAATGGCTCACATTCTAAATTTCTTATTGACAATAAACTTTGTTTAGGTTGCTTGCTACCATTTATTGATAATGGCAAGCTTTATCAAGAATGATAAGTTAAATTAACCAAGTTATAGTATTTTGAATTAAAAAAAAAACTCATAGTACAGGATTAAAAAAAAAATGCTAAAGGAATTTAAAAAAATAAGTGACAGTAAACATAACCATAACATTTCATGGTAACTAACATGGGTGGAGTTTGTGAAAAATAATTAATTAACCATACTACCATCCTAATTAACCAATAGGTGTGCAGTGGTCATTATAAGACATATTATTTTGAGAAATGCACATAGAATTGCTATGACTAGCAGAGAATGTCATATTATCATAGGGATAAATTTATATCTATTATATTATGTGTAATATATTACATAACAGAAATGTCATATTCTATAGGCCATAGTTAATGATCTAAAAGAAAGGAACAAAGAAAGAAGAAATGAACAAACAAATGAAGGAAAGTTGGCCTACAACATTGCAGGTAAGGTAGAGAGCCAGTCTTTCTGCCCTCAGTTCTCCCTTATTTTCAATTCATCCTCTACACTATTACCAGGATGACCTCTAAAATAAAGCTGATGATTCCATGTCCCATACAATTCTGTAAGATGAAGTGGTAGCTTTCAATTCCTTTTGACTGTGGCTCACAGAAATAAATAATTCTATGTATTGATCTGGTACATACACATATGTGTACACACACGCACACTCATAGAACTAAAAAAAATCAATTTTATGGACAATAGGTTGGTGGTTGCCAGGAGCTGGAGTGTGATAAATGAGTGAGTGTAGCTATAAGTGGGTAGAACAAGGAAGACTTGAAGTGATTATGATGGCAATTAAATGAGGCTATACCTGCAGTAGAATCACATGGATCTTTACACTCACACTCAATCAAATGAGTATGTACATAATTAGTGAAATCTGAATAAGCCCTATGGGTTATACCAATGTCAAATTTCTTGTTTTATACTGTAATGCAGTTGTATAAGGTGTTAATACTGAAGGAAAAGGGGTACATGGGGCCTCCCTACACGTTTCTTTGCAACTTCCTGTAAGCTATAATTGTCTCAAAATAAAAAAAAAATTTTAAGTAAAAAAAATTCACATACTTAATGTTAGTATGAGTGACATGGTCTGATATTTTCTATCTCTTCGTGTGTGCGTGCGTGCATGTGTGTGTGAGTGCGTGCGCACGTGTTAATGCAGGCTGTAACACACCAAATCTTTTCATGACCTATGACTGGATTGTGAGACCCATAATTTGAACAAAATTGACCTAGAGAAGAAAGCCCTGATTATTTAGCATAGTCAGAGGTCAGCCTTAACTGACTACCCCCACCTCCTATCACTCCATCAATCTTATCCTCTTGTCACAGGAAATCATTCACTAGCCCCAAATCATTATTCCCTGTGTCTCAGTGCAGGGTCTCGATCTCCTTGGTCAATCTCCTTGAAACGTTCTTCTTTTTGTCTTCTAGGTAAACAGTTGCTCTTCAATAGAAGCTCAATGCCTGTTTTCTGACACCTTACCCAATCAGATACATGCTATCCTCTGAGCTCACTTAGCAACTTATAAGCAATTCTACTGAATTTAATCTCCTAAAAATATCTGATTTTGCCATTCTATGTTGAAAGATTCAGGCTGGAAACCATGGTTTGCTCAACATTGGGTCTTAAGTGCTCGTACAACTTTGGAAAATACTAGTCTTTCAATAAATGGTGAAGAGATAAATGAATAATGGAGATGGGAAATGTGATGGCCTTTGTCTACTTCATCCTGCTTCTGACTCAAAACTAGTAGAACAAACTCTATGGTGCAAGGGTATTTTGTGTGTTTTAGTAACATTTGAGTTTATTCTGGTATCAAAAAAATATGTTCAGTGTAGAGAATTTAGAAATATAGACAAGTAAGAAAAAATAAAAAAGAAAATCATCATTAATTCCCACTCCCCAGAGATGACCACTACTAATATTTTGATGTTTTCTTAAAGTATTTTATGCATTATATATATATAGAGAGAGACATACAGACACATTTTATAAAGTTGGAAACACAATGATTATGTTTTCTTTATTTTATTTTCCATGTCATTCAATGTTATTTGAAGCACCGTTTCAAATATTATAGCTATTCTTTTTAAATATCCAGCTTGTTTTCAGCTTTTGCCACTGTAGATAAGGCTGCTATGAATGTTCTTAAACATGCATTTTCATATAGAAAAAATCTCTCACTATCACTGTGTAATACCATCTCATTTTAGCTAGTTTGATAGGCAAAAAATATAGATATTGTATTAGTTTGCATGGGTTGTTGGGGGATGAAATGTCCAATGATGTCCGTGGGATGCCAGAAGTCCAGACCTCTTGACATACTTCACTGGGGTAAGGCTACAGAACAGTATAAGGTGGACCAAGGGTGTACGGATTGGCTTCCTACAATCTGAAAGCTTGTTCTTTTAATGTTGGTAATAAAGTTCTTGGAAAAAAATGCTCAAGTTACACAGGAAAACATGCAGTTACCCCAATATCTTAGTCATATAACACATGCACACATAGCAAACACCTCACTTTTGCTGTTGGTGAAGGTTCTGTCATCCATTGCATGCCCTTCAGGCCAGGGCCTCCATGCTCATGTAGGCGTGCCTTCTCTTATTCCTTCTTCCAGTCCTGTCCTGCCCCACCACTCACAATCATGTTTTTTAGAGCCTTTTATGGCACCTTCCGGTCGTTAGACTCTCCCGGCTTGGCACGTCTTAGCACAGAGGGGATGCGCCCAGGGTGACCACCCAGTTGGTGCTCGCATGTTGAACTTAGGCAATCACATCACCTTCCTGGGTCCTACAGGTGAGGAGCTCTTGCAATTCAACCTGCTCACAGGGCCCCAAGTCACGGTGCCACAAGGCCCCCAACTTTCTCCTCCTTCCAAAGGACCTTTCTTTCTCCCTCTAAAAATAAGCATGCATACTGTAAAGAGAAACAGATAAGTGTTGCAGTGGCTTTAAGAGTATTTGAATAGGAGTTAGGACAGAGTTCTAGTTCTTAGGCTGCCATTTCGTAATTATGTGAGGACAGGAAAAGAACTAGATGTCATTATTTTTTGTGATTTCCTTTCCCCCAAAATGGTGAAATTTGAGGTTGCCTTATCAGAATGAGAATGGCATGAGTTCAGCAGGTCAACAGTAGCATTGCAGCAGGTAGGTAGTGGTATTGTTGCAGGTGGGCATTGTTGCAGTAGCATTGAAGTAGGTGATGGTGGCTTTGTTGGAGGCACATGGTGGCATTGTTGCAGTTGTTGCAGGTGGATGGTGGTGTCAAGCTTTACCTCAATAAATTAGGACAAGTAGATGGTAGCATTGTTGTAGGTGAGCAGTAGGGCCACACTCTCCTCCACAGAGAGCACAGGCACTTTCCTCTGTGGGCCTCTCACCTGGTGTGGGAAATGCCTCAAGGAGCAAACACCATGAACAAAGAACAAATACATCCCTTGCAATTTTGCTACACAGTGTACTCCTCCTCCATGAAGTGTTGGCTGTCATTGTGCCCAACAGTAAAAGTAGTTCACTTTCAAGCTTCACCCCCAAAAATTAGGACAAAGATTAGAGGCCAAGGTTCTAGAAGAGAGAACCTTGGTAGCAACAATGGGATGGCTCCTCAGAACCAGGGAGATTAGTCCTGAGGCATGACCTTCATGAATCTGCCTCCACTCACTTCATCTGACACTAACAGCACCACTCACCTAAAGAGCAGGTGCATATTCCTTGATACTGAATAGTTTAAAAAAAAATGAATATGTTCAACAGAATCTATTTATCTTGGAGAAATTGAATATAATCTCAGTCAACGCTAAAAGACTATTTTTAACCTACATAGTGGCACATGGTTAAGGTAAGGTAATGTGTCAAGCCACAGTCTTATGAATACAGGGCAAAACTCTTTTTTGATGATACAAGATAATTATAGACAGGATGGTAATCCTCCTTCAAGTCCAGCAGGAGCTCAATTCTAACTATTCATATTGGTCATACCCACTCAAAATGACAAAATCATTTGATGGATGGTAGGCAGATATGCATTATTCACAGATGCATTTTCAAAGGAATTCCATAAATTATAGGTTTTCTGAAACTGAAAGTTCCAGGAACTGGCAGTGAATGCCATGGGTGCAGAAGTATAATCAGCATGAGTATTGTTCCTGGTTAATTTGTCCCTTTTGGTGGCTGCATTTTGTTCCCCAGGAAGAAAAGCTGTCTTTGTGCTTTCTCAGCACAGCCTTTTACCTTTTCCTCTAGTCCACCTGATTCACTGGTTCTTGACTCTGGCTGCACATTAGTATTGTCTTGTAGATTTTTAGAACCCTTGTGTCAGGGTCACATCCTAGAGATTTTTCATTGATCTGGGGTATGGCCTGGGCATCAGTACTTTTTTAATCTCCCTAGTCAATTCTAACAGGTAGCCGGTTTGAAACAGTGAACTAATCACTGCAATCCCTGAAGAGGTTTGCATGTTTTTTTTAACCAATTAAGAAAAATTAAATAGTTCTTCTGAAATAACTTTCTCAGTATACTTTGATTCCAAATAACTAAAGCACCATCCATTTCAGTCAGGGTTCCCCAGGGAAACAGAACCACTTGAAAGATTAGATAAATAGATGATGTTTGATAGATAGATGAGAGATGATAGATAGATAGATAGATAGATAGATAGATAGATAGATAGATAGATAGATAGATAGAGATAATGGATATTATTTTAAGAAATTAACTGGTGATTATGGAGGCTGTCAAGTCCAAAATTTACAGGGCAAGCCAGCAGGCTGGTGGTCCAAGGAGGAGTTGATGTTGCAGAATTGCTTCTTCCTCAAGAGACCACTCTTTCCTCTTTCAACTAATTGGATGAGGTCCATCCACATTTTGGGGGTAATTGGTTTTACTTAAAGTCTACTAACTTAAATGTTAATTACATCTAAGAAGTACCCTCATAGCAACTGGGGTTTGACCAAACAACCAGGCATCATAGTCTAGCCAAGTTGATACAAAAAAAATTAACCATCATAGTAAACTTCAATCAATGCATCTGGACAGTGCATAGATGACTCAGCCCTGCGACCATATGGAAAAGTGCTTCAACTCTATGCCCTTCCAAACTTCTCTGATTACTTAAATTATACACTTAGGACTAATTAATTAATGTTTGTATCTCCAAAGAAGACAGTAGTGGTCACTACTGATAGGCAGCAGTAGGGATGGAGAGTACTGGGAAGCAGTGCAGAAAGCATATGAGATTTCTTTGAATCATTTGGAGAGAGGGCTGAGATCTCAGACAAATTGATGCATGAAGCCTGGACCCAGAAATAAAGTAGCAGCCTCTGCTGCTACTTAGAGACTCCAGATGGAAAACCGAAGGCTCTCCATCCAGGGGCAATCCCTGACACAAGTCAATCTGGCAAATGGAAAAGGAGTAATAAATAGGTTACCAAATGTGGAGTGGGAGAACTTTGTTCTAACTCCTATAGAAAGAAGAGCCAGAGCCAGACCTGTAGGGAAGCATGTACTTGCCATGACAGGTCATTGAGAATCATCACTCATCTGAAATACATCCTCAACACAGTTGTAAACAAATACCAGTTTATCTTCTAGTTGTATGAAAAAAGTATAGGACTTACTACCAAAGTGAAATATAAGATATGCCACTACATCAGAGAGCCCCATTGCTCTCTGGCTTCCAGCTGGAGATGAAGCAGGAAACTGGAAGGATGGAGAATCATGAGGTTGGGCAATACATTTCCTCCAAGATCCCACACTATAAGGTGGCTACAGACGGACTGGAAGCATTCCTCCACCAAAGGTCCTGCAAGTGACCTTATCCATACAGCCCAAGCTTTTAAAGGTATGCATTGCCATTTATCCAAGATGACTGCAAGGATAGGGAAAATTCAGAAGGTGCATCCTGAAGGCAGTGGAAAGTATGTAGCAAAAGGAAATTGAAAGAGTTCCCTACATACCCATGCCTTAGTCAGTGGTTCTTCTTTTCTATCAGGGCATTGGCTGATATAAAACATTTTACTATGAATGTGAGACAAACTACATTCATGCATTCCTGGGTTCAGAACAAATGGCAATTTTTCAGCTCAGTTAGGAATCAAAGCCAGTATATCTGTTACCAAACAAAGTCAGTGAGTTAGTTTTATGACTGTGAAGCACAATGAAGCTGAAGTCTGAAACAACAGATTTTCTCAAAGAAAAGATTTATTCATCAGGAACCCAGTCAAGGAGATAGGAGACAAGGCTTAAATCAGTGTCCCCTGGACAAAGGCTTAGAGTAAATTAAAGGATGAGGTTAGGAAGGAGCTATACATATTTATTAATTCTAATTCAAGGACTCAGATTGGGTAGTCTTGGAACTAAGTCAGCTAAGGTAAAGGATGTGGAAGGGGCAAGAAAGAACATAGAAATTCCAATCTGTCACTGTTTGATTCGTTAGTCTAATGTGTGCTCAGGAATTCCTTACTGATGGACCCCTCACTTCTTCATGATCTCCAGGTGGTAAAAGAAGCATCTCTGCTACTAGAGTTCTATGAATCTTGGTCCCACTGTACTCTTAATCTCAGTTTAGGTTCATTTAGCTGCTAACCACACCTGCTCAAGCTTCTGGGCTCTGTCTGATCCAGCTTAGTCTTGAGGTCTCCTGAGCCCTGTGAGGAGGCCTATTGTTATCTCCTGAAAGACACTAAGAAACTAAGAAAATAAGAATTTAGGGTCTGCTTTCAGTGTTAAGGCCTGCTTTTATACCTATGGGCTAAAACCAGATTATACCACCTCTGTGACCTTTGAAAAGTAACATCTAGGCCTTAGTCTCCTTATGAGTAAAGAAGGAATGATAATATTATCTCCTAAAGAAAGTTGTTGTGAGAAGTAAATAATTCAATACATTTAAGTCACATTAAAATGTCCAGTATATAGACAGACTTTATAGATCTGTTATACAGACTTTTGAGGGTTCCAAGACCCTTTCAGGAGGGTTCCAAGACCCTTTCAGGAGGGATCATGTGATCTAAACTATTTTCATGATAACACAAAAATATTATTTGTCTTTTTCATTCTGTTGAAATTTATGGTGATGGTGCAAAAGCAGTGGTGCATAGAACTGCTGCACCTTCATATGAATCAAGACTACAAACAGCACTGATGATCACTCATTGTAGTCTTCATTGTCATAGTCACGGTAAGAAAAAGTTAGTGCCACATAAGAAGTGTCCTTGATGTGATGAAGTAAATTTATTAATTTTATTAAGTCTCCACTCATGAGTGCATGTCTTTTTAATATTCAGTGTAACAAAAAAGATATATGCACAGAGCACTTTTGAGGTAAACCGAAGGAAGCAAAGCACTTGTGCAATCATTCAATTGTGAATGGACACAAGCCACTTTTTCATGGAATAGATTTTTACCTAAAAGAACTATTGACATACTGTGGTCCTTCAGACTGGTATTTGTTAGACATTGTCTCTAAAATGAATGACATGTTCCTGTCACTTTAGGGAACACCACCAACAGAACTTGTCAATGATGAAATTCCAGATTTCAAGTGAAAATGAGATTGTTGAAAAACTTGTAACCACTAACCATAATCTTGACAGTTTCCCAATATTTAGATACTTTTCTAATAAGATGAAGGGATAATATAACAAATGTGATCTTTTGATATTGTTTAATGGAATATGTCAGCATTTGGAATATCTGAACAATTCAATGAACCAGTATTTTCCAAACAACCAATGTATGAATTTACAAAAGCACACATTAGTAATAGATTCAGCCATGGTGCACAATGGACAAATGGATTATAATATAGCAGGGTATGAAAGTGTATTGATATGGCTTCAGAATCTATAATTGTAACTAACTTTTAAGAAATTACTTCTTGTCATATACAAATGTAATATCACAGAATAATATTCACAATCATTTGAAAATACTATTGTTATACATCTCACTTTTCTAACTACATATCTATATAAGGCCAGATTTACTCCAGCTTACTTTTCATACAAAACAATATATCAACAGATTGAATATAGAAGCAAGTTAAAGAACCAACTGTTTTCTATAAAGATTTGCAAAACAATGCTACTCTTACCATTAAAATGTTGTGTTTTAGAAAATATAACAATTTTTCATTAAAATATATTTATTTTCACTTGCAATTTATTGACATTTTAAATAAAATAGTAAGTAAATATTTCCACATTTTTATTTTTTTAAAATTTCAAATCTAGTTAATACTGATAGAAATTATGCACATAAACAAAAATTCTTTGATGTGTTCAATAATTTTTTTAGTGTGAGGAGATCTCAGGATCACAAAGTTTGAGAACTACTGATCCAAATTTTCCTTATTTACAGCTGAAGCTAAACTGGGAGAATGTCTCACCTAAGAAGCATTCCATCTCAGCAGCACATCTTTGCCAATATTGGCCTCTCAACCTATCCTTCTTATTTCTTTTTATCCATCCTATAGGATTATCCATCCTATAAATCCTACCCATTCTTCCAGGAACATATGAAGTGTCCCCATATCCAAGAAGCCCTTCCTGGGAATTATAAGACACACATAAGTCACCATCCCTGACTTTCACTGCTCTCATTTCTATGCCTAACAATTTTTTCTCTAGTTGTCCAATGTCATATGTCTTATCACACCAACTTGATTGCAAATCTTTGAGAGTAGAGACACTACTCAGTAATTCTTTATTTTTCTATATCCAGCACGTGGATACATATCTGCATAATTGAAGTGAATTGTGATAATCCATTTGAATGTATATATCAGAACAGATAGTGGATAATTTTTTGCCACACAACTTCCCTCATAGAAATCAACCTTCTCTCATTTCCCTTACATTTTCATCTTCGAGTAAATAAAGAATCTTCTATACACAACTATTCTTTATCTGCTAAAGGAGTTTCTTAAAGTTGGCTTATGCTTAGCTCAATAAATGCTAAATGGAGGAGGGCGCATGTCTGATCCTGGTTCTTTATTATTAAACACTTTTCAAATAGATTTCCCAGAATCTTATGACCAACTGAATTTCCTAAAAGAGCTATGATCATAGTGATCATCTTTATAAAGCTGAATGAATTATGAGAATAACTAAGGAAAAGTTTATAGATTAAAAAAAAACACACACAAACATGATAATAATCTCATTAGAATGGTATGATTATGGATATTTTTTGTTTCACAAATTTTTTATAATGTGATTTGTATTAATTTTTTACAATTCCATTATACATTTAAAGTCCAATTGTACATTTCCTAAAGGGGATTTGTTTCAGTTGGGATTTGTGATTATATGTATTAAAAGACAATAATGAGAATTGTGGAATATGAATATTTTGATAATGTCATTCTTAAAAAAAATGTGACTTACTTTGTGGGAATATATATGTATGAAATACTTCACAGTAAGAGTTCACAAAAAAATTCTGGGAAGTCTGAAGAATACTCTCAAGATATTGGCAGAAAACAGAATAAACCTCGCAGTCCAAACCAGCCAAGTCTATACCAAAACATCTGGCTAGGCTTCAATGCTGGTACTGCCTCCCCTGGACACTCACCACTACCATAAATTTCTGCAGATTGCTTCACAGTGTTCAACAGGAGCATCTGATTGGCCAAGTCCAGGTCATTCCAGTGGTAAAAAACAGGGAGAGAAAATAAATATTCATTCACTCCTTTGGCTTCTATTGGAGATCTTGGCCCTCCTTTCTACCAAGATCTCTTTAATGAAGGAGAACTCTCTAATAGAAGAGTATTCAAATTCTGTAAAGCCAAAAATTAGCACATATCCACCATAGTACTATACAAAACTATAGCAGCTGAAAGGGCCACAAATAAAAATTACAGTAAATTTATTACATTGGGCTAAATGAATAATGATTCCAGTCTCTTCAAAAAAAAAAACACAACTATTTTCTGTCGTTTTGAAAAGACTCAGTTCATCTAGACTATACTCTATGGCAGCAGATAGCTCAACTTACCTATATCACTCCTTTTAATTATCCTAAACCCTACTCATTTTTCAAAGCCAATTTTAAGTTCCTATTCTTCCATGAAGTGAAAAGTTCTTTCTTGCTAAAACAATCACCTGTCCATTGACTGAAATACATGTATTTGCAAACATTCTAGAATCTAAATAAAAGCAACTGTCAAGAAGACTAATTATGATGCCAACTACATCTATTAAGAAAAAAATATCCCAGAAGTGATGTTAAGCAATTAGCAGCCAACAGAAGTAGGTTTCAACCACTCACGGTCTACCTGGAAATACAACATAGTGGCTTTCTGTATTCACCTGGAGCAAGTAGACTCCAGTTCAAGTTCCACCTTCTCTATTTCTTAACCTTGAACCTGGAGTAAAGTTACTTAACTCTCTAACCTAAAATTGCCTCAACTGCAAAATAGTTGCAGTTGTTGGGATTACATGAGATAATGCACATAAGGTAGTTAACAAGTTCCTTATTCATAATCATTTTGATAGTGAACATCACTTGTAAAATTTTTAAATTTTTATCAGGAAATGAAGCAGGACATCTCTTGCAGAGTTCTTAATCTTTTTAGTAAACCTAAAAAGTTTTCTTTCCTGTTTCTTTGGGGAAAAAAGCCCTCTCTCTCAGATTTTGATAATTGCCTGAAACTGGTGGACTCATATCCTCTGACTATTGACTAAGGGTCATCAGCTCATTGTTTGTAGAAATGGTATTAAGCCAGACAAGGCTCTTAGAGTCTGAGAGGGAAAGAGACTTTAGACCAAAGGTCTTTTTTACTCTTTAAGAAATATATTAACCAAGCTTGTTTCCCTTTACTCGCTTAATAGGCAAATCAATAATAGGAATTAATAAATATATGATTTAAATAACAAGTCTGTATCTCCTTTTCCTTGTCTAAGGACTGAGGTGGAACTTCAGCATGAAACCCAAGACCCCGTACTAACTAAAGCAGAAAGGGAAAGAGCTCCATGAAACCCCAATAAGCAGGGATGATGACCCTCCTCAGCAGGAAGCAGATGTTCCTCCACATCCATACTAATAATAAATGGGATTCATGGCTCCTAGAAAAGAGTTAGGAAGGAAAGTTAGGGGGTTTGGGGTCTGCCTGCAAAGACGACTGAGGTCATCCAATCCTAGAAGGAGTCTGTCCTAGTCTACTCACAATTAAGAAAGCCAAAAGGCATTTTTGAGCTGAAAGTAACTCACAGAAAAAAACAAGTGAGCAGGAAATTGGGTACTAGTTTCAGCCAGTCACTCGCACCAGTGCAATAAAGACCCCAACAATCTTCAATTTACCTGAGCCTCATTATACCATCATTATAATATGATGCATACGCTCAGAAGTTCATTAATATCATTATAACATACTGAATTCTAGAAAGCAAATGATGAATCACTGAGTCCTGTAAATCTTAACTGTCAATCAAGGAAGCCCACCTCTCTAAAAAAAAGTAACCACTCACAGAAAATAGGAATGAAAACCCTAAAGGCTTTGTTAACAGGCCTTTGAGCCACGCTTCTCTTGCTCAGGCCTGCTTCCACATCTGGAAGTGTACTTTCTCTTCTAATAAAGCTTTTCTTTCCTGCTGTATTTTGGTGTCTTGCTCAATTCTTTGTTCAAGACATCAAGAACCTGGACGATGTGTCGGGAAAGGATTCCCGCTCTCCAATAACAACTTGATAGAAATTAGCTATAATTATTATACACTGACTGCAATTCAGATTTCAAGCTTAATTTTCATATAAAATAATAATCATTTCTTTCAATACTAGTTTCTGCAGTAGTAGCACACAACAGAAATTAACCTAGCTTGACATTTAAGTAGCTACTTAATATTAGAAGATAATTTAGGTATTAGGTAACTTGTCATTTAAAAATAGGGTCAAAGGTGGTTTTCATTTGTTTTGTCCCAACTTCTAAAATGTTAGTATAAAATTTAGTCCTGTTAAATGTTTGCATCAAGTATTTATATTGCAGAAGGAGCAAAGGACAAAGATTTGATATCCCACTTAGAAAAGGACACTTAGGCAAGCAGGAAACAGTACAACTTTGGCTTAGAAAAAGGAGAGGAAATATATTTGAATGCTGGAGAGGGAAGTAGGGACCATTACAAATAATGCACTGCAATTGTGAGCACCTACAAAGTATTCTGAAATGTTATTCACTGCTGAGACAGGAAATGTGAGTTGACATGTTATTTTCTGAGCTGCTTATTAATGCACTGACAAGAAAAAAGCGGGAACAGCCTTCAGTTCCATCCTCTAATTCAAAATATTTGCTTGTCACCAGCTTTCCTTGCTATCTGAGAGGAAAACTAAGATTCTGAAAAAGCTGTTAAGAATAGTTAAGAAAAAAAAGAAAACTCATCTTTTCCCTCTTTGTTTGAGTATAATAAAAGCTTGTTCTTTCAATGGGAGCATCTGAAGTAGAATTTCCATTAGTCCTGAGCCAAATGAAGGAGGCAGGTAATTTTTTTTTTTTTTTTTTTTTTTTTTTTTTACCAAATGGAAACTTATTTAGCTCTGCCTCTAGACTAATATCAGAGCTAAAGAAATTAATTGGTCATGTAGTGACAACCAAACTTCAAAATATAATCTACATTGATGGCTCCTAACCCAGTAGTTGACCAGTAAAGGATTCCAGTAAAGGACAGACTGATAAATGATTTGGCCAGTAAAGGACAGACTGATAAATGATTTGGCCCAGCCTTGCCAAGGGCTAAGAGGTAACCTTACTACCATGGTAAAGAACATAAATGGTGCTTCTACATAACAAAACAAAGTAGCCTGACTCCATATCTCCTAGGAGGAAAGAGATGAATAAAGGTGATTAAAATGCATCTCATGGGAGCAGAGTTATACAGAAAGAAGCATTTACTAATACTAAGAAGTGATCAAAATTAGAATTAGTTGCCACAGAGCTTATTTTAGTTCCTTTGATTCCTCCTTCTTTAGTTTTTAAAAATCAGACAGGTTTGGGTGTTACTCTTCAACTACGGCTCCCAGCCAGAAATGTGTTCAAGTAATGCTGTCAATAGATTTAATCAAAAGTCAGTTTCAAACTTTCTCAGATCAAGAACAAAACCCATCCTACTTCTCTGTCTATGCTTATAGCTAAATGTTTAAAATAGAATTTATGGAATAAATTTGCATAACACTAGATATTTGAAAATTCAATTCAATGAGCATTTACTAAGCAACTATTACTGCAAAGTATTGTGTTAAATGCTATGAGATTAACTGATGAATACATGTCTAGTTTATGCCCTCACATGGCTTAAAACCTTATTGGAAGAATAAATACACAAATAACTACAGTAAAAAGAAAAATGTTGAATTAGAGAAATAAGCAAATGATACAGAATATAATTGGGATGACTCCGTTTTTCCCTCCCCTTCACCCCTGTCCCTGCTAATGATAGTTGCTGTAGTAAATGACCCAATGGTTGAATCACTGCCACCTTTCTATTATAATTCTGCACATGTCACCTTCCTGCATTTTCACTTTAGTCACCATGATTGCAAAGACCTGACTGCAGAAAAATTGCAGAAAGTCATTTTTCACTATGACCAGTGTGGTTTGGAAAGGTACTATCTTCAGAGAAAGTAGAGACTCATAAAATAATATAATTTTCTTCTTAAAAGTCTTTGCAAAAATACTGGATATGTATTCAGTAGTATTTTTGCAAACCAACATATATGAAAATTTCTAATTAGCATGCCATGGGATCCTATACCTCATTTCCCGCCCCCTCATATCTCTTCCTAGTTGTAATTAAACCACTGCAGCTACTTATAACTTTTTCATCTTCCAAGAATAACCTTCCCTTTTTCTATCAGAATTATTATTGAACAATAAAATCTTAATGTTGTCTTGGATAAATCACACCAGGATCTTATTTGAGCCCATAATTAAAATCCAGTTTAATCCATAGCAAATAATTAATCTAATCCAGAGGGCCTCAGTAAGAGGCTACCATAGCAAATGCTATGCATGTACATGGTGAAAATAACAAAAAAGAACTATCCCACCAACCACTTCTTCAGCTTCAAAAGATCCATAAAACTTTAGAACCATAAAACACCTAAGAAACCTTTCATTTTATAATCCAAAAAAAAAAAAAAAACCCAGTAACTAGGTAGTATGCAAGGAAATGCATCACATTTAATCTACAATAGGGTGTGCATCATTGTCCCTCTACTATAAACAAAGAGATTCAGAAGTGGGTAGTCAGGATTTGAACCCAGGTCTCTTGAACCAGGTCTCTCTAGCTGGTGATCTGACTCCTACCCTATGCTGACTGCCCAAGGGTAAAGTTCATAAACTTTATGTGACAGTGGTGGACCTAGGCTACCCCACAACTACTGCATATTAGTCCAGGTCTCTTACGGTTATGCAGGCTGAGTCTCAGAGTTGTATGTTCCTGGAATACAGCAGCTTGGTTTGAATTCTGCTGTTGCTAAAAAGGAGTTCTTATGATTCTTATAGGACAGATGACCTGTGTTTATTTTTCCCCTATTTCTTATTCTTTATTCTAACATTATATTCTTGATTTCAAATAATGTAGAATATTGAATAAAAAACAAGTTAATTCCCCTTCTCAGAAGTAACCAATGTTGGGTGGGCATATATTGTTTTAGACATTCTCTGTGCACTTATATTCTATAATGACATATTTTTATATTAATGTAATCATCATACTTTATTCTTTGACTTTTTTTTTCCATTTAACATGTCCTAAAGCTTCTTTTCACATCACATTTATATAACCCTCAATGCATATATTCCACATCACATTCAGGTAACTTTGTTTTTACATTTGAACTCATGCCAACTTTTCCATCATATAAATGCACCATGCATTCACCATTAACATTTAGGTTGTTTTTAGCTTATGGCAATGACAAACATCAATGTAGCAAAACAAAATTATAAAAGAAGTAGAAGAAAATATAGGATAATTAGTTTAAAAAAAAACTAGACAAAGGAAAACCTATCTTCACAATATATGAAAATCTCAAAACTAGAATAAAATATTTATAGTCTTGAAACAATACAAAATATAAAATAAGTATTTAAAAAAAGATTAAATACAATATAAATTTGAGAAGAATTATTATTCAGAGTTACATAAAGAGTGCCTATATCTGGCCAAGATGGTGGAATAGGTAAACATTTTGCTCACCTCTTCTCAGAACCACATCAAAATTAAGAATAAACTACAGAACAACCACCATTGGGAATTGCCTGAAGTCTAAATGCACAGAAGTCCCACAACTGGGAACATACCAAACAGGCCACCTTGAGACTGGTAGGAGGGTCAGAGAAGCAGATCTGGCTGGCCCCATGCCTGCATGGGAGGTTGAGAATTGGGAGAAATATATCAGCTGTGGAGGTCCCCCCAGTGAGTGAGCAGTCCTGGCCTCCTGCTGGCTCCCCAACCCAGGGTTCCAGGGCCAGGAAGAGAAGTCCCCAAAACTTTTGGCTGTGAAAACCAGTGAAGATTATAGCTGAGTGAGAAGAAAGGGCTGCTGGAGTCTCAAGTGTTTCTCTTAAAGGGACCCACACATGGACTTATTCGCTGTTGGACTCACTTGCTCTGAGTTCCATTTCTGGGGCAGCAACTCCAAAGGCACCAGGGATACACGGGAATGTGCTACTGGGCCCCACGGGACACCTATTACATTAGGCCACTCTACTAAGATCAAGCAACATAGCAGCACTGCATAATACATAAAAACAAACACAGGGAGGCAGCAAAAAATGGAAGACTAAGAAACATGTACCAAATGAAAAAAAAAAATTGACAAAGTTCCAGAAAAAGAACTTAACAAAATGAGATAAGCAATCTACCAGATGCAGAGCTCAACACACTGTTATATGAATGCTCAATGAACTTAAGGGAAAAGTAGATAATTCAGTGAGAACTTTAACAAAGAAATAAGAAAACATAAAAATGGGATAGGAACATAAAAAAGAACCAGTAAGAAATGAAGAGTGCATTAGAGGAATCGACAGTAAATTAGATGAAGCAGAGATTGAATCAGCGATTTGGAAATAAGGTAGCAGAAAACACCCAACTGGAGCAACAAAAACAACAACAAAATTTTTTTTTTTTTAATGAGAATATTTCAAAGGGCCTCTGGGATGACATTAAGCATCATATGAATACCAGAAGGAGAAGAGAGCGAGCCAAGAAATTGAAAACCTATTTGAAAAAATAATGATGGAAAACTTCTCTACCTTAGTGAAGAAATATGTATACAAACCCAGATAGTGCAGAGAGTGCCACCAACAATGAACTAAGTGAGGCCCACACTAAGACACATTATCATTAAAATTGCAAAGGTTAAAGATAAAGAGAAAATCTTAAACGCTGCAAGAGAAAAGCAGTTAGTTACCTATAAGCAAGCTTCCAAAAGACTGTCAGTTGGTTTCTCAACAAAAACTTTGTAGGCCAGAAGGGATTAGCAGGAAATATTCAAATTGATGAAAAGACCTACAACCGAAATTACTCTGTCCAGCAAAGCCGTTATTTAAAACTGAAGAACAGAGAAGGAGATTCCCAAACAAGAAAAAGCTAAAGGAATTCATCACCACCAAACCAGTATTACAGGAAATGTTGGAGGGACTTGTTTAAGAAGTAGAAGAAGAAAGAAAAATAAGATGAAAAACATGAACAATAAAATGACAAGACCACATATCTATCAATAGTTACTTTAAATTTAAATGAATTAAATACTCCAATAAAAAGATTCGGTGACAGAATGGATAAGAACATTAGACCCTTACATATGATGACAACAAGAGACTTACTTCAGAATGAAAGACACACAGAGACTGAAAGTAAAGGGATGGAAAAAAATGTTTTATAAAAATGGAAACAAACAAACAAAAATGTGTGTGTGTGTGTGTGTGTGTGTGTGTGTACACATATATACATATAGTAGTTAAAGCAAACAAAATTAGACTTTAAAATGAAGGTTATAGCAAGAGACAAAGAAGGACTCAGTAATCCCACATCTGGGTAGTTATTCGAAGAAACCTAAAACATTACTTCAAAGGGACATGTGCATCCACATGTTCATTGCAGCATTATTTCTAATAGTCAAGATATGGAGGCTACTTGTGTATCCATCAATAGATAAATAGATAAAGAAGAGGTGGTAGATATATACAATGGAATATTATTTAGTCATAAAAATTAAAATCTTATCCTTTGCAATAACATAGATGGACACAGAGGGTATTATGTTAAGTGAAATAAGTCAAGCAGAAACAGATAAATGTTATATGATTCCACTTACATGTGGAATCTAAAGAACAAAATAAACAAAGTAGAAATGGACTCATAGATACAGAGAACATTTTGATGGTTATTAGTTAGAAGGATAGTTAAGGAGTGGGTGAAAAGGCAGGAGAGATTCAGAAGTATGAACTGGTAGTTACAAAATAATTAGGGATGTCCTGTATAGCATAAAGAATATAGTCAATAATATTATAATAACTATGTTTGATGTCAAATGGGTACCTGATTTATCAGAACGATCACTTTGTAATTGGTCTCATCACTATGTTGCACACCTGTAACTAATATAACATCTATGCCAACTGTAATTTTTTTAATTTAAATATTTTTAAAAGGTAAACTATAAATAAATAAGGAAAAAATGCTACTTCAAGAGAATACAACTATTTTACCTGATTGAATATGACACTTTCTTTTATCTATTTATTATAATTGGTTACCATAATATATTTCCTATGTTGAAGCATCCTTGTATTTCTGAGCTCAATACTTCATAATCAAGTAAGATGTTTCTTTTAATAAATTAATATTTGATTTCATGAGCACTGCATTTAAATTTATTCATGAGATTAAGTGTAGTTTATTTGAGGAAAAGCATTTTATTTTCTCAAATTTTTTCTGTTACAGAGGTTTTGTGGTTTTTGACTTCTTTGTTTATTCTCTGAGAGTTCCTATTTATCAACAGCAGAATTTAATTTATTCACATTAGTATTAATGTTATATGTGAACTTAATTCTCCCACCTTATTTGTTTTCTACTTGATATGCATTCTTATTTATTTCCATCTGTTCCTCCTTTTTGACTTATGTTTTTATGTCTTTTACTTCCCCGCTTGTGGTAGTGGTCCAGAGTCAATCAATCCTAATACTGTTTTTGTAAATGCAATAGTTGCTCTTAAGATTCCACCCACAAAACTAAGTGTGCTTATCTTTGTATTTTCTCCAGAAACAAGAAGGAACCTTGGTGTGTTGTCACACTCACCCTTCCTTCACCCCACCTTGGTTAATAAATGTCATTGATTTTAGTTCTGGATTGTTACTTATATTATGCATCAATAGTTATGACTTTTTGTGTGTTTCTTTGATCACAACTACAATTGTATCATTATTTTATAGACTTCTTTTTAATTTCAATGCTCTCTAATATAGAAGAATCCTTTCAGAGGTGGACAGTGTGTAGTAAATCCTGAGTCCCTTTATTTGTCTTCATTTCTTCTTATAAATTTGAATGCCATTTTATTGCATGAGGCATTCAAGTTTGAACACATTTTCCTCTCTTTTGGCAGAAAGTAAGGTAACATAGGGGGATATGCTCAGTCTGTCATTTTGGTCCTCTTTTGAAAAGGGATTTGTTGTCTAA